>JAMWET010004670.1:0-30000 GCA_024036415.1 Prochilodus magdalenae
TATAGAGCAGAGAGAGTACACTGCAAAGAGAAAGAGAGAAAGGGAAAGGGATAGTAGGGTAGAGTGTTTGGGAGAGAGAAAGACAGACAGGGAGAGAGAAAGTATAAAGCAGAGAGAGATAATAGAGAGAGTCTGAGAGAGAAAGAGAGAGAGAGAGAGAATAGAGAGAGAGTCTGAGAGGGAGAGAGAGTATAGAGCAGAGAGAGGGAATAGAGAGAGAGTCTGAGAGGGAGAGAGGGTATAGAGCAGATAGAGAGAATAGAGAGAGAGAGTCTGAGAGGGAGAGAGAGTATAGAGCAGAGAGAGGGAATAGAGAGAGAGTCTGAGAGGGAGATAGGGTATAGAGCAGATAGAGAGAATAGAGAGAGAGAGTATAGAGCAGAGAGAGGGAATAGAGAGAGTCTGAGAGGGAGAGAGAGTATAGAGCAGAGAGAGAGTCTGAGAGGGAGAGAGCGTATAGAGCAGAGAGAGGGAATAAAGGGGAGAAAGTCAGAGAGAGAGAGAGTATAGAGCAGAGAGAGGGGATAGAGAGAGAGACAGAGTCTGAGAGGGAGAGAGAGTACAGAGCAGAGAGAGAGTCTGAGAGGGAGAGAGCGTATAGAGCAGAGAGAGGGAATAGAGAGAGTCTGAGAGAGAGAGAGAGAGAGAGAGAGAGAGAGAGAGAGAGGGAATAGAGAGAGAGAATCTGAGAGGGAGAGAGAGTATAGAGCAGAGAGAGAGTCTGAGAGGGAGAGTGAGTATAGAGCAGAGAGAGGAAATAGAGAGAGTCTGAGAGAGAGAGAGAGAGAGAGAGAGAGGGAATAGAGAGAGAGAATCTGAGAGGGAGAGAGAGTATAGAGCAGAGAGAGGGAATAGAGAGAGTCTGAGAGAGAGAGAGAGAGTATAGAGCAGAGAGAGGGAATAGAGAGAGTATAGAGCAGAGAGAGGGAATAGAGAGAGTCTGAGAGGGAGAGAGAGAGTATAGAGCAGAGAGAGGGAATAGAGAGAGAGAGTCTGAGAGGGAGAGAGAGTATAGAGCAGAGAGAGGGAATAGAGAGAGTCTGAGAGGGAGAGAGAGAGTATAGAGCAGAGAGAGAGAATAGAGAGAGTCTGAGAGGGAGAGAGAGTATAGAGCAGAGAGAGGGAATAGAGAGAGTCTGAGAGGGAGAGAGAGAGTATAGAGCAGGAAGGGAATAGAGAGAGAGAGTATAGAGCAGAGAGAGGGAATAGAGAGAGTCTGAGAGGGAGAGAGAGAGTATAGAGCAGAGAGAGGGAATAGAGAGAGAGAGTATAGAGCAGAGAGAGGGAATAGAAAGAGTCTGAGAGGGAGAGAGAGTATAGAGCAGAGAGAGGGAATAGAGAGAGTATAGAGCAGAGAGAGGGAATAGAGAGAGTATAGAGCAGAGAGAGGGAATAGAGAGAGTCCTGAATAGGGACGAGAGCAGAGTATAGAGCAGAGAGAGGGAATAGAGAGAGAGAGTCTGAGAGGGAGAGAGAGTATAGAGCAGAGAGAGGGAATAGAGAGAGTCTGAGAGGGAGAGAGAGTATAGAGCAGAGAGAGGGAATAGAGAGAGTCTGAGAGGGAGAGAGAGAGTATAGAGCAGAGAGAGGGAATAGAGGGAGTCTGAGAGGGAGAGAGAGTATAGAGCAGAGAGAGGGAATAGAGAGAGTCTGAGAGGGAGAGAGAGTATAGAGCAGAGAGAGGGAATAGAGAGAGAGAGTATAGAGCAGAGAGAGGGAATAGAGAGAGAGAGTATAGAGCAGAGAGAGGGAATAGAGAGAGTCTGAGAGGGAGAGAGAGTATAGAGCAGAGAGAGGGAATAGAGAGAGAGAGTATAGAGCAGAAAGAGGAGGGGAATAGAAGAGAGGAGTATAGAGAGCAGAAGAGAGGGAATAGAAAAAAGAAGAGTCCTGAGAGGGAGAGAGAGAGTATAGAGGCAGAGAGAGGGAATAAGAGAGAGAAGTCTGAGAGGGAAGAGAGTATAGAGCAGAGAGAGGGAATAGAGAGAGTCTGAGAGGGAGAGAGAGAGTATAGAGCAGAGAGGGAAATAGAGAGAGAGAGTCTAGAGGAGAGAGTAGAGTATAGAGCAGAGAGAGGGAATAGAGAGAGTCTGAGAGGGAGAGAGAGAGTATAGAGCAGAGAGAGGGAATAGAGAGAGAGACAGAGTCTGAGAGGGAGAGAGAGTATAGAGCGGAGAGAGGGAATAGATTTATAGTCCCTGAGAGGGAGAGAGAGAGAGTATATAGAGCAGAGAGAGGGAATAGAGAGAGAGAGTCTGAGAGGGAGAGAGAGTATAGAGCAGAGAGAGGGAATAGAGAGAGTCTGAGAGGGAGAGAGAGTATAGAGCAGAGAGAGGGAATAGAGAGAGTCTGAGAGGGAGAGAGAGTATAGAGCAGAGAGAGGGAATAGAGAGAGAGAGTCTGAGAGGGAGAGAGAGTATAGAGCGGAGAGAGGGAATAGAGAGAGTCTGAGAGGGAGAGAGAGTATAGAGCAGAGAGAGGGAATAGAAAGAGAGAGTATAGAGCGGAGAGAGGGAATAGAGGGAGTATAGAGCAGAGAGAGGGAATAGAGAGAGTCTGAGAGGGAGAGAGAGAGTATAGAGCAGAGAGAGGGAATAGAGAGAGAGAGTCTGAGAGGGAGAGAGAGTATAGAGCGGAGAGAGGGAATAGAGAGAGTCTGAGAGGGAGAGAGAGAGTATAGAGCAGAGAGAGGGAACATAGGTAATGTAACTATACTCCCTCAGACCACCGTTAGCATACAGTAGCAATGTGTTTATGAATTTCTTCAATAATAAATTTGAAATGATCAGGCTCAAAATACAAAGTGCACAGTAACCAGCTACAAGCGTACCTCCCCGTACAGCTAACGCCGATCCAGAGCACAGTATAACCCCTGCGGAGAGGCAGGAATCTTTTTCTCTACTCCAACAAACGTTTCATCCTCAAAATCATCTACATGCATACTAGATCCAGTTCCAACTAGTCTCCTCACAAACGTTCCTCCAGAAATAACCACGCCTCTCTGGCTATAATAAACTCATCTCCTAGCCTTGGCTACGTCCCAAAATCTCTTAAACTAGCAGCAATTAAGCCTTTAATTAAGAAACCCAATCTTGAGCCTCATGAGCTAGCAAACTACAGAGCCATTTCAAATCTTCAGTTCACATCAGAGACTTTAGAGAAAGCTGTAGCACAACAGTTCAGCCCCTATCTGCACAGGAATAACACCCATGAGGAATTCCAGTCTGGAGTTGGGCCTCCTCATAGCACAAGAGAGTTGGTCTCTCCTTGGTCCAACCAGTTAGGCATACACCTCTACGTAGGGTTCATCTGCCAAGACAAGTGCAACACGTAGGGGCAGTGTGCCTTCGTCACAGTCAGGGCTAGGATCCTAATTAAAACCCTACACAGTTTTATGGGTATGACTTAGTACTGTATATGGTACTTAGTACCGTACAATGTATATATATATATATATATATATATATATATATATATATATATATATATATATATATATATATATATACATCTTTGTACAGGTACAATAGCTAAAGCAGAATCTCAGCAGCGCCCCCTAGAGGCCATTCTGGCAGCGGGACATTTAATGATAAATAGATTACAACTAAAACAAGAACAAGAGTATATTATATTATATATATATATATACATCTTTGTACAGGTACAATAGCTAAAGCAGAATCTCAGCAGCGCCCCCTAGAGGCCATTCTGTCAGCGGGACATTTAATGATAAATAGATTACAACTAAAACAAGAACAAGAGTATATTATATTATATATATATATATACATCTTTGTACAGGAACGATAGGTAAAGCAGAATCTCTGCGGTGCCGCCTAGAGGCCATTCTGGCAGCGGAATGGAAATCAACTGAGCGAGTGAGATCGAATCTGTTTTCGGATGGACTCCGACTGTTGGTGTTGGGTTGAACAGCTGGGTTGAACGGCTAACTAACATTACGAAGTGAAGGGTTGGCTCAAAACATCCAGCTGTGACAGCTGCAGCTTTCTTCACACAATAAACACCCAGCATTTCAACATCAGAAAGTCTGAACATCAGAAATATCTGAAGTGCTAACAGCTCACCAAATACTCTGCGGGCAGATTTTAATCAAGCAGTAAACAAACACAGTAAATACGTCACTGCCGATACATTAGGTTTGACAGGGTGAAGGGAAAAGGTCAGCAGTAGGTCAGTTCTGGCAGCTTAATGCATAAAGGAACGTTCAGAGGCAATTCCTGCATGGAGCAGAAACAAGGCCCTGTCTGTGACATCTCCTCTGTTATTCCCAAACCATAGCAGTCCACCTTCATATCCCAGAATCAAAGCGAGCCTTTATATTCCAGAACGGTGGCTGTGTTTTACGAGCAGTACAGAGACTGCAGTACGTTTCTAACAGCTGTGGAAATGCGGCCCTGGGCCTACAGCGTTTTTAAAGTTCTGCTTTAATGACCTGACTGCTGCCAGAGCTGAAATGCGATAGTGAGAGACGTTGTAACTGACAGACAAGGCAGAGTAAAAGGTGCAGCAGTTCGTCTCAGCTCTAATGACATCTCTCTTCTCCTCATTTGTCAGGATGTGGATAAACATGGAAACACAGAGCACAAACATAAACTCTGACTGAAGTGTGTTTTCCAGCAGCTGACTGGAATTAAACTATTTACTAAATAAAAACCACATAAAGCATTTAGTTATTCCACCAAGTGAGGTACCTTAAACACAGATACTAATTTAACACACATACCAATACTGTATCAGCCTTCACAAAGCCAATAGAATAGAATAGAATAGAATAGAATAGAATAGAACCACAGACCATAATTATGGATGCTAAACTGAAACAGACTTAACACAGGACATAGAATAGAATAGAATAGAATAGAATAGAATAGAATAGAATAGAATAGAATAGAATTGTTGTCCAGAGTTATGGATGCTAACTGAAACAGTCTAAACACAGAAAATAGAATAGAATAGAATAGAATAGAACCACAATCCATATTTATGGATGCTAAACTGAAACAGACTTAACACAGGATATAGAATAGAATAGAACCACAGACCATAATTATGGATGCTAATCTGAAACAGACTTAAAACAAAAAAATAGAATAGAATAGAATAGAATAGAATAGAATAGAATAGAATAGAATAGAATTGTTGTCCAGAGTTATGGATGCTAACAGAAACAGTCTAAACACAGAAAAGAAAATAGAATAGAATAGAATAGAATAGAATAGAATAGAATAGAATAGAACCACAATCCATTATTATGGATGCTAAACTGAAACAGACTTAACACAGGACATAGAATAGAATAGAATAGAATAGAATAGAATAGAATAGAATAGAATAGAACCACAATCCATTATTATGGATGCTAAACTGAAACAGACTTAACACAGGACATAGAATAGAACAGAATAGAATAGAATAGAAAATAATAGAATAGAATAGAATAGAATAGAACCACAGACCATAATTATGGATGCTAATCTGAAACAGACTTAAAACAAAAAATAGAATAGAATACAATAAAAATGTTGTCCAGAGTTATGGATGCTAACAGAAACAGTCTAAACACAGAAAATAGTATAGAATAGAATAGAATAGAACCACAATCCATTATTATGGATGCTAAACTGAAACAGACTTAACACAGGACATAGAATAGAATAGAATAGAATAGAATAGAATAGAATAGAATAGAATAGAATAGAAATGTTGTCCAGAGTTATGGATGCTAACTGAAACAGTCTAAACACAAAACTACAATAGAATAGAATAGAATAGAATAGAACCACAATCCATTATTATGGATGCTAAACTGAAACAGACTTAACACAGGACATAGAATAGAATAGAATAGAATAGAATAGAATAGAATAGAATAGAATAGAATAGAATAGAATAGAATAGAACCACAATCCATTATTATGGATGCTAAACTGAAACAGACTTAACACAGGACATAGAATAGAACAGAATAGAATAGAATAGAAAATAATAGAATAGAATATAATAGAACCACAGACCATAATTATGGATGCTAATCTGAAACAGACTTAAAACAAAAAATAGAATAGAATAGAATAGAATACAATAAAAATGTTGTCCAGAGTTATGGATGCTAACAGAAACAGTCTAAACACAGAAAATAGTATAGAATAGAATAGAACCACAATCCATTATTATGGATGCTAAACTGAAACAGACTTAACACAGGACATAGAATAGAATAGAATAGAATAGAATAGAATAGAATAGAATAGAATAGAACAGAACCACAATCCATAATTACGGATGCTAAACTGAAACAGACTTAACACAGGACATAGATTAGAATAGAATAGAATAGAATAGAATAGAATAGAATAGAATAGAATAGAACAGCCTTGCATTTCCGTGTGTATCACTCTGAAGGGAACATTCTCTGTTAGGCTTATTTACTGTACTAGCTGATCTGAGTGCACTTTGTGTGGATTGAGTGAGGAAATGCTGCTGCTGCTTTTTAAACAGATGAATCAGAGACTCATACAAACACATCATCATCTGTTTGAGTAATAATTAGTTCCCAGTTATGATTAGTCTGCACTGCTGAAAGTCCAATTCAAACATGTCCTCATTTCTTTCCATCAGAGGCTTTTAAATGGACTGGACGAAGCTGAAAGCTGAGAGCTCATTAAAGGTTTCTGTGTGGGGAAAAAGGAATAAGCGTTTTCAGCTGATCCAGTTGTTCTCTTCTGTTCAGTTATTATTCATTATTAATTTCTGCCCTATTTTTATGCCCCTGAATCTGGTTTAGTGACATGACTCTGCACAAAATATGTGCTTAGCTAAACATGCTAATGTCCTTTATAGCTCTCTTTACTGACATTCAGAGAGCTCCTGGCAAAACTCGACTCTACAGCGCTGACTCATTCACCTCTACTGCTGAGTCAATCAATTCATACAGAGAGAGAGGGTGGGGGAGAAAAAAGAGTGAGCAGAGTGAGAGAAGAGAGTGAAAGGACAGAGAGAGAAAAGAGTAAGGAGAGTAAGATGAGAGAAAAAAAAGAAAGTGAGGAGAGTGACAGCAAAGAGAGTGAGGAGAGTGAGACGACAGAATAAGGAGAGTAAGAGAAAAGAGAGTGAGGAGAGTGAGACGACAGAGTGAGAAAGTGAGAAAAGTGAGAGAAGAGGGGGTGAGGAGAGTAAGGAGAGTCAGGTGACAGAGTGAGAAGAGAGTGAGAGAGTGAGCTGAGTGAGAGAGTGAGGAGATTGAGAGAGTGAGAGAGTAAGGAGAGTGACAGAGTGAGACAGTGAGGAGAGTGAGAGAGTGGGAGAGAGTAAGGAGAGTGAGAGAGTGAGAGAGTAAGGAGAGTGACAGAGTGAGACAGTGAGGAGAGTGAGAGAGTGGGAGAGAGTAAGGAGAGTGAGAGAGTGAGAGAGTGAGACAATGAGAAAGTGAGGCAGTCAGGTGACAGAGTGAGAGGAGAGTGAGAGAGTGAGCTGAGTGAGAGAGTGAGGAGATTGAGAGAGTAAGGAAAGTGGGAGAGTGAGAGAGTAAGGAGATTGAGAGAGTGAGGAAAGTGGGAGAGTGAGAGAGTAAGGAGAGTGAGGAGAGTGAGAGAGTAAGGAGAGTGAGAGAGTGAGAGAGTGAGAGAGTAAGGAGAGTGAGAGAGTGAGGAGAGTGAGAGAGTAAGTACAGTGAGAAAGTGAGGAGAGTGAGAGAGTGAGGTGAGAGAGTGAGGAGAGTGAGAGAGTAAGCAGAATGAGAGAGTGAGTAGAGTGAGAGAGTAAGGAGAATGAGAAAGTGAGGAGAGTGAGAGAGTGAGGAGAGTGAGAGAGTGAGAGAGTGAGGAGAGTGAGAGAGTGAGGAGAGTGAGAGAGTAAGGAGAATGAGAAAGTGAGGAGAGTGAGAGAGTGAGGTGAGTGAGTGAGAGAGTGAGGAGAGTGAGAGAGTAAGTAGAGTGAGAAAGTGAGGAGAGTGAGAGAGTGAGGAGAGTGAGAGAGTGAGGAGAGTGAGAGAGTGAGGTGAGTGAGTGAGAGAGTGAGGAGAGTGAGAGAGTAAGTAGAGTGAGAAAGTGAGGAGAGTGAGAGAGTGAGGAGAGTGAGAGAGTGAGGAGAGTGAGAGGGTAAGCAGGGTGAGAGAGTGAGGAGAGTGAGAGAGTAAGGAGAATGAGAAAGTGAGGAGAGTGAGAGAGTGAGGTGAGTGAGTGAGAGAGTGAGGAGAGGAGTCTGAATGTCAGCATGTGCTCTCTGCTCCTCTGTACTGTAAATGGTTAGCGTGTTAGCGAATCTGTTGTTTTAGCTGAAACTGTAATGGCTCTGTTAACGCTCGACCAAACACAGGCGCAGGTCAGAACACAGAGAGCTGAGGTAACGAGCGGCTTCAGATCTGAATTAAATAGACTCCAAAGTCAGTGCCAATGTCAGTGAGCTCAGAGAAATACTCAGTTCCAGTTCATACGACTGCTACTGCTGAGCACGGCTGAATATAAATACAAGTATACAGCAGCGCTCTGAAGATCAAGACCCCCTCCCCCACCCCTCACTGACCACTCATCTGTGGACACTGTCTCATTTTAAAGCCATTACACACTATAAACTTCACCATAACTCTCTATCAGCAGCGCTGTCATTTAGAGGTCTGTACAGTAATTCATATTTCTTAATGTGTGTTTTAAATGTATTATGATATTAGCCAGAGTGACTCGAAGGGGAGGGCTGAGGGGTGCGGCCCGTTAAGTGCGTCCCTCCTCCGAATACATCATTCATTGATATACAAACACTGTGTTTTGTCTGAATTGATGTGGTGCACAGTGATTTAGGAGCACTGGGAGAGTGCCAGCCAATTACATTGCTAATGGTGATATAGGGGTCCAAGCACCGTGTGGCTTATGACTTCAGTACAGGCCTTTGAGGAGAATACAAACAGTACGGAGTAGGTACGACAATACCTGAGTCATAAATTTTGGCTGATACCAAGTACTGATACTGATAATAACTCTGTCTACCCTGACCTACCTATACGTCATAATATTTACAATTACAATCCAAAATATATAATGTCCAGACACTTCGCTACTGTCAGTCAGTGGTGGATGAGGTATACGAAGCATGTGGGCAAAGGTAAAGTAGAGATAGCCAAGGTAAAATATTCCTCCAGTAAAAGTACAAAAGTATTGAGTATTTGAGTAAAAGTACTGGAGTATGTACCTTCAGATGTACTTAAGTATGGAGAGTAACAGTACTAAAGTATGTACCTTCAGATGTACTTAAGTATAGAGAGTAACAGTACTAAAGTATGTACCTTCAGATGTACTTAAGTATGGAGAGTAACAGTACTAAAGTATGTACCTTCAGATGTACTTAAGTATGGAGAGTAACAGTACTAAAGTATGTACCTTCAGATGTACTGAAGTGGAGAGTAACAGTACTAAAGTATGTACCTTCAGATGTACTTAAGTATGGAGAGTAACAGTACTAAAGTATTTACCTTCAGATGTACCTTCAGATGGAGAGGGTACTGAAGTATGGAGAGTAACAGTACTTAAGTATATAAACCTTCAGATGTACTTAAGTATGGAGAGTAACAGTACTAAAGTATGTACCTTCAGATGTACTGTAAGTATGGAGAGTAACAGTACTAAAGTATGTGTACCCTTCAGATGTACTTAAGAATTATGGAGAGTAACAGTACTAAAGTATGTACCTTTCAGAGACTGAAAGTATGGAGAGTACCAGTACTAAAGTATGTACCTTCAGATGTACTTAAGTATGGAGAGGAGGAGTTCAGAGTACTAAAGTATGTAGCAGGTACTAAAGTATGTACCTTCAGATGTACTTAAGTATGGAGAGTAACAGTACTAAAGTATGTACCTTCAGATGTACTTAAGTATGGAGAGTAACAGTACTAAAGTATGTACCTTCAGATGTACTTAAGTATGGAGAGTAACAGTACTAAAGTATGTACCTTCAGATGTACTGAAGTCAGTACCAGTACTAAAGTATGTAAAGTACTGGAGTATTAAGAGTACTAGTATGGAAAGTATAAACTAAAGTCAGATCTACTTAAGTATGGAGAGTAACAGTACTAAAGTATGTACCTTCAGATGTACTTAAGTATGGGAGCAACAGTAACATGTACCATTCAGATTACTTAAAAGTATATGTACCTTCAGATGTACTTAAGTATGGAGAGTAACAGTACTAAAGTATGTACCTTCAGATGTACTGAAGTATAGAGAGTAACAGTACTAAAGTATGTACCTTAGGATGTACTTAAGTATGGAGAGTAACAGTACTAAAGTATGTACCTTCAGATGTACTGAAGTATGGAGAGTAACAGTACTAAAGTATTTACCTTCAGATGTACTTAAGTATGGAGAGTAACAGTACTAAAGTATGTACCTTCAGATGTACTGAAGTATGGAGAGTAACAGTACTCAAAGTCAGTATGGAGAGTAACAGTACTAAAGTATGTACCTTCAGATGTACTGAAGTATGGAGAGTAACAGGAGCATGATTTATTATGTCCTATTATCATTTCTGGAACAGGACTCTTCATCAGCTCAGTGTAGGTGAAGAGACTCTAGTGTCTCTCAGTCCACCAGTCTTTAGTGGTCCCACAGATGTTTATATAGGGTTCTGGGAAATTAGGAGCCCAGGGTAATACCTGTAATGTCTTTCCCATGCTCTTCCAACCAGTGATGTATATTTCTACCTGTGTGACGTGTCGTATTATCCTCCTGGAAGATCCCATCTTTCCCAGGGAAGACCATCAACATGTATGTGTGTGATCTGCACGGATGGATTCATACCCAGATAGGTTGAGAGTGTCTTCCACATGGATGAGTGGCCCAGACAAGAGACTTCCTATGCGGTCCTGCTGAAGACGGTGTAGTTTAAGAGGACACAGTTCTTTAATATTTAAGGAAGGGTCATTTTTCATTTCCAATTTCATCAGTTTTAAAAATAATAATAATAAAGAAAAGGCAGCTTGAAGCAAAAGTTTGGGCACCCTGTATGGTCAGTAATTAGTTTAGTTGCAATTAAATGTATTCATTTGCGCTGAATTTAATCAAATTATTAATTCAATTTGAGTGCCTTTATTTTCAGCTCAATGCAACACTAAAGACAAAGACACTTTAGCTTCTTTAAGGTAATTAAATAAAGTTAAACTAGTAAATCTACAGGACAATAAATGCTCTAAGTACACTGCCCTCATTCAGCTCAGCAGCACACCCCACCCCCTGCCCCAAAACGTACAATGATCCAATAATAACTTCATATTTATAATGATTTAACTGACTAAATGTCATATTTAAAATCCTCATTACTCCGTTTAAGTAAGATTGACTGCTGTGTTTTGCATCGCGGATGAGTGATGACATTTGGAACAAATAAATCAAAGATGCTGTCGCTTCTGCAACATATTTATCCAATCTACTGCGAGAAGCGCAATAAAAGGTCACATCTGTAGTGCAAAGAAGAATTTATGCCCAATAAATTACTCACTGCAGCATCTACTCGGCGCGTGGGCGTGTAATAGGGTTTATAAATGCAAGCTGAAAAAAACACGGGATTTTGGAATGTTCTGTTTGTTTAGTAAAACTCAAAATATCAGAAGCCTGAAAGTTCCTACCAAACGCTTCCTTATACGTCCACTAACTGGCCACTTTATCAGAAACACCTACCTTATACTTCCACTAACTGGCCACTATATCAGAAACACCTTCCTTATACTTCCACTAACTGGCCACTTTATCAGAAACACCTTCCTTATATATCCACTAACTGGCCACTATATCAGAAACACCTTCCTTATATATCCACTGACTGGCCACTTTATTAGAAACACCTACCCTTATACTTCCACTAACTGGCCACTTTAATAGAAACACTAACCTTCTACTTCCACTAACTGGCCACTTTATTAGAAACACTACCCTTATACTTCCACTAACTGGCCACTTTAATAGAAACACCTTCCTTATACTTCCACTAACTGGCCACTTTAATAGAAACACCTTCCTTATACTTCCACTAACTGGCCACTATATCAGAAACACTACCCTTATACTTCCACTAACTGGCCACTTTATTAGAAACACCTACGTTTTACTTTCACTAACTGGCCACTTTATCAGAAACACTACCCTTATACTTCCACTAACTGGCCACTTTATTAGAAACACCTACGTTTTACTTTCACTAACTGGCCACTTTATCAGAAACACCTACCTTTTACTTCCACTAACTGGCCACTATATCAGAAACACTACCCTTATACTTCCACTAACTGGCCACTTTATTAGAAACACCTTCCTTATACTTCCACTAACTGGCCACTTTATTAGAAACACCTACTTTATACTTCTAAATACTGGCCATTTATCAGAAACACATACCTTATACTTCCACTAACTGGCCACTTTAATATAAACACCTTCTTTATACTTCCACTAACTGGCCACTTTATCTGAAACACCTTCCTAATACTTCCACCAACTGGCCACTTTATTAGAAACACCTACCTTATATTTCCACTAACTGGCCACTTTATCAGAAACACTACCCTTATACTTCCACTAACTGGCCACTTTAATAGAAACACCTACCTTATACTTCCACTAACTGGCCACTTTATCAGAAACAATAATAATCCAATTAGGTAAAGGACATACAGGAAGATAAAGGTCACCAGGATCAATAACTGATGATAAATTTAGACTGATATGATCAATATTTATTGAGCTACACATACAGAAGTCTGCCTCTCAGTATGGTGTTGGGCCGCCATGTTTGCTAACCCAACATGCCAGACGTCTCGGTATGGAGTTGTAGAGGTATCTAATGGTGTCCTGTGATAATCCATCCCATCCAGCTTGAACATCCTCACACAGTTCCTGCAGATGGTGCGGTAGGGGTGGAGGTGGAGTGACACCAGGCCTTCTGGACGTGTAAGGTGTGAAGACAAACTGCTCATATTAGTGCTGACCACGGTGCCTCCACACACTGATATGCTGGTCATCTCTACCAAGACAAAAGCGGGACTCGTCGCTGACCCTCCCCTTCTCTCCCAATGACAGTCTGGCACGACTCCTCTGGAGTCTTTGGTGACAGTGACGTGGTGTTGAGGACAGGCATTGTAACAGTCTGCATGCATGTAGTCTTGCGTCATGCAGCTGTCTGCCAATGGTGGCACTAACAGGATGACTCATGGAGGACACCACTGCTCGCTGAATGACTGCGGTCATGGCTGTTGGGTCAGTCAGGTACAGTGATAAGGCCCGTTCTTGCTTATGTCACATGCACGACTGACTGTGAAACTTGAATCATTGGCATGTCTCACAATGTTTGTGTTCTTTCCAAAGATGATTGTATATGTCCAAATACAGTATGTGACGGGGTCATGCGAGTTCATTCCAGTGGAGATTGGAGAATGAATTTGACATGATTAAAACAAGTTGAACAGCTGTGTCTGCTGGGAGAGCTGAGTTCAGGTGTGCCTTCCTTCTTTCTGGAGGGAGAGCAGATCGATATTAGTGTGCTGCTTGCGATAAGACGGAGCAGTGTGATATGATCAGTGTAGACTTCAATCTCTCAGCCTGTTTATTACCTCCACCTGAGCACCCCATGCAGCATCCCTACGCTCGTCACACAGCCAGAAAACAAACTGCATTCGCAAATTCAGACGCAATGGGGCTACACAGAGCGGCCTGGGCAGCATTACAGATACGTCCTAACTCGCCGTGACAACTTCAGCCGGGGTTTAAATTCGGAATAACAGTACCTAACTTCTAGAGTCCCTAATCTGACTCCATGAGAAAACAGTATTACGGAAGCATCCCAACTAAACGCTTACACACTGCAGGACAGCCCCGAGGGCAGCTGAACAAGTTCACTATAACTAACATCTATCCAAAATACTGTACATACATTCATAACAGTTTTGGACATATGGAGTTTTTTGTAAAATAACCTGATGTACATATGTATATCTCTAATGTAGATGGTTATTGTCCTGCGATAGAGGGGGTCTCCTGCCCTCCAGTACCCCCACGAGCCAGCAGGATAAGAGGCTTAGATGTTGAGTGAGTGAGTGAGCAATGTAGGTGGTTGCTGCCCAGCGATGGCCTGTCCAGGGGATCTCCTGCCCTCCGCCCAGTGAGCGGTGGGACAGGCTCCATCAACCCCTGTTACTTAGCAGGATAAGCGACTTCGACGTTGAGCAAGCGGGTGACTGAGAGACTGGCAGCCTGTCCAGGGTGTCTCCTGCCCTCCAGTATCCCCACAACCCAGCAGGACAAGAGGTTTAGATGTTGAGTGAGCAATGTAGGTGGTTACTGCCCAGCGATGGCCTGTCCAGGGTATTTCCTGCCCTCCGCCCAGTAAGCGGTGGGACAGGCTCCATCACCCCATGCCACCCAACAGGATAAGCGACTTAGACATTGAGCAAGGGGGTGACTAAAAGACTAAGCAGCCTGTCCAGGGTGTTTCCTGGCTTCCACCCAAAGAGTGCTGAGATAGGCTCCAGCACCCTCCCACTCAGGAGGATACACGACTTAGAAGTTGACTGAATGAACGAATGAATGAATGAAGGCAGTTATTAACGATAATGCAGCGCTAATATTTCTGATATGCGTACAACTCGCACCCAACAACACATGGAACTAATGGCAGTAGGTTAAAGTGGTCTACGATGAACTTGGACTGGTTTGTTAGCGGTGTGTAATACGAGTCCCTCTCATTACCTGTGGGCATTACTGTGGATGACTGGAAGTAAAATCCTGCAGTGATGGTGGCGAATAATGCAGACTCTGAGTTGCTGAACATATGGCTGTTTACTGGGAGGAATAACATTATCATGGCCGGCTAAAATTGTGGTTAAACAGCAGGCGACACAGTCACAACACGATCGAACTCTTCTCGAGCTTCCTGTTTGTTTATCCCACTCTTGTTGTGACGTGCGGCCTCACTAACCTGTTTACCCTGTTTAATGTTTATCTGTCAGGTATTTGTCTACTGCGTTTACCCATCACTGATGTGAAACACCCACATACACACACAGTAGTGAACACACACTGGGAGGCAGTGAGCACACTTGCCTGGGGGAGTAGGCAGCCCTATCCACTGCACCCAGGTCGCAGTTGTGGGGTAGGTGCCTTGCTCAAGGGCACTACAGCCGTGCACTGTCGGGTTCAGGGAATCAAACCTCCGGTCACAAGGCTGGTACCCTAATCTCCAGCCCAGGACTTCCCGCAATTTGAATGACCTGTTAACAAGGCAGGTGTGCGGGTAACAGGCGTAACTATTGACCTCAGTTGACTAGTTTAGGAATTCCTAACTTGGAATTGTGGTTGGTGTAGCTCAGTGGGTAACAACACTACCTGCCAGAGAGCCACCACCACAAGTGGGAGACTGGGGTTCGAATCCTGGTCTGGATGACTATACTGGGCTACACCAATAAGAGTCCTTGGGCAAGACTCCTAACACTACTTGTGCCTACCTGTAATATGATTAACCTTGTAAGTCACTCTGGATAAGAGCGTCAGCTAAATGAGATAAGGGGAGGGGTGATGCTGTAGGATGCAACTATTATTGACGCTCTGCCGTCCAATTGTTTCCATGAACATATGGATAGTGTTTCTACGTTACCCTGTCCTCCCTTTGGGTCTTTAGGCTTCTGAATGGCTGGTTCATGATTCCTCTGATTGTATCCATCCATCTGATCATTCCGTGAGGGAGCTTTTAGAGGTGGACGCCTGGTTCCCATTTCCACTTCTGTTTTTCTAAAACAGAAATTACAAATTACTTTAAAAAAGCAGTGTAGCTCCATTTAAAGCCCAGTCATTTTATGTGGGCGTGTCCATATTGAAAGTCCCGCCCCCTCCTTGGCCATTTTGCTTCGACTGCGTGCTCCCTGCCAGCGATTAAATCACTCAGCATTGCCTGTCCAGCAGGCACTTGGTTGCTGGTAGGCGTTGTGAACAAAGCGTAGGCAGGGAGCAAGATGGACTGAATTGCCCGGTCGTGCAAAATACATAATTAAGAGAACAGGAACCGAAATGAACTAGCACTCAGCCTACATAGACTATTCATGCGCTATATGACGCAAACGGACAATATTAAACCTCTGGCATTTTTTTGTTTTTCTGATTCATGCTTCAGAGTCAGTAACTAAACGATTGGTATTTGGACAGCTCTGGAAGGTGCACTTGGGTTGATATAATGGAAGGCTCTACAAAGCCACCATGTCCAGTGCCAAGCATGGTCCAGCGGGGTATACACCTCCTTAGCACTGGGCTGTGGAGCAGTGTAACCCCATACTCTGGAGTGACAGAGCTCTATCCAATACTTGTAGAATGAGCTGAAGTGATCCAGAGCTGATCATCCAGCATTAGCGCCTGATCTTATTAATGCTCTTGTGGCTGAATGCAATCAAATCTTCACAGCATTATTCTATCAAGTGTGAAGCCTTCCCAGAAGAGTCCAGCAAAGTGGGACAAACTCTCTATTAATACCTTTCATTTCAGAAGAAACACTGGATCTGTGGACTGAACATAGCGTGTACATTACGGTGATTTATTACCTGAACAAATAACAGCAGGTAATGGCATTTCCCTCCACTTGTCCAAGCGTTTTGTGGGACCTGGTCAGAGCTTCTCAGTTAAATCACTTCCAGTCAGGCTGTGCAGAAATACCATCCGCCGTAAACAAAACAAAAGCCTTTTGTTCGTTCTCTGTGTTCTACGCTTCTGACACGATGTTCCTCTGAAGCCTCTCTTCAAAACTAGGTCACTTAATGTGATGTTATTGCAATCATCTTTCATTAGGCTTTATCGTGTTCCTATAAACCGTTCAAGGACTCAGAAAGGAACATCACAGTCTGATTGAGAACAGCCAGCCTGTAAACACTCCGCACGCACACACACAGGCGTGTTTTCATGACTCCGATGTGCCAAATCCTATTTCTTTCTCAAATATTTATCTTCTCCGGCGGAATGGAAGAGTTGTATTCAATAAAAACGACACGGCCGCGGATACGCGCCAACAGCATCATGTTATTGAAGCCCGAATTGCACAGACATTTATACAGACAGATAATGTAGAACAAACAATGACACTGTAATGTTTGATGAACGAGCACCGCCAGACTCAGGGTTTTTAATTATCACCAAAGCTGACAGATTGCTAATCAATACATTGATGACAAGCTACCGGTGGGTTAAAAAAGAATTCCTCTGACTCTATGGTGGACACACCATGGTGGTTCACCTCCAGAGTGGTTTGGAGTGAAATGGTTGATGGTAGAGCCACATACACACCTAACCTAGCAATGATGCCAGTGCTTACAAGACCAAAACACCAGTAATAACAAAGCAGCAGTGTTATAATTACACCAGTAAACGAGCCAGCATGAATTTACTATACTTCATATGAAAATGAAATTAAAGCTGAACACTGTTATTCACACGGCGTCCTGAATCGTTGGTAGGTAGGGTAGGTAGGTAGATAGGGATGTAAGTAGGTTGGTTGGGAAGCTAGGTAGGTAGGTGGGCAGGCAGGGAAGATGGGTATGTAGGTATTTGAGGTAAGTAGGTAGGTAGTGAGGGAGTGTAGGTAGGTGGGTAGGTAGGGAGGGCAGCTAGGCGGGTAGGTAGGTAGGTAGGAATGATAGGCAGAGTAGTTAAGATCAGTGGGTAAGTAGACAGGCAGGTAGGCAGGTGGGTAGGTATATAGGTAGGTAAGTAGGTAGGGCAGCTACGTGGATAGTTAGCTATGGTAGGTAGGTAAGCAGGGTAGGTAGGTGGATAGGTAGGGTATGTAGGTCGAGAGGGTAGGTAGGTAGGAATGATAGGCAGGGTAGTTAAGATCAGTGGGTAAGTAGACAGGCAGGTAGGCAGGTGGGTAGGTATATAGGTAGGTAAGTAGGTAGGGCAGCTACGTGGTAAGGTAGGTAGTGAGGGAGGGTAGGTAGGTGGATAGGTAGGGTATGTAGGTAGGGAGGGTAGCTAGGCAGGTAGGTAGGAATGATAGGCAGAGTAGTTAAGATCAGTGGGTAGGTAGACAGGCAGGTAGGTAGGTGGGCAGGCAGGGAAGATGGGTACGTAGGTATTTAAGGTAAGTAGGTAGGTAGTGAGGGAGGGTAGGTAGGTGGATAGGTAGGGTATGTAGGTCGAGAGGGTAGGTAGGTAGGAATGATAGGCAGGGTAGTTAAGATAAGTGGGTAGGCAGACAGGTAGGTGGGTAGGTATACAGGTAGGTAGGTAGGGGAGCTAAGTGGATAGTTAGCTACGGCAGGCAGGGTAGGTAAGTAGGTAGGTGGATAAGTAGGGTTTGTAGGTAGGGAGGGTAGGCAGGTAGGTAGGTGGGTAGGTAGATAGATAATTAGGTAGGTGGGTAGATACGGTAGGTAGGTAGATAGGTAGGTAGATAGGTTATTAGGTAGGTGGGTAGATAGATATGTAATTGCTAGGTAGGTAGATAGGGTAAGTATGGGGGTAGGTAGGAGGGGTAGGCAGGTAGGTATTAGGTAGGTAGATTAGAGGTTAATTAGATAGGTCCCATTGTGGGTAGATACGGGTAGGTAGGCAATAATAGGATAGTGGCTAGGTAGGTAGATAGGTTATTAGGTAGGTGGGTAGATAGATATGTAATTGCTAGGTAGGTAGATAGGGTAAGTGGGTAGGTAGATAGGTAATTAGGTAGGTGGGTAGATATGGTAGGTAGGTAGATGGGTAGGTAGATAGGTAATTAGGTAGGTGGGTAGATAGATATGTAATTGCTAGGTAGGTAGATAGGGTAAGTGGGTAGGTAGATAGGTAATTAGGTAGGTGGGTAGATGGGGTAGGTAGGTAGATCAGCCAATCAGAGAGCGCATGACCTTCTGCACCAGCTGTAGTTTGGATAATTCAAATACCGGTAAAAAGTGGTTATGAGCTTCTCCTTCACGTTTACCACCACAACCAAATGCTGGGTCCAATGCTGCTTGGGCCTTGGACCCCTGTGTCTACCACTGGTCCAAAGGATTTGTTGGAGCCAGTCTTATAGAATATCAGTTCACTGCATCATTATTCATTTACATAAAGTTCAGAAACTCTAAACCTGAGTTGCAGGGCAAATCGGGGATGGATCATGGCTGCAAACTGTCTACTCTTATAGGAAATTAGTAGCCGCTTGTCGCTCTGTCGCCTGCTAGTGTCCATGTAGGGTTAGACTCAAAGATTATTCCATTAACAGCACAAGGGCTTTTTATGAGTTAGCACAGTGAGGCGACCCACCTCAGCCAATCAGATACGTATATTACACAATCACTTTAAGGATCATTTTAAAATCGCATGGTTGAATGTTTTCCCCTGCTGTAATCTGCCAGCTGCTACCTGATGATTAACTGATGGATGCAGTCGGGAATGTTTGAGTGAAAACATTCCAGACTGTAAGGGTCTCTGTGGCCCTTCCTGCACTTAAGGCACGTTTTAGACATAAAGACAATACGGCATGTACATGTATCTGAGAGCTTTCACAGTACCTCTTTCTCTGGATAAGGTAAATATTGGGGAAGCGTTGAGTGTGTTTGCGCGTTCTGGCTGTAACGCACACCCTGTCGTCCTGCGGAATCAGCGAAAGTTTTGGGGATCGTGTGAGAGTCGTGTATATTTTGGTTGGTAGGAGAGGCATGTTAGCACACTTTCACACCTCCTGTAAGGGCAGCTTTACTCCGGCTCCTCTTTCAGCTTCATAACGCAGGAGAACAGGGCAGGAATGTAATCACAGCTGCCCCTTATAAACCCAACTCACACCCCCCCCATTCCCCACCATAAACCTGGCTTGTGTTTTCCAAACCGCGCGCCACACTGGCCCAACACGCCAACTCAAACAGCAGCCTTTGTATGCTAACATTTGCTAGGAACAACAGATTTACAACATTTCAAAAATGGCAATTCAAATATTTTTATTAATAGCAAATCATCTAATTAATGTAATCCTCATGCACACATCAGCAGAAGAACAGTTGCACCACCTGGGATAAAATGGCATCAGCCTAGCAACATCAAAGGAACTATCTGGGATAACATGGTATCACCCTAGCAGCACCATAGCAACCACCTGGGATAAAATGGCATCAACCTAGCAACACCAAAGGAACCACCTGGGATAAAATGGCAACAGCCTAGCAACACAAACATGGCAACAGCCTAGCAACACCAAAGCATCAACCTGGCATAGGATGGCATCAGCCTAGCAACATCAAAGGAACTATCTGGGATAACATGGTATCACCCTAGCAACACCATAGCAACCACCTGGGATAAAATGGCATCAACCTAGCAACACCAAAGGAACCACCTGGGATAAAATGGCAACAGCCTAGCAACACAAACATGGCATCAGCCTAGCAACACCAAAGGAACTAACTGGGATATCATGGCATTAGCCTAGCAACACCATAGCAACCACCTGGGATAAAATGGGCATCAACCTAGAAACACCAAAGGAACCACCTGGATAACATGGCATCAACCTAGCAACACCATAGCAACCACCTGGGATAGGATGGCATCAACTTAGAAACACCATAGCAACCACCTGGGATAAAATGGGCATCAACCTATAAACACCAAAGGAACCACCTGGGATAAAATGGCATCAGCCTAGCAACACCATAGCAACCACCTGGGATAAAATGGCATCAGCCTAACAACACCAAAACATTCACTTGAGATAACATGGCATGAGCCTGGCAACACCAAAGGAACCACCTGGGATAACATGGCATCAGCCTAGCAACACCATAGCAACCACCTGGGATAACATGGCATCAACTTAGAAACACCAAAGCAACCACCTGGGATAATATGGCATCAACCTAGCAACACCAAAGCATCTACCTGGGATAGGATGGCATCAGTCAAGCAACACCAAAGGAACCACCTGGGATAAAATGCCATCAGCCTAGCAAAACCACAGCAACCACCTGGGATAAAATGCCATCAGCCTAGCAAAACCACAGCAACCACCTGGGATAATATGGCATCAGCCTAGCAACACCAAAGCATCTACCTGGGATAGGATGGCATCAGTCTAGCACCACCAAAGGAACCACCTGGGATGAAATGGCATCAACCTAGCAACACCAAAGGAACCACCTGGGATTAAATGGCACCAGCCTAGCAACATCATAGCAACCACCTGGGATAAAATGGCATCAACCTAGCAACACCAAAGGAACCACCTGGGATTAAATGGCACCAGCCTAGCAACATCATAGCAACCACCTGGGATAACATGGCATCAGCCTAGCAACACCATAGCAACCACCTGGGATAAAATGGCATCAGCCTAACAACACCAAAACATTCACTTGGGATAACATGGCATCAGCCTAGCAACACCATAGCAACCATCAGTCCAGTGTACAGTCCGCTGATTCTGATTCCTGAAATTTAGTTTGTGCTGATGTTTCTGATGTTGATCTGCTTTGGGGCCTGAAATCCCAGTGTTCACTGAGAAAGGACACTGCATGGACACGGCCTCCTCTGTCCTATAGTGTGAGGAATTCCAGACATTTCATGCCACACAATAAAATCTCTTTTTCTTTCCTCCTTTCTTTTCCCGAGTTTCTCTCTTTCACATTTCATCATCCAGCCTTGTGCCACATTCAGCAGCTGAATAGGACATTATCCCGCTCCTCTCAGTAACCGGCCATTTTCTGCGTCCCTGCCTTCACACAATCACGTATCAGCTCCAATCTGTCCTCATAATGCTCTGCTGCCTGCCAGGAATGTTGACCACAGCCTAGTGACCACAGCCTCCATCTGCACGGTCAGGGCACGGACATACCCGCATAATTACACCTAGATGCTGCACTGTGTAAATGACTGGACACTAATGGTTTCTGTGGGGGGTTCCTCAGCTTGCTGCATGGACAGACTCCAGAGGGTGGGCTTAGAGGATCTAAGAGCCTTAGATAACTTGAGGCACCTCTGGGCTTTAAGGTGTGGATAGACAGATTAGAGGCTGACTCATAAATCATTTGGATGTCTATAGTAACCGATATTGATGACCAGCATATTTATATTCATATCACTGAAAATATCATCAATACTAGACAGGTGCAACCCGCTATGGGAGCCGACCAATCAGAACAGAGTGGGCTAGCTGACCAACCAGTGTCCCATCCTGCCCTGTCCCTGTCTGTCTGTCTTCTCTGGCTTTCTGTTTCTGTCTTGTCATGACCATGGGCTCATTGTTGTTCTGTTCCATGTGCTTCTGTTTAGGTTTTTGGCTCCGCCTACTCCGTCCCCTTGTCAATCCCCCCGCCTGTCCTTGTTTTGTAACTCCGCCCCTTCCCAGGTGTTCCTTGTTGGTCTTTGTTCCTGTGTTGTCAAACAGAGACATTGTGGTCGTCAGGAGGCGGGGCTTAAAGACACAGGAGCTCTAACAGGGCTCAGTTTCAGACAGTGAGGGAATACAGATGTACAATATAAGGGACAATATTGCGTTTTGGGAAACCTGAAGCATGTAACTCTATTCTAGAGCCTAAAATGACATCATCTTACAAACAGCTCCTTTAATTAAGTTCAGTCAAATTCAGATTCTATTTGGATCAATTCTGTAATGCAGTTTTAAGGCTGCGGTGCTCGCATATGAAATGAGGTGCCCATGGTTTCTCCCGTTTTCCGACAGGCATGCTGAAGTATGCTTTGTAGGCCTCCCACATCTTAGCAGATGCTTTCACTGAGTACGTTCTCGCTCTGGTATTGATAAATTGGCCACAGACGTAGCAGAATGCATGTACCGGATGCTGCAGCCTCTTGATGCCGTCCAATGACGCCCTAAGTGATACGTAGCTCTATACCCACTGTCCCCTCACTCAGCTGGAGCATCAACTGATACGGCTGATTTAACACACCTGTATTTATACTGCAGTGGGTACTACTGGACAGTGCCAGGCAGTTCTAGACCGTTCTAAACAGTTCTCCTAAGTTCAGGCAGTTCTAGAAACATTTAAAGAGTTCTCACAGTCCCAGAAGCTACCTGAAGTCTACTCGGCCCTGAATGTCTCTCAGACGTTCTGGTAAACAGAGAACTTCATTGTCCTGAACAGAGGAGCGAAGGGGGACCAGTAGCGATTTACTGTACATTGTGGGCCTGTTGAATTACGAGACTGCACACTTACAGAACACGGAACAGGAATGCATATGTAACGCAGTGTAATAAATAATGTCCCATCTGTATTCCCAAAGCTCCGGTTACACATTCAGAGAACAGAGAGGGAAAATCGAGTCCGAACACACGGTCAGTAAATAATGCCAGACTGTGGAAAAGGTAAACATGCTGGCTCTTTATACATACATATGGAAAAGTCTCTCTCTCTCTCTCTCTCTCTCTCTCTCTCTCTCTCTGTCTCTCTCTCTCTCTCTCTCTCTCTCTCTCTCTCTCTTTCTCTCTCTCTCTCTCTCTCTCTCTACCTCTCTCTGTCTCTCTCTCTCTCTTTCTCTCTCTCTCTCTCTCTCTCTCTCTCTCGCTCTGCCTCTCTCTCTCTGTATCTCTCTCTCTCTCTCTCTCTATCTCTCATCATCTCTCTTCGATACCTCTCTTTTTACCTTGCTTTCTCTCTCTCTAACTCTCTCTCCCTCTCTCTCTCTGTCTCTCTCTCTCTCTCTATCATCTACCTCTCTCTCTCTCTGTCTGTCTCTTACTCCCTCTCACCTCTCTCCCTCTCCTCCCTCTCTCATCTCTCTCTCACTCTCCCCTCATTCTCTCTCTACCACTCTCCCTCAGCCCCCTCTCTCTCTCTCTTTCTCTCTACCGTCCCCTCTCCCTCTCTCCTCTATCTCTCTCCTCTCTAGTCTCTCTTTCTCCCTCTCCCTCTACTATTTTCTTCTCTCTCTCACTCTCTCTCTCCCTCTTCTCCCCCTAGGAGTGAATCTCTATCCATCTATCTATCTCCTCTCTCATCTCTCTACCTCTCTCTATCCAGTCCTCTTTTCTGCCTCTCTCTCTCTGGGACAGAGCACTGTCGCCTCTCTGAATCATGCTGTCTAACCTCTCTCTCGATGAGGATGTGCAGTGTCTCTGCCCTCGGGATCTCTCTCTCTCTCTCCCTCCCTCTCGAGCCTCTTCTCTCTCTCTCACTCCCTCGATCCTCTCCCTCACCACTCCTCTCTACCTCTCTCTCTCTCTACCTCTCCTCTCCCTCCTCTCCTCTCTCTCACTCCCTGCGTCTCCCTCCCTACTGGATGTACCTCCTCCTCTCACTCTCTCCTCTCTGCTCTCTCTCTCTCTCTCTCTCACTACCTCTCTCTCTCTCTCTCTCTCTCTGTTCTTCGATGAACAGGTTCTCTCCTCCCTCTCTCTTTCTCTCTCTATCATCCATACTCCACCATTTATATCTCCTCATTGGCATAAAGATATGGCTGTTATAGCAACCCTCAGATGATTGGCTAGAAAGGGGAGCTATTTTTAGACTGGCTTAATGGAACAATAGTGTCATTCTCTCTCTCGCTCTCTCGCTCTCTTGCTCTCTCTCTCTTTATCTCTCCTCATATTCCCCTTTTTAGACACGAACAAAGGTCACAGAATGGACTTCACTGTTCAGTTATTGCTTTTTAGCCATTTTGCTGTTTTTCATATAGAATATTGCATTAATGAATCTGAATGGTACGTGTGTACATTATATATATATTATATTTTGTTTTTTATATTTTGTCTTGTTCAGACGATTTTAACCATTAAAAGTATATATCTCAGTGTGAGTGTTTGGGGTTAATCTGCTTTAGGCCAAACAAATGGACATGTATGACATCACAAGCAATGTATTGGAAAGAGGCTGGGTCTGCAGCCTAGTGTAAGTGCATACACAGCATACGGTAGATTTAAGGACACCTCTCAGACTTAGTTTTGGGGTTCTACTAGAACAGATTTACACAGTTCAGTTTTCCCAAAACTGTATTCACCCTCCTCCTGTGTTTTTAAGCCCCGCCTCCCAAAGGGCCCTGTGTGCACTGACTGGTCAGCTCACCCACACTGCAGTGTCTGTTCTCCAAGTGCCATCGGTTCTGCTGTATCAGTCTGAGCCATAGCATGGTACTGGAAGCCCGATAGAACAGATGGAAGTTGGTAGACTGGAGCAGGACGTTTCAGAGTGGCCAGTTCTACTGCTTTAGCTCTCTGTGCATTGAGGGAGGATGTGCCAAACCAGCAGGTAGGCGGGCAATAAGGATTGTATTACGAGATGATGTCATCTTGTAACAGAGAAACAGCCTAGAGCGCTTGTTTTATTAATAAATGAGTATTATAGTCAGATCAAATGCAATAACTGCCGAGTCTGGACTGTTCTGCTGGTTCAGTAGGACGGCCTTGTTTATTTCTGAGTGTGCTATAAATGATGGCAATCTTGTAAATGTACATACAACACTTAAACCATCACTCGTGTGCTAGTGATCTGAAAGCCCTAATGAATATTTGCAGTGGACAGCAGGCTTTATACGGGTTGGACTGGATCTCCAGCTTTATGAGAGCTGTTGCTGTACCCGTGAATCTGCAGCCATCTGCTCTGAGCTTTAAACTCAGCTGTATTAAAGCTGCGCTGGTGAAAGGTCACTGTGGGAATGACATCAATAAAAGTGTGAATTAATGCAAAGCAGAAAGGATGGAAACGATAGCAGTGCTTCAGCGCTACACCTGGGCCCGGCTCATCTCCTGCTATGGAAACAAATCAATTAGAGCTGCAGCAATTAGGCTCTGTCCCAACAAAGAAATGCTGGGCCCGATTTCATACGTCACACTTTAATGCAGCAGCTTTTTACTGTAACCAAGGCAGCAGGAGAAGCACGAATGAAAAAGATAAATGCTCACGCCTGCTGTACGACTATAAACAGGGTTGCCAGGTGTTTCCGACCAATCCCCCCTTCTCCCCCCTCCGCCTACTCTGGAGCAAGTAATGGAAGCTTGCAGCACATCCATTAGCAATGTGCATAGAGCTCTGACTGTGTGAAGCAAACTGTTTAGTAAACATGTTAATAATCCAAAATCAAATCACAATAAACAAGAATAATATCTATTCTATGTAACAGTATCTCTTATATGTGTTTTATACATATAGGTACGTATCCATATGTAATAATACTTTGGCTCATGTATAACATATATATATGTATTTATATGTAATATACATTATGCCCTATATGTTTAATACATGTGTGTCTGTATAACAATATGTCTCCTGTGTATTACATGTATGTGGCTATATGTAATAACAGTATACCTAATTTGTGTTATGTATCCTATTGTCCTATATTTTTATATGCACTATATACTTTATCCCATATGTATTATATACGTATGTGTCTATATGTAATAATAGTGATTCCCGTATGTATTATATATACATATATGTGCCTTTATGTAATAATAGTGTGTCCCATATGTATTATGTACGTATGTGTCTATATGTAAAAAAAATAGTGCATGTATTTATCCCATATGTATTAATACTATGTCACATATATATATCCCTATGTATGTGTCATATGTAATAATAGTCTGTCCCATATGTGTAATGTACGTATGTGTCTATATGTATATAGTTATGTTCTATATGTATGATTCCCCGTGTATATGTAATTATAGTGTATCCCATATGTATTATGTACCTATGTGTCTATATGTAATAATAGTCTGTCCCATATGTATTATATATGTATGTGTCTATATGTAATACTAGTCTGTCCCATATATATTATATATGTATGTGTCTATATGTAATTATAGTGTGTCCCATATGTATTATGTACCTATGTGTCTATATGTAAAAATAGTGTGTCCCATATGTATTATATATACATATATGTGCCTTTATGTAATAATAGTCTGTCCCATATATATTATATATGTATGTCCCCTTATGTAATTATAGTGTGTCCCATATGTATTATGTACATATTTGTCTATATGTAATACTAGTCTGTTCTATATGTATTATATATGTATGTTTCTATATGTAATAATCATCTGTTCAATATGTATGTATTATATATGTATGTGTGGACATGTAATATCAGTCTGTCCCACATTTATATATATATATATATACATATGTGTGTGTGTGTTTACATGTAACAGTAGTAGTATGTCCTATATGCACAGTGTATGTATGTAATAGTAGCATGTCCCATATATTATATTCCATATTTAAAAAATAACAGCCTTGTGTTTTGTGTTTTGTTCCTCCAAATTACAGTCAGAGCTAAAGATCCTGTAGTATGTATAGTCTTTAGTATGGGTGGGTGTGTTGGATGTGTAGTATGGGTGGATGCATGTTCAGGGTTATATCGACTCTAAAGTTTCTGAAGACCTCCGGTTTCAGGCCGCCTTTGAGGAAGAAAGCCTCGTGTCAGTGTCGTTGTGAAAATAATAATGCGCTTGTGAATCTGGGTCAGAATAATAGAAATGTCAGAATAGATGGAGCCGCATCACTGATATGTCCCTCCTGACCACGACAGGCCGAGGCTGATCTGTCCATTATTTGGCCAGTGGCCAACTGAGCTCATCCTGCATCAACATCAGCGTGTGATAAGAGCTCCCCCACCTGTTCACACATAGGAACTACACCCCCCTCTCTTTCTCTGTCTCTCTCTTTCACTTACTAAACCTTTCCCTCTTATCTCTCTCTCCATTAACACTACACCTCTCTCTCTCACACACACTCTCTTATTCTCTCTTCATTAACACCACACCTCTCTCTCTTATCCTCTCTCTCTTCATTAACACTACACCTCTCTCTCATACTTTCTCTCTTATTCGCTCTCTCTCTTCATTAACACTACACCTCTCTCTCACTTCCTCACTCTCTCACTTCCTCTCTCGTATTTTCTCTCTCTTCATTAACTCTACACCTCTCTCTCTTATTCTCTCTCTTCATTAACACTACATCTCTCTCTCACTTCCTCTCTTGTATTCTCTCTCTCTTCATTAACTCTACACCTCTCTCTCTTATTCTCTCTCTTCATTAACACTACACATCTCTCTCACTTTCTCTCTCATATTTTCTCTCGCTTCATTAACACTACACCTCTCTCTCTTATTTCTCTTATTCTCTCTCATCATTAACACTATACCTCTCTCTCTTATTCTCTCTCTTCATTAACTCTACACCTCTCTCTCTTAATTTCTCTTATTCTCTCTCTTCATTAACACTATACCTCTCTCTCTTATTCTCTCTCTTCATTAACTCTACACCTCTCTCTCTTATTCTCTCTCTCAAACACACTCTCTCTTATTATTTCTCCATTAACACTACACTTCTGTTTCTCCCTCCTATTCTCTCGCTCTTCATTAACACTATACCTCTCCCACACTCTCTCTTATTCTCTCTTCATCAATGCTACACCTCTCTCTTCATTAACACTACACCTCTCTCTGTCTCACACACTCTCTTATTCTTTCTCTCTCGTCATTAACACTACACCTATCTCACTCTCTTACTCTCTATCTCTTCTTTAACACTATACCTCTCACTCTCTCTCTCATTCTCTCTTTTCATTAACACTAAACCTATCTCACTCTCTTACTCTCTATCTCTTTTTTAACACTATACCTCTCACTCTCTCCCTTATTCTCTCTTTTCATTAACACTACACATCTGTCTCGCTATCACTCACTTACTCACTAAACATCTCCCTTTCATCTATTTCTCCATTAACACTATCTCTCTCTCCCTCTCTCTCCTCTCTCAAAACCTTTCCCTCTCTCGTTCTTGCTCTCTTTTGTAGGGTTGCCAGTTATATTTTTTTCTCTAATAATTCCATCCAGATTCTAGTCACCTAGTCAGAATAGCGCAGTGCTGCACAGTGGTGGTGGTAGGAACCAGACATCCATCTCTAAAAGCTCCCCTGACAGAAAGTCGCGTATGAATCCGCAGCCAGGTGCCTGAGACACTGCTTTACGATGAATCTAAAACGACTTTGGCCTTAAAATCCATTCGCGCTAGGACTCATGCAGAGTATGCGAGCGGCAGATCAGTCCCCAAAGTAAACTTATTCTGTTCAGAAAGTCCAATATTTTACCCTCAGCAGTATTCCATATCAATCTCAGCAGAAGCGTGTAGGTCCACTGGTGGTTCTGGATAGGGAATGGAATGGCTTTCTGTCCCCACCACTGTAAACAAGCCCGAAATCTAAACAAGGGAGGAATTCCCCTTTACTAACAGAGAGATTCACCATGCGAGTGTGTGACAGTACAGTGTTTGATCAGAACAGGTTTGGGCAGATTTGGGACAGTGATGTCACACGACTGTACTGTCATACCGGCCACTCACACTGTAATGCAGCAGTGCAGAGGAGCACCCACAGTTTAATTCACATCCAGATTTTCACCTTGTTTATGGTAATGTTCCCTAAGCCCCCAGCCCAAGCCCACCCCCTCTAAGCCCACCAAAAACACAGTGTCAGTGTTTAATTCTTCGGGTAGAAGGTGTAACGGGATGCAAGCGACCAGACTTTCTACGTAAGCAAATGGGAATAAAACGAGGAAATGACCGAGAACCCTGAACAACTGGATCCAGATTATAATACACTCATCATCAAAACAACAGCTGCACCCAGAAGGAGGTGTGGGAGTGCGGTGCTGTTGGGAAGGAAGATAAAGGTGACCAGGATCAATAACTGATGATACATTTAGACTGATATGATCAATATTTATTGAGCTACACATACAGAAGTCTGTCTCTCAGTATGGCATTGAGCCGCCGTGTTTGCTAACCCAACATGCCAGGCGTCTCGGCAAGGAGTTGTAGAGGTTCCTAATGGTGACCTGTGATAATCCATCCCATGCAGCTTGAATATCCTCACACAGTTCCTGCAGATGGTGCAGTAGGGGTGGAGGTGGAGTGACACCAGGCCTTCTGGACATGTGACGGGTTCAACAAACCGCTCATCTTGGTGCTGACCACGGTGCCTCCACACACGGATTCGTTGGGCGTCTTCACCAAGACTAAAGCGGGACTCG
>JAMWET010004670.1:35000-52500 GCA_024036415.1 Prochilodus magdalenae
GACTTTCCAGGTTGTTTTTAACGCAGAGTTACAAACAGGGGTATCAGGCCTGTCCGGTCACCCTTGCAAATTGGCTGGATTGGGTTTTTGGTCGAACTAAACTAACTATAGCCATTAATGGAAGTAACCTGGTGGTGAGAATTAACAGTAGCACTTTACTATACAGATCTGTAATGAGTAGGTAATGGTAATGGTCATCTTACAGTAACAGATTAAATGTAATCATTAATTAAATACCAATTTCCTAGATCTTACTAAATAAATAGATCAGGAACTGTAGTGAGTGTTAACACGGCCATTCCCTGCTCACCTGCTAATACAAAACTACCTGCTTATTTAATAGCTCTTATGTATAATAAGCACCTGTGGTGATAACAAGGCTGTAATGTAATAGAAACACGATGCTAACAACTTTCCGAAATTGTATATGCACGTCTTCTAGTCATAAATAAATACAAAGTTAAAAAATGTTTTTAAAAAGAGGTAACAAGCTTTATTTACCTAACATGACCGCTTCACGTGTAGGCCCACCTGTAGACACGTACTGTTACCCAGCAATAGATGAGGTAAGTCTACTCTATTACATTACGGCCCTGTGTGTGGTTGAGACGTCTGGCATGTTGGGTTAGCAAACATGGTGGCCCAACTCCATACTGAGAGACAGACTTCTGCATGTGTAGCTCAATAAATATTGATCATATCAGTCTAAATGTATCATCAGTTATTAATCCTGGTCACCTTTATATTCCTTCCCAACAGAACTGCAACCTCGCACTTCTAAATGACTGAATGAAGGACGATCTCTGAGATTCACACAGTACTGTGCATACATGTTGCATTGTATAGGAAGCGTGCGTCCAAGTCGAGAACCATAACAAACCACTTTCTAATCCCTTCAATTGCTCTACAACAGATTTAAGCCACCAGCGTCCACATTACAACTTGAACACTTGTGCTGATGTCCTTCATCTTTAATGTGCAGTAACAGTCTTGGCCTACTTCTTAACCACTTCCCATCAGCAGTTCTAGAGCTCTGTGGCCAGACATATCACACTACTATAACTGCTCGATGACACAGTCAGATAAAAGTGATGATGTGCCACATTTCCTTTCTCTGTTTTAGACGTCCTCTATGGCCTGGCTGAGAAGTTTCTCTCAGGGAGAAAAAAGCCAGACAGATTATAGAGTAGCTCCATTTATCAGAGGGGAAAAGCGGCCGGAGGCTGGAGATAATATCTTGTCCAGTGTTGTGTATTACAGCACTCATTCGCCGAGTGCTGAGACATGTAAAAACACTTGTCCTCTGCTGCATCACTTACTCCATCTGGAAAGACTGTTATTCAGAACATTCATGAAATGGGTTTCCATGACCCAGCAGCTGTACACAAGCCTAAGATCAAAATGTGCAGCACTAAGTTTTGGCAGGAGTGGTGTTAAGCGTGACACTACTGGACTCGCTTCACTATCTGACAGACTGACTTCACGCAGCACTTTAAGAGGAAGACCCCTTTTAAATATATAAATAAATATATAAATAAATAAATAGATAGATACATAAATAAATAAAGGATCATTCAGATTCTAGATATTCAAATGTTTATGTTCTCACCTATCTTAGCCCAGTGTTCATAAAGATAAACTTAATATATACAACACATCTTTTAGGGTCATTTCTATTGGCCCCTATTAACCCCTACATTTACACTAAACCCTAAACCTTTAAATTTACTCTAAACCCTAACCCCTACATTTACACTAAACCCCCTAACCCCTACATCTACACTAAACCCCCTAAACTCTACATTTACTCTAAACCCTAACCCCTACATTTACACTAAACCCTAAACCTTTAAATTTACTCTAAACCCTAACCCCTACATTTACACTAAACCCCCTAAACTCTACATTTACTCTAAACCCTAACCCCTACATTTACACTAAACCCCCTAAACTCTACATTTACTCTAAACCCTAACCCCTACATTTACACTAAACCCCTAACCCCTACATTCACACTAAACCCCCTAACCCCTACATTTACACTAAACCCCTAACCCCTACATTCACACTAAACCCCCTAACCCCTACATTTACACTAAACCCCCTAAACTCTACATTTACTCTAAACCCTAACCCCTACATTTACACTAAACCTTAACTCCTAGGTTAACACTAAACCCTAAACCTTTAAATTTACTCTAAACCCTAACCCCTACATTTACACTAAACCCCCTAAACTCTACATTTACTCTAAACCCCTAACCCCTACATTTACACTAAACCTTAACTCCTAGGTTAACACTAAACCCTAAACCTTTAAATTTACTCTAAACCCTAACCCCTACATTTACACTAAACCCCCTAAACTCTACATTTACTCTAAACCCTAACCCCTACATTCACACTAAACCCCCTAACCTTAACCTTAACTCCTAGGTTAACACTAAACCCTAAACCTTTAAATTTACTCTAAACCCTAAACCTTTAAATTTACTCTAAACCCCCTAACCCCTACATTTACACTAAACCCCCTAACCTCTACATTTACACTAAACCCTAACCCCTACATTTACACTAAACCCCCTAACCTCTACATTTACACTAAACCCTAACCTCTACATTTATACTAAACCCCTAACTCCTACATTTACACTAAACCCTAACCCCTACATTTACACTAAACCCCTAACCCCTACATTTACACTAAACCCCCTTACCCCTACATTTACACTAAACCCTAACCTCTACATTTACACTAAACCCTAACCCCTACATTTACACTAAACCTTAACTCCTAGGTTAACACTAAACCCTAAACCTTTACATTTACACTAAACCCCCTAACCTCTACATTTACACTAAACCTTAACTCCTAGGTTAACACTAAACCCTACCCCTTACATTTACACTAAACCCCCAACCCCTACATTTGTGCTAAACCCTAACCCTTTCAAAAAATCACAGCTGTTGGTTGTGATTTGGCCAGAGTTTTTCAGACCATGTCGGACTCTAATGTACTGACGCCACATGCAACAGAAGGTCTGGCTCGGTATGGGCCGTTTACCTGTGCAGCTTTGGTGCAGTTGTAGCTCACAGTGATGATCTGTAGGTGCTTAAAGTTTGAAAGTGAGGTGAGAGATCATTCTGAATATGGAAATACCAAAAGGGCAAACCCAGTCATCCTCTGTTGTGGCCATATCAAAGAAACATAGCAGCAACATATTCAGATATATATATATATATATATATATATATACATACATACATACACCCTTAATGCTATATTTATAAAAAACATAAAAGGTACAAATTAGCTACCAAAATTAGCCAGTGTAATGTTACCCTTAAAATTGTACCAAATAGCTAATTTTAGCTAGCAAACTGTTTGTTTGTTTGTTTGTTTTTTTGCTTCAGAGTTTGTTTCTTCTGTTTGGAAAACTTGTAATTAGCTAACTGTGAGGTGGTTTTACCAATAAAGCTAGCATTAGAAAATGTTCTTCAGCAGATTTCATGCAGCCACATGTTTCCATCAGGGATGTCCCCAGTTCCCCAAATGGTGAAGTGCAAGTTAGCTTTAACAAATTTAATATATTGAATTCTTCTGCATGGAAATTTAAAACTGCAGACAAAAATATAATATACATGACACATGTATATAACGCTATAATATACACAAAATGCTATTCTCGGTTGGTGTAAAACTTTTTCCAGCCATAGGATCTTGAGGTAACAAATTGTGTTTTTATTCATAACATTAAATCATATAATCTCTCTCTAGTAAACGAAGATGATGAGGATGGGGTAAAGCCACAGTGGTATGATTACACGCATGCTACACCCGCTGCATATGGGTTTGTTCATTACTTAATTAATTAAAGTGTCCTAAAAGTAACATTAATATCCCAGTTCTAAGCAAAACCTTCATCTTTCACGACTGCTACATATTTGCCTCACATCGTTTAGTTAGCACATATGAGATGGTATAGAAATGCAAAAATAGCCGAAAAAACAAAGGAACCTGAAACTTAACAAGCTACCGATACTATTCACAGCCCAACCTCACACTTTCCCCGATCTCGTCCAGTGCAGACTCCTGCATGCCCGTGTTAAAGTGACCGTGAGATGTTAATAAGATGTCATTGAGTTTCTCTTCCACTCATCCTGCAGGCTGATTTAGACACAGTGCTGCTGTGTCGCACTGTGAGGTTGATAGCAGGAGCTGTCTGTGATCCGTGTGATCTATGTTAACATCAACCAGGCTTCAGAGGGAACGTTCTGAATCCTTCATCCAGCTTTGCTTCTCATGCTGAAAGACACAAGAACAAAATTCCCAGGGATGAAAACCGTCATACTGGTGATAAACGTGTAGCCTTGTTTTTGACATGTACCTGTCATACAGAGTTAATGGTGGTGGTTTCTTGTCAAGAGCTTCAGCCATGGTTGTGTTTACTCTTCCTTTCATCGGCTACCTGCCCTTAAATGATCTAACAGGGAGCAGCATTTCTAACATGGCTGATATGAGGCTAGAATACGCCATCGAGCTAGCATCGCTACTTCTTCATCCTCTCATTCTGGACTGGTTTCACATCACATTACAGTGACTCACTTTCGCCTCTTCAGTTACAAAGTGGTATTACGAAGTAGAATAGATAGATAGATAGATAGATAGATAGATAGATAGATAGATAGATATACAGATAGACAGACAGACAGACAGATAGATAGATAGATAGATAGATAGATAGATAGATAGATAGATAGATAGATAGATATACAGATAGACAGACAGACAGACAGACAGACAGATAGATAGATAGATAGATAGATAGATAGATAGATAGATAGATAGATAGATAGATAGATAGACAGACTGATCCCAGAGGGAAATTCTAGACATCCAGTAGCAATTACATATAAAGTACACAGAGGTAACAAGAGAAGCGCAAGATAGAGTGATACAGATAAAGACAAAGACACAATATGAAGTATGAAAGTATAAAAATAGAGTCCTTAGTGTCTGTGTAATGGAGGTTGTGGTATACCGTTTGCTGTGCAAATGGAGAGGATGACTGATGTCAGCCACATAGACAGTGCAATAGACAGAATAGACAGGGGCTAGCTGGTTAGCATGCTTATATCTGTAGGTATCGCTGTAAAACGATTCAAAGATGTCATTGGCACACCGCACTATTTCTTCACACCCTGTTGATAATTTTGGTTAATTCTGGGATGTTTTAAACAAAAAATATGACATATTGCTCCTTTAAAAGCACAGTAATAAAAAAAATAGTGTTGTTACAAGTAGACATTTACATTTCAGCATTTAGCTGACGCTCTTATGCAAAGCAACTTACAAGGCTATTGATATTAAAAGGTAGACCAATGTAGTGTTAGGAGTCTTGCCCATGGACTTGTATTGGTGTGGCACAGCATAGTCACCCTGACCAGGATTGGAACCCCAGTCTCCCACATGTGGTGGTGGCACTCTGGCAGGTAGTGGTATTATCCACTGAGCTGCACCAACCACCTACCACCTTATCTGCGACGGCATGGGTGGGTAAAGAAGGGTCTGCAGCTTATAGTAAATGTAGCACTAGTTTATGATGCAGGTTTCCAAATCTAACTGTATGGTAGTTGGTGGATGTTCCCTTTAAGACAGAAACACATTTTCATACTATCAGCACTGAGACCTCCAGATCAGAGATGGCCACAAGTCACAAAATACAAGTCCAAGTCAAGTCACGAGTCTATAGGTTAGAGTCCAAGTCAAGTCACGAGTCTTTAGGCTAGAGTCCAAGTCAAGTGTTAAGCCAATTTACATTAAGCATATATAGTAACTGTAGCATTAAAAAAAGTGTAGATTAAAAAAACACAACTGTTTTTTTTTTTGTTTTAATGCTACATATTTCCTTACAATATTCACTCACAAAAAATGACATGCTCTACAACTCTCAGACAGAACAAACTAGAAGCAATATCAGTTTTTGTTTCGGCACCACACTCTCCCTCAAACACTTCCTGTTTCAGTCCAGCTTTATGCTATATAGCTGGAATGATGGCTAAACGGCTAAGCGGCTAGCACAAACCTATCCGGGTGTGTTTCAGATGTCTTATGAAGTTTGATGTGCTCGATACAGTTTCTAATATATGTTTCCCACACTCTCTGCACGTCGCCACTCTTCTGTTATATGCTAGGATTTTGAATTCCCTGTAACCAAAGGCTACCACGTACGGCGCTCGCCGAAGCCAGGCTACAGCGTCGTGTTTACACTTGGCGCCGCTCACTGATATCACGCACGCGCGGAAGTCGGATGTTGTGATTGGTCCGTGGGGCGTGTCCCAAATCACCGAAATAAAGTACACATACACAAAGGAATTATTTTTCCGTAACTTCCGCACACCGTGCCTGGATGGTAATGGAAAGAAACTTGATGTTCATGTGTTATTTTGCACCGAGTCGAATCGGGAGTCATTATCGACGAGTTACAAGTCTATTTATATGCACCTCACGTGCGACTCGAACTCAAGTCGCTAACTCGAGTGCCCATCTCTGCTCCAGATAAATATTCCTACACATAGGATGCCTGTAGAAAAAAATATGGCTCCCTCACTGCTGAAGTTTTAGTTTACCCCTGCTTATGAGTGCTGCAGCTTGGTTTTATGGGACCTTCTTAGCACGGTTTCGGTCACTGTGACCTGATTGAGGTGGGCTCTGTAGTGTGTACAAAGGGGACAGTATCACGGCGCAGCGCAGTTCAATGCCGCACTGCAGTCATGCAAACTGCCCACGTATAACCACTAGACATTTATAGAGGCTGGACGGAAAACTCGCAACAGGAAACGTCGTCCATGTTGTTGCAGCTGCGGCTAGCCCATAAGCTAACAGCAGTTTGTAGGCTAGCTAACTCAGCTGCATAAAATGATAGAACCACAACAGCAAACATGATCGTCATATCAGATAACGTTTCACCACAGAGCAGCCCTGCACAGTGATCAGCAGCGAAGTGTAGATGACTGGTGTGTCTGACAGCTGTGGTGAGCCAATGAGTTAACAAAGCAGCTAGTGAGCTGGTTAACTTGTCTGCCACAAACAGTAAAACCACCGTAGTACAAAATAAAGTACAACAGCACATCATGTGGTCTGTCCTTTCATGTGGCTTTGTACAGCCAGTGGAAAGGAAGTGCATAAAGGTTTGTGCTTTCTGCTAAAATCAGCTTTTTCAGCAAGGCCAAAGCCTCAGCACTACCGTTCATGAAGCGACGTTTCGTGCTCATTTAGCCCTTGTCAACCAAAAGACCCCTGGTTCTTGAGCCAGTTCTGTTAAGGCTTCGGAGAACCTTGCTGCTATCCAGAGAAACAGTCTGCGGTTGCACCAGCTTTTATTGGAACCAAGGAACGCCAAAGGATACATAATCAATGTCAGCAGAGGGCGCTGTACAGCGGTAGTAAACAGTGTTAACAAGATGGCGGACCACTGGGTGTCGCATTGGTTGCCTTTTTTTTCCCTCAACAATTCAAACTGACCATAAATGTTGTCAGGGTTGGTGCTAAAGAACCTACTATTCTTTGGTTCCAGCTGAGGACAAACTTTTCAGGTTCCAAACTTATTAGTTTTAGGTGGAAGCTGTTTAAAATTAGGTGTGCGAACCCGTAACGGTAGCCATTCCCAATGGTGGAACATTTTGCAAGCCTGACTGGGCCTTAACTGGCCTTAAACCAAGGCCACTTGTCAGGCTTGATTATATATATGCGTTGCGAGCTAACTCTTAAACTCTGAATCCTGTACATACTGCTGTCCATGGTTATACACTCCTTGGTCAGTTTATTAGGTACACCTATTGTATCTATCCTGTATTGCCCATTTTTATCAGCTGACCCCATTAGAGCACTTTGTAGTTCACCAGTGTCAGACTGTTGCCTGTCTGTTTCACTGTATACTGTATTACCCTGTTCTTCAAAGGTCAGGACCCCAACAGGACCACCACAGAGCAGGTATTATGTGGGTGGTGAATCATTCTCAACCCTGGAGTAACACTGACGTGCTGGTGTGTTAGTGTGTGTGATGCTGGTGTGAGTGGATCAGACACAGCAGTGCTGCTGGAGTGTTTAGACACTGTGTCCACTCACTGTCCACTCTATTAGACACTCCTACCTTGCTGGTCCACTTTGCAGATGTACAATCAGAGACGATAGCTCATCTGCTGTTGTTGTGATGAAGGACTAGAGGATGGCCATCACAAACTGTACAGCAGTTATCGTTTCTGACTGTACATTTACAAGGTGGAGCAGCAAGGTAGGAGCGTCTAATAGAGTGGACAGTGAGTGGACACAGTGTTTAAACATTCCAGCAGCACTGTTTGTGAAAACTACTGACTCTTAATAAAGCTGATCAGCTCACCAACCGCATTCCCTGCATGTAGATTGTGTTGCTGTGTCAGATCGTGATAAAATCAGATGAAACCAGCCTCCAGCTCTGACTGAGAAAGGTTCTGTTTCTGTGTTGAGTGATATAGACTGATTTAGAGTGTAGAGTTTCTTTCACAGGGGTAGATTATCTCCTCTGAACAACAGGAGAATACCTCCAGCTGCTGAGCTGAGCAGTCTAAGCTGTATCAACTCTAATACACACCCAGCTATATCCCACCCACCCCCTCTGATCTGACCACAGGACCATTACATATCCATTACACCCACACAATATCTCTCTGTGTCTGCGTTTGTCCCTCGGACTGACAGGCACTTACTCAAACAGTGAGGAGGAGGAGGTGGAGGAAGTGTCTCAAGTCCTTTTCCAAACTAACAGAGTGAAACCTTTGTTAGATTCAGAATTAAGATTTGAAAATTCACAGATACAAGTATGTATGTTTTATTCTACTGAAGCCAGAGCTGAAAACACGTTTGGGACTTTCAACTGATCTTGGACTTTAGGCCACAAACAGCTAATCCTTTATTTTCGGGTGACCTCAGTGTCACATCCTGTCTAGGCTAGCCCCTGTTTATCTACGATTCTGTTTCTTGTTATTTCCATGTGCCTTTTCTTGTCCTGTGCCATGTGCTTCTGTTTGCTTTGCTTGTTGCTCCTCCGCCCCCTTGTCAGGCCCCTCACCAGTCCCTAGTTTATAGCTCCGCCCCCTCCCATGTGTTCCTCGTTAGTCCTTGCTGTTTTATACTCCTTGTGGTTCCCTTTGTTCTTGTTTGGTGTTTTGTCTCTGTTAGTTGTTTTTGTAACCTTGTTCCTCAGTAGTGTTTTGTTTCTTAGTTTTCCTAGTGTCTTTGGTTTTTGTTTTTCTCTTATTAGTTTACAAAAAAACTTGCATCCTGTGTCCTCGTCATGTTCCACGTCACACTCAAAACATTCATAACACTGCCAAAATTTACCGCATGTTTCAGTAGTCACAGTTCAGACACATTTACCTTAAAACAGTGGGATCCAACCACTGACCATGTGGTCACAATGGACAAAGACGCACTTCCTTTTCTAAAGGCCGGGTCATGGCTAAAATAAGACCTCGCCTACAAACTAAAAGTCTTTGTCTGTATTTGAAATGGCACACTACATACTACTGGCATACTAAATCTACCTAATAGTAGTATGTAGTATACAGTATGCGACCGAATTGTAAAACTGTACTGCACTGAAGATCCCTGGATGGTGTTCAACTCCAGACAGAGTTTCTAGTATACAGGGGGAGATATCTTCATGGTGTACTGTATCCCATCATTCACTGCGGCCTCACTAGCTCTCAGCCTGCTTCAGCCAGAGAACATGACGGCGGGTAACACTGGGGAGCAATACACAGCCCACTCTGAGGTAAATGTGGGTGTAGTGATTGTAGTGGGGTGTGTTTTTATCAGAATGAGCCTCAGAAAGTTAAATATACAGGTCTGAAGATTAATAAAAGATGAACTCCCTTTAGAGGATCAGTTGAGCTAACAGCTAGGCTAACCGTATCTCAGGTGAACTGAGCAGCGTTAGCAGCAGCTAGCTCTAAACAGTGGATACAATAATAACAGCTCTGAGGTAAATGTGAGGTAACTGGTCATGTGACTGTATTAGTAAACTACAGTAAATACAAATGTACAGCTATAACACACTGCTCGTCAAAAGTTTTAGGACACCAACCTTTCTCATGAAAGGATCCTGAAGGAGGAACTTTCAGGCCCTTCTATGCCCTAATGAAAAATGGGCGTGGCCATTAGCTTTGTTACCCAAACAGCACTGCTGTTTCCTCTAAACATAAATCATAAAATTACACTTTAGCCTAGCCAGTTATTGGAAATCAACATTTCCACCCAGCTAGCAGGGAATGTTCTTGGATCTTTGGCTAATGTTACCTACAAGTCCTAATAAAGGTCTTAGGAAATGTTTTAATCCAATGTTCAAAGAACTTTTTTTGGATGTTTATAATTTCAGATAATGTTCCTATGAGGTTAAATGCTAACTAAGACTTAGCATTTCAGCTGCACTATTCAGAAGATGTTTTAAGGGTGTTGCCAGGGCCACCTCTAGAAAGAACAGTCTGTGAACCATAAGAAAACTTCCCACTGTAAACATTAATGGAGCATTGCACTCCTTATTCTCAGAACATTAATAAAGCTAATTATTTCTAGCTGGGACAGCAGGTAGCTCTACCCACACAATCGGACTGACTGTTTCTAGTCTAGCTGACAGGAGACCATTTCTTGAAATCATGACTTTGCTCTACCGCGATTAAATCAAATCACCTGAAAGAGAACATGCTCATTTGGATTCCAAACACTTCACAAGGCTCCCCTTACTCCAGATGCTTGGGTTGCAGTTATAGCCCTGCATCACCATGGCCTCAATCAGGCTCTCTCAAAGCCTCATTTCGGAATGAGTAATGAGGGAGCCCAGGTGCCTCCTGGGAGGACGAAAATAGATAGCTCTCCACACAATGCCACAGATAGTCCTAGATTAGAGCGAACTGGGTTATTTCACTACTCCAGCCCCCACCAGCATGCCATTGTTTAGAGGTGCGACAGACCACTGGGAGCAAATGACCTGTTTTCATTAAAATAAGATTATTAATAGATGATTAGAGCGAGACATCCGACCTGAAGATCACGCAACCACCTGAGACATATGGTCACACTTGGCTGACGTACAGTTGTGTTGGCCATTCTCTAGATTTTCTTTAGTGTTTCCAATATAGTGGCCAGTTAGTGAATGTACAAGGTAGGTGTTTCTAATAAAGTAGCCAGTTAGTGGACGCACAAGGTAGGTGTTTCTAATAAAGTGGCCAGTGAGAGGAAGCAGAAGTTAGGTGTTTCTAATAAAGTGGCCAGTGTGTGGAAGCAGAAGGTAGGTGTTTCTAATAAAGTGGCCACTGAGTGGAAGTACAAGGCAGGTGTTTTTAATAAAGTGGCCAGTTAGTGAATGTACAAGGTAGGTGTTTCTAATAAAGTGGCCAGTGAGAGGAAGCAGAAGTTAGGTGTTTCTAATAAAGTGGCCAGTGTGTGGAAGCAGAAGGTAGGTGTTTCTAATAAAGTGGCCACTGAGTGGAAGTACAAGGTAGGTGTTTCTAATAAAGTGGCCAGCTAGTGGAGGTAGTTTCTATGAAAGTGAAACTTGGACTAAAATTCTAGACATTTAGAGTGTACACAAATTTACCTTTAGAGAATTATGATGGTTCCTTGTGTCCGTGGTCTACTGGAAGGCTGCCCTGACCAACCGATCACTTAGGGGCTGTGTCGGGCGGAAGTTGTCCCCTAGCATCCCATCATTACCTTCCGGAAGCTCCGCCCCTTTAACATGTGACCTGAGCCTCCGAAACTCTTCGATCTGCAGCACAAACAAAAGTATCGTACACATGACTAATAAATAACCATATGATGACCATAAAATACAGGCAATGCTGACACTCATGCAGAATCACCATCCCAAACGCAGTTTTAACACGTGTTAGCTGGTTACAGCAGTGCATTTGAAATGGCATACTACATACGACTCACATACTAAATCTATCTTAAAGTAGCATGTAGTATGTGATCAAACTGAAGATCTGTAGTGCACTGTAGATCTTTAGATGGTGTTCTACTCCAGTCAGAGTTTCTAGTATACAGGGGGAGCTATCTTCAAGTAGACGTGTATATCGGACATTTACGGAAATACGGAACAAATCACGTCCCGTATCAGGCCTTTCAAGTGATCCAGATGCAGCAGCAAAACTGGTCTTCCCAGGTTCACTCATGTCAGACTCTCATGCTTGCCTACAAAGCCCACAATAAACCTCCCTACCTTACGCCAATGGTCAAAAGTCAAACTCTACCTAGAGTCCTTCAAGCTGCAAGTACAGCTTAGCTTGACCCACCATCCTTTAAGATACATGAAAGATAAGCATCAAGACTCTTCTGTCCTGTCCACTGGCTTGCAGTCTTCAAACGCGGACTGAAGAGTCTCTTTTGGCTAAAGTAGGTATGAAATGTTCTGTATTGCATTTATGCTGTGCTTAACTGGTTATCTGCTTTTCAGGTATGAGCCATGGCTAGGTATTGCTAGGTACATGTACTGCTGTATTGTATTTTTTATCCTAGGTATCAGCACTGGGCCTGGTTCTAGCAGCGTCTGAGCTCAATGTGACCTATCTGTGCTAGGTGGACACATACTCTGACTGAACACTGCACTTTTGTTAGGCACCCTGGATAAGAGCATCTGCTAACTGCTGTAAATGTCACTGATGACTCTGAGGGAGGTTAAAGGTTGATATCACATATGAGCTTTAGTCACCAAATCAACACCAGAGCGAAAACAGGCTGATAGGTCTGTATGTAAGGTAAGGCTGGGTTTCAGCAGCTGCAGCACACACCTGTCAGTAACATCTTTCCTATAGGACCATCAAAGTCTACTCGGAATGCTTTAAAGTGTGCCCTTTTGCCTGAAGGATCAATAATCAGCAAAAACCATCAAAAATCCTTCAGAAGCTTGTTGACCGGGGTATAGGGCACTAACGGCACCTTCATAGGTCAAATGGCTTCCACACAGCACACCTGCTTAATATGTTCAAAGTAAAGCCATCAGACACTACATGCTTAAAGAGTACAGCTCATCGGTTAAAGGGTTCACACCCTGTTTCCAGCTACAGTGACGGTTTAATTACTGGTGAAACAGATTTATGTAAATGAGCTCTGTTATGACTGGCTGCCTACACTGTGCCTCATTTGAAAGACACCCTAGGCTGAAACAATACTGCCAAAAAAACTGCTGTAAATAAATCAAATCACTTTTATTGTCACATCACATTTTCACAGGTGTGAAGGTGAGTGAAAAACTTATATATTTATATTTATATAAAACATAAATTAGACAATACATATATACAATACTAACCACTAAAATCTCTGTTTATACTAATTTACAGTTATGAATAAAAACTATGATATATGCAGATGTACACATTACCATATAGCACTAGGGTAAGGCTGAGGTAGATGAGAGATGCAGGGTATATACAGGGCATAGAATATTGATGTGTATATATATATATATATATATATATATACATATATATATATATATATATATACACATACTACAGATATACAATATGGATGGAAGATAACAGTAGGTCAGTCTATATGTGTATCACGCCTCCGCGTCTCCCCGGCTTCTCCGCTCTTCGGGACTCCACTTCCCAGAGGGCCACGCTCGATGACGTCATGTTTATGCGCCCCCGTTCGGACTCCGTGATTCTCCGTGACTCTCTAGATCGCCCGAGTTTTAACTTCAGCTGTACCTAATTAATGTCTGTATTAAAGGCTGTGTTTCACGCGGGTTCCCTGCGAAGGTTTGTCAAACATCGTTTAGCAATCCTGGGCGGTCCTTTCTCGTAGCGGCTTATTCCGGTTTCCGACTTCCTTCGTTCCTCGACTACTCTTTCACCTAATCCCTTTTGCTCGTGCTCTGACTCTCCGGTTTGTATCTCTGCTTCCTCTCTTTGGTTTCCCCTGTAAAACTGTTTGCCCTCGCTGCTTGTACTACCTGGTTCTGATCTCCGCCTGTCCCTGACTCTGATTTAGCTTCTCCCATTGTTTCGCTGTTTACTGGTGCTTGCTGAGATTGCCTGGTTGTAAATAAACCGTTCCTGTTTTTTTAATTGTGCACATGTCGGTCTCGAAGTCTTTTGCCTAACAATGTGCAGTATAATATGATAATGTAAAGTGCAGAGTGATGATTGTCCATGGAGATCATTGTTTAGATGAATGTAACTGTGTTGGCTCCTGTGACATCACAAAATGCTGAATTCCAAAAGCAGCCTGAAACAGTACATCAAACCTTCATCACAGGTGGGAGGTGGATGTATGTAATAGTCTTGATCTTTGTGACATCACCAAACGATGAATCCCAAAAACACAGCCTAACTTCATTGCGAGTGGGTGGGGCTAAACTCCTTTGCACTGAACTGGGATGTGTAATAATGTTAATGTTGACTTTTATGACATCACAAAACAATGAACTCCACATACAGGCCAGGCTGGATCAGCAAATCTGATTATTTAATTATATTTTCCTGCTTACAGGCCCAGAGTTTGTGAATAGAGCTGCTTTTAATTCCATCTTACACATAAGCAACTGGAATATAACACACGGGAGCCTGGAAGAAGAATCTTTTACCTGCATCTGAGAGATGGTGAGAGGGTAGCGGTAGAGGATCCAGGTGACGTTCTCACTGCAGGGAGGCGTGGTTAAAGAGCCTTCATACACCCAGTAGTCTCTTAATAACGGATCTAAAGAAATAGAGGTACAGATACGGTCTGATAAACATCAATACAGTTATCCTCAAGTATATGTAAAAACATGTCTAATGTTTGTGGTGGGCTGAGGACCAAAAAGACAAAACACAATGTACACTCATCATCAGAAACATAGCTGCACAAATAGCTGCACCCAGAACGAGTCAACCGGCAGGAATGTGACGTATGCAAGGATAGGCCTTGACTGACCCAACAGCCTCGATAATAGACTTTTAGTGAGCACTGGTGCCCTTCATGAGTCATCCTGTTAGTGTGCCATGTTAGTGCCAGCACCATTGGCAGATGGTATCGTGCCAGACTGTCATGGAGTGACTCAGAATGGCAGCGGGTCATCTTCAGTGACGAGTCCCGCTTTAGTCTTGGTGGAGACGACCAATGAATCCGTGTGTGGAGGCACCGTGATCAGCACCAAGATGAATGCCAAAAAGGCATTCACTCTACCTCCAACCCTACCGCACCATCTGCAGGAACTGTGTGATGATATTCAAGCTGCATGGGATGGATTATCACAGGACACCATTAGGTACCTCTAGAACTCCATGCTGAGACGTCTGGCAGGTTGGCTTAGCAAACATGGCGGCCCGGCGCCATACTAAGAGACTCTGTATGTGTATCTTAATAAACATTGCCCATATCAGTCATATCAGTATCATCATTTATTGTTCCTGGTAAGATTCATCTTCCTTCCCAACAGCACTCCAATCCCACACTTCCTTCTGGGTGCATTTAGTCATTCTGAGTGGTTTAGATGTGAAATCAAACCTTGAGTAAACATGCACATGTCTACTGAGTGTCAGGAAAAAGACTCTGGATCGACGTTTGCAGAGTTTTAAAAACAAAGGAAGAAAGAGTAGTCAGGGACAGGCACAGGTCGGACACAGGAGAAAGCAGTCAGCGAAGGCAACCAAGTTTAAAGGGAAAAGCTAAAGAAGGGTAGATAATCCAGAGCAGAGTCCAGAGACCAGATAATAGACACCAACCGATAAAGGGGAGTAGCAAAAGGAGTAGTCAAGAACCAAAAGAGAGTCAGAACCAGAATAACATACAAGAAAGTAGAACACTCAGGATTGCTACAAGGTAGGCAAAGCTTCGCGAAGAGCATCTGGAAACCCGGACTTTAAATACAAACAGATTTGGGTCAGCTGACTAGAACTAGCAACGAATTGGCACGTCCGCGCGCGAGCACGTGGAGCTGACGTCATCAAGCGAAGTCCTCTGGGAAGTGGAGTTTGGGAGAGCGGGAGGAGCAGGAAAGCCCGGAAGCGTGACACTGAGTGTTTATAAGGAACCCTTAGAACACCCTTCACGTGTTCCTCCACCAAGACTGGATTTTGTATTACAAAATATACCACCAAAAATTACGTCATAACAAATATACTCATAACCATTTCATGTAACGACTTTCTGTGCCGGGGCTTTTAAAGCTCGTCTGGTTCTTATCACCAACACTACCAGTGAACCACTCTGGGCAAGTTTCTCGAGGATCTAGACTTTCATGCCGAACCACACTGAATGATACAGTTGTTGAGTGATATCGAAGCTGTATTCTATAGGGGTTTATTGGGTGACTCACAGCAGCGCACCGTCACCATGTCTTAGTCTACTTATGTTCCTCAGCCATGATACTGGTTTTAGTTTCAACATACAATAATCATACGTAGTGCAGCTTTATGGTAAACATCATACAGCAAATCTCACAGTGACTTCAAATACAGGGAAAGCTTACCAGGCAGTAATGTGTTAGGATTGAAGCACGGTATTATTTTTGTCTTCCCCTGTAAAGACAAAACACTATTTACCACACGGAAAGCCACCACGTCACCAGGCTTACATTTACGGCATTTAGCTGACGCTCTTACCCAGAGCGACTTACATGGTTAATCAGATTACAGGTAGGCCAGTGTAGTGTTAGGAGTCTTGCCCAAGGACTCTTATTGGTGTAGCACAGCATAGTCACCCAGACTGGGATTCGAACCCCAATCTCCCATGTGTGGTGGTGGCTACTTGGTGGGTAGTGGTGTTATCCGCTGAGCTACACCAACCACTAGGCTACACCAGGCTTCTGCTGGATGCGCTCAATGTACAATATGTGTAATATATAATATATAAACACAAAAGGCATAATCATACAGTCAGGTTATACAAATTATTCAACAATACCCACTATAAAACTCAACTACTAGAGTAAACTGTTTCTATCGGTTAGGACATGTGGACTGTTTTCCCTCCATAGCCCGTTCATGTGTAGTAACTCCATTTAGCATGGTGAGAAAGAACTTCCCTCCAGCTAGCGGGGAACGTTCCCAGAACTTTGGCTTACGCTACATACAGGTTAAATAAAGTTCTACGGTAAACTTGGGAGGAGTCAGGTTCCTCCCAAGGTTTCTTCCTTCTACTTGAGGGAGTCTTTCCCTGACACCGTCGCCTTCGGCTTGCTCACCGGGGGCTTCTTTCTTTTCTCTCCTCTGTGAATTATCACTACTGAATTTCTGTAAAGCTGCTTTGAGACATACTGTATAATTTTGAGCCGTATGAATAAATTTGGTTTGATTTGATTTGATAACGTTAACAGAACATTTTAAAGATGTTTCTAATTTCAGATCATCTTCCTATAAGGTTAAATGTGAACTGAGACAATGCAAAAGACGAACATTCTCAGCGCAGCATTCCGTAAACGTTGTGATGGGAATGTTCAAAAAACATTTTATAGATGTTTGTAATGTCACA
>JAMWET010004670.1:57500-67500 GCA_024036415.1 Prochilodus magdalenae
GTAAACTGACTTTTTAAAAGGTTGTGGCACCAAGTTTGAGTTTTACTTTTATGCATGCGCCACATCTTATTCTGTGAGTTTATTGGCTGCCTATAAACCAGAGATCTGATTACTCCCTGACTCATGTAAACCTGGACTTTCCCCCTTTTCTAAATGCAGCAAACAGATCACTGACAGTTACCGGATTATTGAGTGTGTTTAGATACGGTATCAAACTATTTTATTTGAAATAAGCAAATAGATTAAATTTTATCATTTGGGCCTTTTAACAGCAAGGACCAAACGTGTCTTAGCTGATAAACAGTAAATCAGATTTGACACTGAACTATCGCTAACTGCCCGGCTAACTGAGAGATCCTGCTTTGTGAAATGTCCGGTTGGTTGATTGATGGCCATTACCACAGCAAGGTTGAGAAACTATGACTGACCTCCATAGGGAAAGCCTTGAAGTTGACGGTGTGTTCGGACCCCCTCTGGTTCTCCTTGCCCCAGTGGAAACGCACCTCATGCAGCTCAAACTCGTGGTCACTCGGGAGAGGGCCACCAGTCACCACTGGAGCAGGGGGGAATGAAAGATTGCAGGACAAGTGTAAACGGAGGGATATCACAGACCCCCCAAAATGTACACCGCCAGTCTAATGTTTGGGGACGCTGTTCCATATAATGACATTTTCCACATTATGTTTGACTGACCAGGCTCTATGCAAACTATAGTTGAAATTCTTCCATAAGTTCTAGATATCCTACTGACTGTGAAGAGAATTTGTCAAATTTGAATTTGTGGAACCAGAGGAGCGGCAATAAGACTCAAAAACTCCCAAAAGATTGAGGAAGGCCCTTCTTAAAATCATAAAGAAGAAGTACTGAGAAGAACCAAGACTTAAAATGAGAACCTCTTTAAAAGCACAGAGAAGACTGAGCGCATAAAAAAGAAGCATGAGAGAGGAACCATATCTCAAACAGAGAAACTCCTTACAGAGGGAGAGCTCACACTCAAACTAGAAACCTTCTTAGGACCATGAGAAAGATTCAGTGACAAGAGCCCAGGCTCAACATGAAAATTCCCCTTAGAGGAAGGAAGGAACCACAAAGAAGAACCAAGAATCAAAATGAGTATCTCTGTAAAAACATGGAGAATAACCCCTGAGAGGAACCACTTAGAACATAAATGAAGAAACACTACGAAGAACCAATACTCAAAATGAGAACCTCTTTAAAAGCATGAAGGAGAACCACTAAGAAGAACCAAGACTCAAAAGAAGAAAACCCTAACAGCTTGACGGCATACCCCTATAAGGGTCCAAGCTCAATAGGGAAAACTCACTTAGAACATGAGGAAAAAAACACTAAGAAGAACCAATACTCAAACTAAGAACCCCCTTAAAACCATGAGAAAGAACCTCTGAGAAGAATCAAGACTCAAAATGAGAACCTCCTTAAGAGCATAAAGAGTGACAACAGAAAAAAAACAAGACTCAAAATCAGAACCTCTTTAAAAGCATGAGGAAGAGCCACTAAGAAGAACCAAGACTCAAAGACAGAAAACTCTACAGGCTTGAAGACATACCCCTATAAGGGACCAGGGCTCAATAGGGAAAACTCACTTAGAACATGAGGAAAAAACACTAAGAAGAACCAATACTCAAAATAAGAATCCCCTGAAGACTCTGAGAAGGACCAAGACTCAAAATAAGAACTTCCTTAAGAGTATCAAGAGTGACACCAGAGATGAAACCAAGATTGAAAATCAGAACCTCTTTAAAAGCATGAAGGAAAACCACTGAGAAGAACCAAGACTCAAAAGAAGAAACCCCTAACGGCTTTAAGAACACCCTTAAGACTCTGAGAAGAACCAAGACTCAAAAGAAGAAACCCCTAACGGCTTTAAGACCCCCCTTAAGACTCTGAGAAGAACCAAGACTCAAAAGAAGAAACCCCTAACGGCTTTAAGACCCCCCTTAAGACTCTGAGAAGAACCAAGACTCAAAATGAGAACTTCCTTAAGAGCATAAAGAGTGACAACAGAGAAGAACCAAGACTCAAAATGAGAACCTCTTTAAAAGCATGAAGGAAAATCACTAAGAAGAACCAAGACTCAAAAAAAGAAAACTCTACAGGCTTGAAGACATACCCCTATAAGGGACCGAGGCTCAATAGGGAAAACTCACTTAGAACATGAGGAAAAAACACTAAGAAGAACCAATACTCAAAATAAGAACCCCCTTAAGAGTCTAAGACGAACCAAGACTCAAAATGAGAACTTCCTTAAGAGCATAAAGAGTGACAACAGAGAAGAACCAAGACTCAAAATCAGAACCTCTTTAAAAGCATGAAGGAAAACCACTGAGAAGAACCAAGACTCAAAAGAAGAAACCCCTAACAGCTTTAAGAACCCGCTTAAGACTCTGAGAAGAACCAAGACTCAAACTGCGAACCTCCTTAAGAGCGTGAAGAAGAACCACTGAGAAGCACTCATCTCAAAACAAGAACACGTCTCCTCTGTTTTGCAGCATATCCCCAAACTCAGCAGCTCCTCCTACTAACCCCAAACGTGGGTGATTTCCCGCCCGCTGCCGTGCAGTGCTGGTACCTGATTTGGATTTGAGCATGATCCGGACAGTGTGTCCATCATTTATGACCTCGCAGTCCCTGCAGACCACATAGTTGGGGTTCAGGCTGACCTCCAGCAGACGGGGGTCGTACCGGGCCTCTCTGGAGTTCAGGTTAATGGGGGACTGGTTCTCTCCGTTAGCCTCCGGAAACAGTAGCCCCCACTCTGCACCTGGACACACACAAGCATATGATGCACTCAAATGACACGTCCACACAAGGTTCCCACATGTTCACCTTTCACCCAAACAGTCCGGTGTTTAGAGAGGGTGCTGGTCCGCTTGGTCCGCTGATCACGCTCTATCCCCCAAACCATCCCCCGAGCTTGTTTCATTCTAGGGCCAAATCAGGTCAATAATGGGCAACTCACATTCCCTCTATGTAGACATCAGACACTAATGTAGAGAAACTTGGTGGGTAAGTTTGACAATGATTCAGGTTTCATGCTCGGCCACGCATGTGACGTAAGCAAGGACGGGCCTTATCGCTGTACCTGACTGACCCAACAGCCACCAGAGACATTCAGCGAACAGTGGTGTCCTCCATGAGTCTTACTGTTAGTGTCAGCACCACTGGCAGACGGCTGCACCACGCAGGACTACATGCACACAGACCGCTACAGCGACATCACGTCACCATCACCATAGACTGCAGTGGTGTCGTCCCAGACTGTCATGTGACTCAGAATGGCAGCGGGTCATCTTCAGGGACGAGTCCCGCTTTGGTCTTAGTGAGGACGACCAACGAATCAGTGTGTGGAGGCACCGTGGTCAGCATCGAGATGAACGGTCTGTTGTCACACGTCCAGAAGACCTGGTGTCACTCCACCTCCACCCCTACCGCACCATCTACAGGAACTGTGTGAGGATATTCAGGCTGCATGGTATGGATTATCACAGGACACCATTAGGAACCTCTACAGCTCCATACCGAGACGTCTGGCATGTTGGGTTAGCAAACATGGCGCGCCCGACGCCATACTGAGAGACAGACTTCTGTATGTGTAGCTCAATAAATATTGATCATATCAGCCTACATATATCATCAGTTATTGATCCTGGTGACCTTTATCTTCCTTCCCAACAGCACCGCACTCCCACACCTCCACTTCAGTCTAGCACACTCCCTGTGCTTTGCAGATTGGAGGTTCTCAGTTGTGCTGCAGTTCTCCTGCTAAGTTGTTGCTGAGGTTGCCTGTTTTACTCCGTGTTACTGGGGTCTAATGATGACTGCAGCTGTCAGACTTCTACAGTGAGCGCTCAGCCCTCCTCGGCCTCGCTCAGTGCGGTGCAGCCTTGTGCTCTGAAGGTCAGTCTCAAAGCCTGTACGCGTTCTGCTGCGTTTGACCCTGAGACGGTGAAGCAGGCCGGCTGTGCTGAGGCTGCTCTGTTCTACCGTCGGTAATGTGGGTCTAATGTTCTACAGTCGGTAATGTGGGTCTAATGTTCTGAAGTCAGTAATGTGGGTCTAATGTTCTACAGTCGGTAATGTGGGTCTAATGTTCTGAAGTCGGTAATGTGGGTCTAATGTTCTGAAGTCGGTAATGTGGGTCTAATGTTCTGAAGTCGGTAATGTGGGTCTAATGTTCTGAAGTCGGTAATGTGGGTCTAATGTTCTACAGTCGGTAATGTGGGTCTAATGTTCTAAAGTCGGTAATGTGGGTCTAATGTTCTACAGTCGGTAATGTGGGTCTAATGTTCTAAAGTCGGTAATGTGGGTCTAATGTTCTACAGTCGGTAATGTGGGTCTAATGTTCTAAAGTCGGTAATGTGGGTCTAATGTTCTAAAGTCGGTAATGTGGGTCCAATGTTCTAAAGTTGGTAATGTGGGTCTAATGTTCTGAAATCGGTAATGTGGGTCTAATGTTTTAAAGTCGGTAATGTGGGTCCAATGTTCTAAAGTCGGTAATGTGGGTCTAATGTTCTACAGTCGGTAATGTGGGTCTAATGTTCTAAAGTCGGTAATGTGGGTCTAATGTTCTAAAGTCGGTAATGTGGGTCTAATGTTCTAAAGTCGGTAATGTGGGTCTAATGTTCTGAAGTCGGTAATGTGGGTCTAATGTTCTGAAGTCGGTAATGTGGGTCTAATGTTCTGAAGTCGGTAATGTGGGTCTAATGTTCTGAAGTCGGTAATGTGGGTCTAATGTTCTGAAGTCGGTAATGTGGGTCTAATGTTCTGAAGTCGGTAATGTGGGTCTAATGTTCTGAAGTCGGTAATGTGGGTCTAATGTTCTACAGTCGGTAATGTGGGTCTAATGTTCTGAAGTCGGTAATGTGGGTCTAATGCTCTGAAGTCGGTAATGTGGGTCTAATGTTCTGTTCTACAGTCGGTAATGTGGGTCTAATGTTCAGACGTCGGTAATGTGGGTCTAATGTTCTACAGTCGGTAATGTGGGTCTAATGTTCTAAAGTCGGTAATGTGGGTCTAATGTTCTACAGTCGGTAATGTGGGTCTAATGTTCTGAAGTCGGTAATGTGGGTCTAATGTTCTAAAGTCGGTAATGTGGGTCTAATGTTCTACAGTCGGTAATGTGGGTCTAATGTTCTGAAGTCGGTAATGTGGGTCTAATGTTCTACCGTCGGTAATGTGGGTCTAATGTTCTACAGTCGGTAATGTGGGTCTAATGTTCTAAAGTCGGTAATGTGGGTCTAATGTTCTGAAGTCGGTAATGTGGGTCTAATGTTCTACAGTCGGTAATGTGGGTCTAATGTTCTGAAGTCGGTAATGTGGGTCTAATGTTCTGAAGTCGGTAATGTGGGTCTAATGTTCTACAGTCGGTAATGTGGGTCTAATGTTCTGAAGTCGGTAATGTGGGTCTAATGTTCTACAGTCGGTAATGTGGGTCTAATGTTCTAAAGTCGGTAATGTGGGTCTAATGTTCTACAGTCGGTAATGTGGGTCCAATGTTCTAAAGTCTGTGGCTAATGTTTGGGTAATGTGGGTCTAATGTTCTACAGTCGGTAATGTGGGTCTAATGTTCTAAAGTCGGTAATGTGGGTCTAATGTTCTACAGTCGGTAATGTGGGTCTAATGTTCTAAAGTCGGTAATGTGGGTCTAATGTTCTACAGTCGGTAATGTGGGTCTAATGTTCTAAAGTCGGTAATGTGGGTCTAATGTTCTGAAGTCGGTAATGTGGGTCTAATGTTCTAAAGTCGGTAATGTGGGTTCAATGTTCTAAAGTCGGTAATGTGGGTCTAATGTTCTAAAGTCGGTAATGTGGGTCTAATGTTCTGAAGTCGGTAATGTGGGTCTAATGTTCTACAGTCGGTAATGTGGGTCTAATGTTCTGAAGTCGGTAATGTGGGTCTAATGTTCTGAAGTCGGTAATGTGGGTCTAATGTTCTGAAGTCGGTAATGTGGGTCTAATGTTCTGAAGTCGGTAATGTGGGTCTAATGTTCTGAAGTCGGTAATGTGGGTCTAATGTTCTACAGTCGGTAATGTGGGTCTAATGTTCTGAAGTCGGTAATGTGGGTCTAATGTTCTGAAGTCGGTAATGTGGGTCTAATGTTCTACAGTCGGTAATGTGGGTCCAATGTTCTACAGTCGGTAATGTGGGTCTAATGTTCTGAAGTCGGTAATGTGGGTCTAATGTTCTGAAGTCGGGAATGTGGGTCTAATGTTCTGGGTCTACAGTCGGTAATGTGGGTCTAATGTTCTGAAGTCGGTAATGTGGGTCTAATGTTCTGAAGTCGGTAATGTGGGTCTAATGTTCTACAGTCGGTAATGTGGGTCTAATGTTCTGAAGTCGGTAATGTGGGTCTAATGTTCTGAAGTCGGTAATGTGGGTCTAATGTTCTAAAGTCGGTAATGTGGGTCTAATGTTCTGAAGTCGGTAATGTGGGTCTAATGTTCTGGGTCGGTAATGTGGGTCTAATGTTCCGAAGTCGGTAATGTGGGTCTAATGTTCTGAAGTCGGTAATGTGGGTCTAATGTTCTGAAGTCGGTAATGTGGGTCTAATGTTCTGAAGTCGGTAATGTGGGTCTAATGTTCTGAAGTCGGTAATGTGGGTCTAATGTTCTAAAGTCGGTAATGTGGGTCTAATGTTCTAAAGTCGGTAATGTGGGTCTAATGTTCTACAGTCGGTAATGTGGGTCTAATGTTCTACAGTCGGTAATGAGGGTCTAATGTTCTACAGTCGGTAATGTGGGTCTAATGTTCTACAGTCGGTAATGTGGGTCTAATGTTCTGAAGTCGGTAATGTGGGTCTAATGTTCTACAGTCGGTAATGTGGGTCTAATGTTCTGAAGTCGGTAATGTGGGTCTAATGTTCTACAGTCGGTAATGTGGGTCTAATGTTCTGAAGTCGGTAATGTGGGTCTAATGTTCTGAAGTCGGTAATGTGGGTCTAATGTTCTGAAGTCGGTAATGTGGGTCTAATGTTCTGAAGTCGGTAATGTGGGTCTAATGTTCTGAAGTCGGTAATGTGGGTCTAATGTTCTACAGTCGGTAATGTGGGTCTAATGTTCTGAAGTCGGTAATGTGGGTCTAATGTTCTACAGTCGGTAATGTGGGTCTAATGTTCTGAAGTCGGTAATGTGGGTCTAATGTTCTGAAGTCGGTAATGTGGGTCCAATGTTCCTAATGTTTCTGTAATGTGGGTCGGTAATGTGGGTCTAATGTTCTGAAGTCAGTAATGTGGGTCTAATGTTCTACAGTCGGTAATGTGGGTCTAATGTTCTGAAGTCGGTAATGTGGGTCTAATGTTCTACAGTCGGTAATGTGGGTCTAATGTTCTGAAGTCAGTAATGTGGGTCTAATGTTCTGAAGTCGGTAATGTGGGTCTAATGTTCTGAAGTCGGTAATGTGGATCTAATGTTCTGAAGTCGGTAATGTTCTTCTCTGTGCTGTATTGCAGGGCCTAAATAAAGGCTCCTGTGCTCGAGGGCCTCTCAGTGATTAGAGCTGGGGGTCCTGCAGGACTAGGGGAATTCAGGATGTTCTCATTTCCCCCCTTCCTCCCTCTCTCCCTCCCTCCTCCTCCTCCATCTCCTGTTTTTCTTTCTGCTCCTTCTTGTTTTCATGCTTTCTACATGTTGTTACTTTCACCTCTTTATTACTGATAATTCTACAACTACTACATCCTCTACCTCCACTCCTACTTCTACAACTACTACATCCTCTACCTCCACTCCTACTTCTACAACAACTACATCCTCTACCTCCACTCCTACTTCTACAACAACTACATCCTCTACCTCCACTCCTACTTCTACAACAACTACATCCTTTACCTCCACTCCTACTTCTACAACAACTACATCCTCTACCTCCACTCCTACTTCTACAGCAACTACTACATCCTCTACCTCCACTTCAACTTCTACAACCACTGCTACCTCTACATCTAGCTCCACTCCTACGTCCACAACCACTACTACCTCTACCTCTACTCATATTCCTAGTTCTACAACCACTCCTACCTCTACCTCCACTCCTACTTCTACAACCACTCCTACTACCTGCTCCTCCACGCCTACTTTTACAACCACAACTAGTACTTCTACCTCCACTCCTACTTCTACAATCACTCCTACTACCTCCTCCTCCACTCAAACTTCTACAACCACTACTATACTCTCTACCTCCACTCCTCCTTTTACAACCACTGCTACATCCTCTACCTCCACGCCTACTTTTACAACCACTGCTACATCCTCTACCTTTGTTCCTGCTTCTACAACCACTGCTACATCCTCTACCTCCACTCCTCCTTTTACAACCACTGCTACATCCTCTACCTCCACGCCTACTTTTACAACCACTGCTAGATCCTCTACCTTTGTTCCTACTTCTACAACCACTACTACATCCTCTACCTCCGCTCCTACTTCTACTACCACTGCTACATCCTCTACCTCCGCTCCTACTTCTACAACCACAACTAGTACTTCTACCTCCACTCTTACTTCTACAATCACTCCTACTACCTCCTCCTCCACTCAAACTTCTACAACCACTGCTACATCCTCTACCTCCACGCCTACTTTTACAACCACTGCTACATCCTCTACCTTTGTTCCTACTTCTACAACCACTACTACATCCTCTACCTCTGCTCCTACTTCTACTACCACTGCTACATCCTCTACCTCCGCTCCTACTTCTACAACCACTACTACATCCTCTACCTCCGCTCCTACTTTTACAACCACTGCTACATCCTCTACCTCCACTCCTACTTCTACAACCACTACTACATCCTCTACCTTTGTTCCTACTTCTACAACTACTACTACATCCTCTACCTCCGCTCCTACTTCTACAACCACTACTACATCCTCTACCTCCGCTCCTACTTCTACTACCACTGCTACATCCTCTACCTCCACTCCTACTTCTACAACCACTGCTACATCCTCTACCTTTGTTCCTACTTCTACAACTACTACTACATCCTCTACCTCCGCTCCTACTTCTACAACCACTGCTACATCCTCTACCTCCGCTCCTACTTCTACAACCACTACTACATCCTCTACCTCCGCTCCTACTTCTACTACCACTGCTACATCCTCTACCTCCGCTCCTACTTCTACAACCACTACTACATCCTCTACCTCCGCTCCTACTTTTACAACCACTGCTACATCCTCTACCTCCACTCCTACTTCTACAACCACTACTACATCCTCTACCTCCACTCCTACTTCTACAACCACTACTACATCCTCTACCTCCACTCCTACTTCTACAACCACTAGTACTACCTCTACTTCCACAACCACTACTATTACCTCCACTCCTACTTCTACAACCACTACTACATCCTCTACCTCCACTCCTCCTTTTACAACCACTGCTACATCCTCTACCTCCACGCCTACTTTTACAACCACTGCTACATCCTCTACCTTTGTTCCTGCTTCTACAACCACTGCTACATCCTCTACCTCCACTCCTCCTTTTACAACCACTGCTACATCCTCTACCTCCACGCCTACTTTTACAACCACTGCTAGATCCTCTACCTTTGTTCCTACTTCTACAACCACTACTACATCCTCTACCTCCGCTCCTACTTCTACTACCACTGCTACATCCTCTACCTCCGCTCCTACTTCTACAACCACAACTAGTACTTCTACCTCCACTCTTACTTCTACAATCACTCCTACTACCTTCTCCTCCACTCAAACTTCTACAACCACTGCTACATCCTCTACCTCCACGCCTACTTTTACAACCACTGCTACATCCTCTACCTTTGTTCCTACTTCTACAACCACTACTACATCCTCTACCTCCACTCCTACTTCTACAACCACTGCTACATCCTCTACCTTTGTTCCTACTTCTACAACCACTACTACATCCTCTACCTCTGCTCCTACTTCTACTACCACTGCTACATCCTCTACCTCCGCTCCTACTTCTGCAACCACTACTA
>JAMWET010004670.1:75000-365000 GCA_024036415.1 Prochilodus magdalenae
TAACCTGAATGAGCCATCGCGGCGCTGTGGAGGAATGTTGGCGGCTCTTCTTTCAGAGTTGCTGTAATTCGCCTACGCTGGACTGCTCTGAGCATTACCTGCCTGTTTAAGGTCCTGCCGCAGCATCTCAGTGGGGTCCAGGTCAGGACACAGACCTGTCCGCTCCTAAACCGTACTGTAGTCTCCTGTGAGCTGTCCAGAGCCGGACTGGCTTGTGTGCTTTGGTTCATTGTCCTGCTGTGAAACTCCTTCAGGTCACAAACTGACGGGCAGGCGTTCTCCTTCAGGGGGATTCTCTTATGGAGCAGAGTTTATTGTTCAGTGTCTTCCTTTCTCCATCAACTGAGGCGAGTGAGGCCTGCAGATCTTTAGATATGCATCTGGGTTTTTTGGTGACCGCCTTGGGGCACCTTGGGAAGGTCTGCCACTATTTTCCCCATTCGTGGATAACGGCTCTCACTGTGGTTCCCTGAAGTCCCAAAGCCTTAGCAATGTCCTTGTAGCCCTTTCCAGACGCTAGTTGTCAGCGACTGCGCTCTGCATCTATATTTGAATCTCTTTAGATCATGGCATCACATGCTGCTTTTCGAGAGCTTCTAGCTGCTTCACATTTCCAGACAGGTTCTAATTAAGAGATGGTCAGATTCAGCAGTTCTGCCACCGGTCATGGCTGGCTGTGCTGGTGAAACTGAACCTTATAGGCAGTTTGTTGGTTAACAGGTTGATTTAGTGGCTGTAGTGCAGGCAGAGCTGAACATCGTTCCGTGTTAGTTGTGCTCCTCGTCTAATTCTGAAAGTAGGTTGATTGTCTCAAATGTTCAAGAGTGACACATATGCAGCAACATATGCTTTTTCACAGCACTGTAACTGAGATGCTGTTCTAACGAATGGATGCCTAAGTGGAGCTGTGGTTTATAATGAGCTTCCGGACTGTAAACTGTATGTGTCAGGCAGCTTTCAGTAATAATGTCTCATTAGCTCAGAACAACCCACAGAAAGAACCCTTCATGCTCACTTCACTATCAGACTCATGGACCAATGGAATACTCCTACATAATCTCCATCCGCTGTTCCTGCAGTGTATATATATATATATATATACTCATCATCAAAATCAAAAGAACAGCTGCACATAGAAGGAGGTGTGGGATTGCGGTGCTGTTGGGAAGGAAGATAAAGGTGACCAGGATCAATAACTGATGATAAATTTAGACTGATATGATCAATATTTATTGAGCTACACATACAGAAGTCTGTCTCTCAGTATGGCGTCGGGCCGCCATGTTGGCTAACCCAACACGCCAGACGTCTCGGTATGGAGCTGTAGAGGTTCCTAATGGTGTCCTGTGATAATCCATCCCATGCAGCTTGAACATCCTCACACAGTTCCTGCAGATGGTGCGGTAGTGGTGGAGGTGGAGTGACACCAAACCTTCTGGACATGTGATAATGAACCGTTCGTCTTGGTGCTGACCACGGTGCCTCCACACACGGATTCGTTGGTCGTCTCCACCAAGACTAAAGCGGGACTTGTCACTGAAGATGACCCGCTGCCATTCTGAGTCACTCCATGACAGTCTGGTACGACACCACTGCAGTCTTTGGGAATGTTGACATGGTGTTAAGGGCAGTTGTTGTAACGGTGTGGGCTCATGTAGTCATACGTGGTGCAGTCGTCTGCCAATGGTGCTGCACTAACAGGATGACTCGTGGAGGACATCGCTGGTCGCTGAATGTCTGTAGGTGTGGCTGATGGGTCAGTCAGGTACAGAAATAAGACCTGTCCTTCACATGTCTCTAGCCACAAAGTTTCGTACCTGTAGGCTGATTATCTCTGGGTGCAGCTATTTCTGCAACTATGGCTTTGATGATCAGACACTCATGTGCACATATATACACACTCATACATACATATACATATATATATATATATATATATATAAGTGAGTCGAGTGGTTTGGTGTGAAAGTGTTCTAGAGACACTCCAGAATTCTTCATAGTGGTGGTGATGGGAACCAGACATCCACCTCTGAAAAATGATGACATGATATATGGTCAAGAATCTGCTGCCTGCTGTCTGAGGCATGCTATACGAGACTCCCAAGAAGGTTTTGGTTTTAAAACACGGTCATGGTGGAGGGATACATGCAGGAGTTAGTGAGGCAAAATAGTCCCCAAAGAAAACATGTTTACATCTAAACCACAGAATTAACCACAGAATGACGGAGAAATTCTCAAATGATTGTGAAAGACTGGTTCCCTTTACCAACTCAACACGGTTTGAGTCAAGTGTGTGGTGATTTTAGCATGCAGTTAGCATTGTGCTAAGTGGTGAGGTAACCCATATGCTAACAGTAAAGAAGCTAACTTTAGATGCCAGTCATGTTCATATTTGGCCAAGCTATTGCTTTAAAGCTCTCTCTCTTTCTCTCTCTCTCTCTCTCTCTCTCTCTCTCTCTCTCTCTCTCTGGGGATTTATAATGAAACAACTGCTTGTTGAATTTACCTGTTACACACTTGTTGACGGCTGTAACTTCTTTTTCCCTGTGTCAACAATGTTTTGATAAAAGGTGGTTCAAAGTCTCTCTCTCTCGCTCTCTCTCTCTCTTTCCCTCTCTCTTTTTCTCTCTCTCTCTCTCCTTCTCTCTCTCTTTCCCTCTCTCTCTTTCCTTGTCTCTCTTTCTCTCTCTCTCTCTTACTCTCTCTCTCTCTCTCATGCTTTCTGTCTCTCTCTCTCTCTTACACACACTCTCTCTCTCTCTCTCTCTCTCTCTCTCTCTCTCCCTCTCTCACTCTCATTCTCACTCTCTCTCTCTCTCTCTCTCTCACTTTCTCTCTCTCTCTCTCTCTCTCTCTCTCATTCTCACTCTCTCTCTCTCTCTCTCTCTCTCACTTTCTCTCTTTCTCTCTCTCTCTCTCTCTTTCTCTCTCTCTTTCTCTCTCTCTCTCTCACTTTCTCTCTCTCTCTCTCTCTCCCTCTCTCTCTCTCTCTCACTCCGTTTTTCCCTCCAGTGTTCTGGACAAAAAGTGGCAGATGAGGTCAGTGATGTGTGTCAGTGTGCGCTGCTGCATGTTCTGGCCCACATTTACTAAAATTAAAAACTCCTAATTGTATAAACGAGCTGTACTTCTCTAATTAACTCTAATTAGGTCGCTTCCCTCCCTAAAGCTTACAGACAGCTCTATAGAAACAGTGGGACTTTTCCTTTACCATCAGATAACTGACACTAATCTGCAGGAATCATCACACAAACACTTACATGGTTATTTTTTTATATTTTAAACATACAGAAATACAGAACGTTATTAATGACATTAATCTGCATTAGAGAGAACAGAATCAGCTCCTATATTGAAACAGGCCAGGATTCATCCTAAGATCCAGCACTGTCCTCTAGTGGACAGAGCAGAGCATGGCAAAGCTTTTGGAGGACTGCAGTTAGTTATATTTAAAGGGCCCACATCCTGGGGAACTGACTTCACCTTGACTTCTATAAAGCTGCATATAAATATATCTACAGTTTCAAAAATGCCCATACAGTCCATATATGGAAACCATGCTACAGCCTGCTTTCTGTCCTTTGTTTCTGTGATGTCACAAAAACTCATTTGCATATATCCTGTTAATCAACCTAGAGCAGTTTTTCACCACTGTGTTCTTTGTAAATGAGGCACAATATAGGGTAGCCTATCAGAGCAGAGCTCATTTACATATATTCACTTCAACAGCCTCCTGAAGTGTATGGGATTAATAGAGGGCCCTATCATGGACCCTTTAATGAACACATCGATTAATAACCTAGTTAAGGTGTTAAAGAAAGCCATTTTCTCTGGCTGAAGCAGGCTGAGAGCTCGTGAGGCCGCAGTGCATGATGGGATACTGTACACCATGAAGCTCCTCCTGTATACTGGAGTGTAACACCACCACCTTTGGGCAGATTTAGTATGGTGAGTAGTATGCAATGCACAATTTCAAATATACAGCTGTGGAGTTTCTAATGACCTATACTAAACACCCTGGAGGCAGTCACATGACATTCTGTGAACATGTGACCTCAGTTACAGAATGGCAGTGTGCTTGATTAGTGCATGAAACAAACCCAGCTCATTTTTAAAGCTCGTTTTCGTACCTAAAAGGTCTGTTATAAACCCATTTAAGAATCTAATGCTTCTATGAAGTGTTCTGTGTTACATAGAACCCATATCTAGACCAAAACAATAAAATAGAGCTTGAGAAATGGTTGTTCAGACGTATGTTACCGGTACTTTGACTTTAAAATAGTTATAGATGACACCATGTAGCCTCTTAGTCCCAGTAAGATAGATCCTTTATGATTGATTAACTGAGCTCTTATTATTTTCCCTTTTGGGAATAATGAAAAAACAAAAATTACGGGTTTAATAATTGAAACAGTTATATAGGTATACAAAACAGGATGCATGAATAAGTAGAAACTGCATATAAATGAACCCTTTCTTGACATCTGAAGCTCAACAAACTGCGTTAGGTTCTGATGGTTAATAAATCCATGTGATGTCTGGAGACGTCCAGGACAAAATCTGGAACCAAACTTTGCTCTTCAGTCTAAAGAGATATTGCATGAGAGTTTTATCTGTATTTGTGTTTATTTACATCTGTTTTAATGATTTATGGTGTTTTACTGCATAAAGAAAATGGTAGACAATGTATTTAGGTACCTAGCAGCCCTACCAGGTCTACTAGCCTGTCTCCTTCATCATGCCCTCTCATGCTGTTTGCTTTGAAGTTCTTAAAAACACTGCTCCACTCCTGATCACTGGGGGGCTGTGTTTAATTTCTGACATCACTGTAGCGCTGCCATGGAGGAGCAGAGGAAGATATGAATCAGCAGTGATAAACACCAGAAGAAATTGAGCACACAGAGCACTGAAGTAACAGAGAAGGTCACCACTAACCACAGGGTTCACCTTCAGGGTGACCAAGTCCTTGCACAAAACACCCACACCCCTCCGACACAGAATAACACTCTCTCTCTCTCTCTCTTTCTCTCTCACACACACACACACACACACACAAACACAGACTTATACACACACACGCATATACACACACATATACACACCTATATACAAATACACACACAGACTTATACGCACACACACATATACACACCTATATACAAACACACACACAGACATATATATACACACATACACAAACACAGACTTAAACACACACACACATATACACACACATACATATACATACCTATATCCAAACACACACACACGCATATACACACCTATATACAAACACACACACATGCATATGCACACCTATATACACACAGACATATATACTTATACACACATACACAAACACACAACACACACACAGACTATATAACACACACACACAGACATATATATACACACACACACACAGACCCTTAAACACACATGCACACCTATATACAAACACACTCACACACAGACTTATACACACAGATACACAAACACAGACTTATACGCACACACACATATACACACCTATATACAAACACACACAGACATATATACACATACATACGCAAACACAGACTTAAACACACACATGCATATGCACACCTATATACAAACACACACACACACAGACTTATACACACAGATACACAAACACAGACTTATACACACACACATATACACACCTATATACAAACACACACACAGACATATATATACACACACATACACAAACACACGCACACCTATATACACAACAGACTATACACACACACACACACATACAAACACACACAGACATATATACACACACATACACAAACACACACATGCATATGCACACCTATACAAACACACAGACATATATACATACACAAACCACTTAATATACACGCATATACACACCTATATACAAACACACACACACACAGACATATATACACACAGGCTTATACACACACACACATACACACAGACTTATACACACACACACACGCATATACACACCTATATACAAACACACACACATATACATATTTAACAAACAACAAGTGACATAAACAACAATAAATTATCATCAATAAGTCCCTTTTTAGTAGGCTGTGCATCTGCCTCTACCTTCACTTAGACAGCGTTAGCCAGTAGCAGGTTGCTACAGTGTACATCAATAAGCATATACATATGCCATTTTGGAAAAATGTGGTGCGGTCCAGTATAGCCCCCCGGGTCATGGTTATAGTGGGCTATTCCATGGCATTGCGTGACAGCACAGCTGTATAAAGACAGATGGGTATAAACAGCATAATTAACTGATAATCTACATTATGGAGACGACTCTGCCGTCTGATTTTCCAAGAGTGTTGAGAGGGATAATTAAAGTTATCCCAGTGCGTCAGAGAAACACAAAAACAGGGAAACTAGAGTTCTACACAGGCTCAGTAGACCATATAGAATACAAGTGTTAATGAATAGCTCCTGTGATAAAGAGCAACATCAAATAATAACCCATTACATCTCATTACCTTAGTACCTCATTACTCTGTTCCGAATGACCCCACTTACTGACAGGCTTTAGTACCATAAGAAAAAAATGTACACAAGTAAAATTACTAAAGTATTTACCTTCAAATGTCCAAATGCATGGGAAGTAAAGGCAGCATGATTTATTACGGCTCCCATAATATCAGTTTCTTTTAGGTAAAGACTATCTAGTGTCACCAGTCTTTAATAGAAGCTCATTCATTAGTCTGACACTGACATCTATTCAAATGATCATAAGCACGGAACACTGAAGGAGAGCAGGTTCCATTAGCTAGAACCAAGCTCTGTCCAACAGGTCAGAACAAGCTCAAAACAAAGTGACCGCTGCTCCCTGAATGGTGGGCTCGCTTCACACTTCTCTCGTTTGGACATTCTATGGTTAAATGCTCAGATAAGCTAAAAGGAAACACATAAACATCAAGACACTACTTACAGTTCACTAACGCATTACACTTACTGAGTTACTGTACACCACCACACTACTTACAGCACACTAACACATTACACTTACACCGACACGCTACTTACAGTACACTAACACATTACACTTACTGAGTTACTGTACACCGACACGCTACTTACAGTACACTAACACATTACACTTACTGAGTTACTGTACACCGACACACTACTTACAGTACACTAACACATTACACTTACTGAGTTACTGTACACCAACAAACTACTTACAGTACACTAACGCATTACACTTACTGAGTTACTGTACACCCACACACTACTTACAGTACACTAACACATTACACTTACTGAGTTACTGTACACCCACACACTACTTACAGTACACTAACACATTACACTTACTGAGTTACTGTACACCCACACACTACTTACAGTACACTAACACATTACACTTACTGAGTTACTGTACACCCACACACTACTTACAGTACACTAACACATTACACTTACTGAGTTACTGTACACCCACACACTACTTACAGTACACTAACACATTACACTTACTGAGTTACCGTACACCCACACGCTACTTACAGCACACTAACACATTACACTTACTGAGTTACTGTACACCAACACTCTACTTACAGTACACTAACACATTACACTTACTGAGTTACTGTACACCAACACTCTACGTACAGTACACTAACACATTTCACTTAGATAGATAGATAGATAGATAGATAGATAGATAGATAGATACTTTATTGATCCCGAGGGAAATTTAGCAGCCAGGAGCGGTTTCACAAAAAGAACTGTACAGATATGAATAATAATACAAAAATAGAAATAAAAACAGTGTTGTGCAGTATGAGAAACCTAAGTGGGACGGTCAGTAACGGCAGCAGTATTATTAACTATTAAGCTATAAGCTATAGAACTATACATAGTGCGAGTCACTATCGATGGATATGTAAATATAAATATATAAATATATCTCACTTCGTAAGGAGGCAAGAAATATATACAAGAGTACAAATACAACTGCAGGCTGTAGAAAAGACAGTGCAAAAGTAATAAATAAACGTGCAAGGGACGCGGTTATCAGCAGATAAATGACTGAATGAATTAACATCATAAACATGATATTTAAGTGGAGTTGAGTGTCCAGGAGTTAAAGATGCACAGTATATACAGTATATACAGTAAGTGTCAGAGTTACTGTACACCAACACGCTACTTACAGTACACTAACACATTACACTTACTGAGTTACTGTACACCAACACTACTTACAGTACACTAACACATTACACTTACTGAGTTACTGTACACCAACACGCAACTTACAGCACACTAACACATTACACTTACTGAGTTACTGTACACCAACTCACTGCTTACAGCATACTAACACATTACACTTACTGAGTTACTGTACACCAACACTACTTACAGTACACTAACACATTACACTTACTGAGTTACTGTACACCAACACGCAACTTACAGCACACTAACACATTACATTTACTGAGTTACTGTACACCAACACGCTACTTACAGTACACTAACGCCTTACACTTACTGAGTTACTGTACACCAACACGCTACTTACAGTACACTAACACATTACATTTACTGAGTTACTGTACACCAACACACTACTTACAGCACACTAACACATTACACTTACTGAGTTACTGTACACCAACACGGTACTTACAGTACACTAACACATTACATTTACTGAGTTACTGTACACCAACACACTACTTACAGTACACTAGCACATTACACTTACTGAGTTACTGTACACCAACACGCAACTTACAGTACACTAACACATTACACTTACTGAGTTACTGTACACCAACACACTACTTACAGTACACTAACACATTACACTTACTGAGTTACTGTACACCAACACACTAAACTTACAGCACACTAACACATTACACTTACTGAGTTACTGTACACCAACACGCTACTTACAGTACACTAACACATTACACTTACTGAGTTACTGTACACCGACACACTACTTACAGTACACTAACACATTACACTTACTGAGCTACTGTACACCAACACACTACTTACAGTACACTAACACATTACACTTACTGAGTTACTGTACACCAACACACTACTTACAGTACACTAACACATTACACTTACTGAGTTACTGTACACCAACTCACTGCTTACAGCATACTAACACATTACACTTACTGAGTTACTGTACACCAACACTACTTACAGTACACTAACACATTACACTTACTGAGTTACTGTACACCAACTCACTGCTTACAGCATACTAACACATTACACTTACTGAGTTACTGTACACCAACACTACTTACAGTACACTAACACATTACACTTACTGAGTTACTGTACACCAACACGCAACTTACAGCACACTAACACATTACATTTACTGAGTTACTGTACACCAACACGCTACTTACAGTACACTAACGCCTTACACTTACTGAGTTACTGTACACCAACACGCTACTTACAGTACACTAACACATTACATTTACTGAGTTACTGTACACCAACACACTACTTACAGCACACTAACACATTACACTTACTGAGTTACTGTACACCAAGACACTACTTACAGTACACTAACACATTACATTTACTGAGTTACTGTACACCAACACTACTTACAGTACACTAGCACATTACACTTACTGAGTTACTGTACACCAACACGCAACTTACAGTACACTAACACATTACACTTACTGAGTTACTGTACACCAACACACTACTTACAGCACACTAACACATTACACTTACTGAGTTACTGTACACCAACACACTACTTACAGCACACTAACACATTACACTTACTGAGTTACTGTACACCAACACGCTACTTACAGCACACGAACACATTACACTTACTGAGTTACTGTACACCAACACGCTACTTACAGCACACTAACACATTACACTTACTGAGTTACTGTACACCGACACACTACTTACAGTACACTAACACATTACACTTACTGAGTTACTGTACACCAACACGCTACTTACAGCACACTAACACATTACACTTACTGAGTTACTGTACACCGACACACTACTTACAGTACACTAACACATTACACTTACTGAGTTACTGTACACCCACACACTACTTACAGTACACTAACACACTACACTTACTGAGTTACTGTACACCGACACACTACTTACAGCACACTAACACACTACACTTACTGAGTTACTGTACACCGACACACTACTTACAGCACACTAACACACTACACTTACTGAGTTACTGTACACCAACACACTAAACTTACAGCACACTAACACATTACACTTACTGAGTTACTGTACACCAACACACTACTTACAGTACACTAACACATTACACTTACTGAGTTACTGTACACCGACACACTACTTACAGTACACTAACACATTACACTTACTGAGCTACTGTACACCAACACACTACTTACAGCACACTAACACATTACACTTACTGAGTTACTGTACACCAACACACTACTTACAGTACACTAACACATTACACTTACTGAGTTACTGTACACCAACACACTAAACTTACAGCACACTAACACATTACACTTACTGAGTTACTGTACACCAACAAGCTACTTACAGCACACTAACACATTACACTTACTGAGTTACTGTACACCAACACACTAAACTTACAGCACACTAACACATTACACTTACTGAGTTACTGTACACCAACACGCTACTTACAGCACACTAACACATTACACTTACTGAGTTACTGTACACCGACACACTACTTACAGTACACTAACACATTACACTTACTGAGCTACTGTACACCAACACACTACTTACAGTACACTAACACATTACACTTACTGAGTTACTGTACACCAGCATACTACTTACTGTCTCCCAGTATGGCGTTGGGCCGCCATGTTGGCTAACCCAATATGCCAGACGTCTCAGTATGGAGCTGTAGAAGTTCCTAATGGTGTCCTGTGATAATCCATCCCATGCAGCTTGAATATTCTCTCACAGTTCCTGTAGATGGTGCAGTAGGGGTGGAGGTAGAGTGACACCAGGCCTTCTGGACGTGTGACAACAAACCGTTCATCTTGGTACTGGTTGTCTCCACCAAGACAAAAGCAGGACTCGTCACTGAAAATGACCCGCTGCCATTCTGTACACAACACCATTGCAGTCTTTGGCGATGTAGACATGGTGTTAAGGACAGTCATCGTAACCGCCTGCGTGCATGTAGTTCTGGATCGTGCAGCTGTCTGTCAGTGGTGCTGGCACTGACAGGATGACTCATGGAGGTATCAGTGCTCGCTGAATGTCCGCAATTGTGGCTGTTGGGTCAGTCAAGTACAGAGATAAAATGGGTGGAATTCTATAGAAGACCGTTTCAGCCACTCAAAAAAGGCGATTATGAAAAAAGGCAATTATGATTTACTGTCTCATAACTATAACTTATCCCCTTTTATTTAAGTGGCGAAAATGCTTCCACCAATTCTCCTTTTAACTCATAGTGATCATATCAAGTTGAGGAATCGAGGGTCTAAACCGTTTGGAAGCGAATCGGATCGGATCGAACAGAAACTGAACGCTGATCGCCCATCCCTGGAAAAACATAAGCACTGCCGTGCGCGTGCGCGTGCGCGTGTATGTGCGCGCTTGCGCTTGCGCTCGTGCTCGTGCAGTTCCGGTTGCGTGGCGGAGGCGGTCTGTGTGACGCAGCAGCTACTGGACACTCCGGGCTGTTGAGCTGTTTTTATTGTTCCTTTACGCATCGAAGAAAAAGAAAAACAGACAGACAGAAAAAGAGAGGAGAGAAAAGAGAAAGAGAGAGAGAGCTGAGAAACAGGCAGGGTTTCTGAACACGAGCTCTGCCTTCACCGGAGCTGGTAGTAGTTATAACGCTGTGTACAGTGCTGCTGTGGTGTTTTAACGGAGGGCGATGGCGTACGCGTACCTGTTTAAGTACATCATCATCGGGGACACGGGTAAGAAGCGGCCCGCGGAGCCTCCACTGTCGAGCTAAAGGGGCTTTAACCCTGCTTTTAACCCTTTATTCCAGCGGTCCGGGGTCAATGCTAGGCTTAAACCGATGGGCAAAGGTGAAGCTAACGTCTAGGTTTCCTTGCTTGCTATTTGCCAGCGTCTTGTTCGAATCTCTTCGTTCCACCTTAAATAGTGCAGCAGGTATATTCAGGCGCCTGGGGCGCCTGGATATAGCTGCTGCACCATTTAAGGTGGAACGGGGAGATTCGAACAAGAAGCTAGCGAATACGAAGCCGACTTCAGCTACGTTAGGAAAAATGACTATATGATGGAAAATAATCCGTTTCGCTTTGTTTATATGCCGTTTTTTGTCCACAAAACATACGTTTAAGTGAAATATATGGCTGTCACAGTGTCATTTCATAAAAACGACCGGAAAAAAACACTTATATTTGCTTTACGTTTTATTTCAGACTGGGTGGGGGAAGGACTTAGCATGTTAGCTATCGGGGCTAACGCTAGCGTCTCCGTTAGCAACCTAGATGGAGAAGGAAAATATACATATTAAAACGTCACAATGATTACAAAAACAGTTTAAAGACGGCTAATTCTCGTTAAGGGTGCCTATGCACCTTCAAAAACTTGCGACCGGCTAAGGTTTGTTTGTTATTGCTAAGCTAATGTTAGCATCCTTTAATCGCTAAACGTTAGGCCACAGCGCTAGCTTAGCTTAGCTGTCAGCAGATGTTTCTGAAAATGGCGTTCAGCGAATTCTGGCTGTCAAGATGATGTGTCAGCCGGCAGAATGGTTTATTTAGTGATCGTCGATGTTGTGAAAGTGCAGAACAGGCTTAGCTAGACCTTAAAAACGTTGATCCAGCAGGTTCTCAGATGTTAAAGATCTGAAGGGAAATGCCAGGCTGGGCCTTGCCATCCTGGACTGGCACTGGATTGCATGGCACCCAGGATAACGCATCCGGTCTTAAGGAGACTATGCATGGATGGTTTGAAATAATTTAGCACAAGAAATTGTGCTGTGAAACCAATAAATCTGTGCAGAGTTTGCTGGAGAAAATCGTCCAGATAAACTCTTATTGGGATTTGTCAGCAGTGAATGTTATAGGAACCAGGGGGGTCGTACAGCAGGCAGGTTGCTGTAGGTTGTCCAGACTGTAATGTTGGTGATGATAGTGAAACAGTGGTAAGTTCCTTCAAATCAGTTTATAAGGGTTTCATCTGAACGTCCTGCATTGCTTTAAGGATAGTAAGCACTACTTTATATCAAAAACATCAACTCCAGGGTCAAACCATATGGAAAAATAATCGTTTTATAATAAGGCATCAGTTCGCTTTCAGGGGTTATTGGTCTTCGTTACCTTAAACATCTTAAGATGCCAGCCCTAATCAAATTTCTGGCGTATCCGGATCGTGTCCTGATTGATTTGAAATAGCCTGGATAACCTAAAACACATGATGTCTGTTTTGTTTACCAAAACACATTTTGAGATGCTTAGAAATGTGATTTGATTTGGATTTTAACAGGTTCCTACTCAGTCTGGATGCTTTGGCTGCTCAAATCAGGTTTCAGAGTGTCAAATGTCAAACCCAACGTGACTAAAGTGCTGAGATTTGCTACGTAGTAATTAACGCCTACATCGTTACCTCTACAACCCATGCAGATAGGTTGGGGATGCACAAATCTGAACCGATCACTTGCACTTAACAGGTTGGACAGTCTGATTTGAGAAACAAATCCAATCTGCCTGCAGCCTGAACGTGGTTTAAGAAAGGCATCCGGCTCCTGTACATGCTTCGGCGGGTTAAGACATTTTATATGCTGATTAAAAGCTTGTTTATCTACATTGCTGCAGCACTCCTAGCTAAGTATCAGTGTCTCCTTGCCTTGCAGATTTGTGTGCAGCAATGAGCCTGTGTTTGCTGGTCATCCTAGCAGGACCTATCAGGTTCATCATTTGAAAAGGTCTTGCTTAACATTGTTGGTTTCTGTGCACTATGAGGTTTAATGACTAAACAGAAAGGCACTGAACTGGCTGTACTCGTGCAGGCCGTTTTGATGGTCATTCTTACTGAACCGTCCTTCTTGAAACCTGACACCTTTTTGGGTGGTTTTCTTCTGCTACCAGCAAATAAGTCCATAGACCAGGAAATTGACCATAATGGGCTACCTGACCATCCCCCTTCACCGGAAAGCATCAAAATACACATGCTTTGCGAATATTATTGCCTACAGATTGGCCACTGAGAAGGATGTGTATATACCTTCGCTATTCACTACTAATCAGACGTATAGTTTTCAGGTTTGTTCAGGTTGCTACAATGTCCGTTTTAATGATATCAGGGACAGTGTAGACTATAAACGTACTGAGCTTCCAGTGAAATCAGCGTATTTCACACTGGAACACTAAAAATAAGTGCGCCTGAGGTTCTTCTCGCCTTTGACTTGTAGACCTGTATGTGTTAGAGATTGGTTTAATCGTTTATAAAGCCGCCAGGTTGTTTTCCACCTGCTGCAGCCATGTAACATCAGTGCATGGATCACAGTGTGTTTGTTGCGCAGGGTAAACAGGGCTGTAAATAGGAGTGAATAGTTGCATGTTGCTCAACCAGGTTTGCTCCAGTGATGCTAACTGAAACCCAATCTGCTCACATAGCGCTCTGATATTGCCCCACCAGGCTTATATTACCTTACTCTTACTGTGGTCAAACTTCGCCAATGTTAACGTTAAGGAAGGTGAAACTTTGCTGCTTAAGGGCCCATGTCATTAAAACCGGGATTTGTAATTGGTCTGTAAACATAGTTCTAATATGAATACAGTTAGAAATATATATAATGTATAATAAAATAATTATTTAAAAAAAAGTTAGCCCCACTCGCTCATGCCGAGGTTAGGAAAGCCTGAGCCTGGACATTACAACAGAGCTCATTTACATATAGTAATCTTAAAGGCACAGTAACAAGCAGCCTGTTCCATTCTAGTAAATCAAGTGAGGTGATTTTAAATCTGATTTATAATGTTTTTGGTGCATCCAGGAGAAAAACTAGAACAACAATGTCATCAAATTTGGCCCTTCAAGGAAACAGTGTTACAGGATATTAGAAATATCTTTAGTTTATTCTGATTGTAATCTGTCCCAGTGTTGTAACATGTAGGTTAATGAGAAATTACCCCAGGCGTGTGTGACGCCCAGCCCTTTTTAAACGTGTTCTATGTCTAATAGATGCGGTGCAGTTTTCCAGGCTGAGAAATTAGGTTTTAGTTATCTAATGTGATCAGGCATCACTGCAGGCCTGATTTGTTTTTGAGTAACACAGCCCCCATAATCCTCTTCACATTCAATGCTGATTTTACTCCCTGGAGATGCAGCGTGAGATTCTGCAGCATTAACTTTATGCTAATGTCATTCATCTCTGAAACTGATGTCATGATGGGCAGTTTAAGGTTAATTATTTGTTTAAGGAGCTTACAAGACAATACTTTTTTTTTTTTTTCTTTTTTTTGGTCCAGTTTCCTATTAAGAACACTAGCTAATATTCACAAATGAGAACCAGAAAGAAACAAGCATCAGCTTACATTCTTGGCACTTAGAAACATTTACATTTCCTGTATATTTAAATGTGCTTTTCAAGATAGTCTTGAGTGCTAATTACACTTTAAGCAAAATGTTTATCCAAATTAAATGCTCTCCAGCAAGAATGGTTTGTGTTGTCACACTAAATGTAATTCATATTAGTTACTGTCTGTACTATGAAAAGTACATACTGCAGAGTTTGTTCTGATTGATCTGCAGAGATGAAATTGTGTATAACTATGCCTTAGATCAGTGTTTCTCAGCCCTGGTTCTGGAGACACCCTGTCCTGCGTGTTGTAGTGCTTTCCCTGCTCCTGATTCAACCTATCAGCTCATTATCAAGCCCTTTCAGAGTTGCAGGCCGTGTGTTAAAGTAGGGAGTCCTCTAACATGTGCAGGCCAGAGTGCCTCCAGGAGCAGGGGTGAGGAACAACTGCCTTAGAGGAATATCGGCCATTAGTTTGGCATGTAACTTTTTCACTTTAAGCCACAAACAAATGTGGCGTTTCTGTTGTCTTGGTAAAAAATCAATCACCAGTGCAGTAGTGCAAGCGAAAGGCAGAAATTGATATTCTGACTGCATTAAATCTCTTTTACAGGCGAAGGGAACAGACTTTTAATGTGAGTTGTAGTTGTACTTTAATGTAATGCGTGGTTGTTTTAGTCTTAAGTGATTTTTGAGTTATTTATATTGGACGGTTCTTCATTAATAGCTTATGCAGTATGAAGCACGGCTTCATTTTATATGAAATACTGAAAAACACTAGCAGAATTTTTGTGCTTATTCTGATCGATTTGAAATACGTCTTCACCTTTGTGCGTAATACTCACAGATGTAAATGATGATGGGACTTTATGGGACATTAACTGGTTCAGGCAGTATGACCATGCTGTTATGTATGCCCCTAACCCCCAACAAACTATAGCAGACCACTGATGTTGTGGATTAGTTTGTAGTGTGCTTCAGTCTGTCATTGATAACACTGACTCTATACGTCTCCTCTGCGAGTGCTTCTTCAGCGTATCTCCCTCGCTTAGCAACCACTGTTGCTCTTGGAAACATGCATACTCCTATGGGCAAAACCTGTTTGTTTCAGCAGATCTGCCACCCTCCACCCCCCCCTCGTTAGGAAACGGACCCCGATGATTTCATTAGTGATGTTCATTGCTCTAATTTTGATAAAATGCTCAGCTAGGCTAAATCACTTGATAACACCAGTAACCGTAGACTTGAGAGACTCCATTTTATACATGGCCTTTGTCCTCAGACCAAAGTACACAAAGGCTAGGCTAAGCAGTAGACCACAAACCTGAGGGATGAGCCCGGAGTAGTTCATAGTGGAAGGTTTTGTTGGTAGACACAAGGAAGCTCAGATTTAGTCAGTTATATACAGACACATGCTAGAAGACAGAACTCCAGTGCACCTGTTGGAAATAACCTACTGTTGTTTATCGTTTTTGGGCTCTTATAATTTATAATATCCGTTTTATTTGTTCTGAAAAAGGAAATGGTAATCATGTGTTTTTTCAGTGAGCTTCGGATTGGGAAGTATTGCCTGGCTACAGGTTTGGGTCTTCATTGGGCTCCATGCCAAACCCAGCAATCAAAACTTGATTTCCAGTCTCCTGAGTTTTGTATTTGAGCGTTTTAGGTAGAGCGACTGAACTATTTGGGTTGTTTGGCTGCCTCTAACTCCTACAGGCTGTGTACAAGATCTTGTATTATATTAACGTTCCTTTATATTTAGCGTTCTTTTAAAGATTACTCTTTCAGCCCTTGTTTTAAATGTGAACTAGTAAAAATGGTGGGTTGGTTGTGCAGTGGAGAAGATGCGTAGGCTTGGTGTTTTTCATATGGTAATCGGGACTACAGTATTGATGTCTGATGAAAGCCGTGTATTTACTTAGGTCATTTTCTTGGGTGATTTAGACAGGCCATTTGGATCTCAATTTCAGAATGAATACACCGGTAGAAATGGTCCAGAATGACTTTTCATTGCTCAGAGCCTGTTCTGAGTTAAAAGTTGAGGAATGTTTTTTTCCTTCTCCTGTATAGTCACCTTTTAGGCCATACAAAGGCAGATCATTCAGGTTAAGATGATGTACAAAAGTGGAACTGATTAGAAAAGCTCTTGATCTGGACAGTAAGTGTAGTTTGTGTTCACTTAGCCATTAACAGATCTCTGCCTTAGGAAGTCCAGTATTTACAATTCTTTTCTCCTGCTGTACATTTGTATTCATCCCACTGTATTTAAGCTCCGCCTCCAGATGAGCCCAGTGTGCTCTGACGGGTCAGCCCTCTCTGTTCTGGTTGAACAGCCAAAACTTACACAGTACTGTTTATACAGTGGGGTCTAAGTCTAAGGCCGCATAGAAATTAATGGATTAATTTAAACCTTGAAACGACAGCAAGTTTAAGAAATGTGAAAACTCAAACAGAAACCCTCTGATGAATAAAAAGAAGTACTGAAGTTTCTGGTCCATTTCTGGCTCACAGCTCAAATATAAATACATTTGGGATGTTGACAATTTTAAGGTCAAGTAGAGGTCAATTGTCCAGAAACGTTGCATTTTGAAGTTTGAGTACATGCTGTCACTAAAGCAGAGGAGGGCACATGTCACCAAAATTGAAAAACTTTAAATTTTAAGATTTAAAGTTTTAAAAGATTACTTTAATATTAAGATTTTAGAGATTCTTAGGCTAATGTAATTAATAAGCGGTACATTTGTACAGAATTAGAAGGAAATGCACAATAGAAGCATCTAAGTATGTGCATGTTGTAACGAGCTGATACAGTTAGTTAAAAAAAAAAACCAACAACTAAGTATTTCCTTTTTGGGCCTCATCTTTAGGTTTGCTTTTTCTCTCAACACTTTTACCTTTTAATCCTCATTTCTTTCCTCATTGGGTCTTAAACATGCATTTTATTATTATTTTCCAGTTATAATGATCTCCTTTTCATTCATTTCCTTATAAGTTGAGTTTTTGCATATCATGTAGGTAATGGGATATGGTGGTGAAAGAGCCAAGCCCAAATGTGTGCATTCATTGCTCCTTTCTCTGTGTTTGCTTTGCAGGTGTGGGGAAATCATGCCTATTATTACAGTTCACAGACAAACGCTTCCAGCCAGTGCACGATCTCACTATCGGTAAGCTGCTTTCAGCCAAACTCATCATATCCTCTTAATTATCACAGATGGTAATAAGTCTGTTAGCTCAGGAAACGTGGCCTGGCACCACACAGTTTACTGGGAGAGGTTTGTGTGCTTCGTTTTAAGGGGTACAATCGTTTGAAAGCAGTTTAAAAGACAGGTTTGGCAGAAATCAAATTTAAATTACTTTCCACATACTGTTACTCTGGCCTGTTTAACATAGACTTTCAACTGAATGACGACTTTTCCGGAAAAGGCTGCCGACAAACTAACCGGTAGCGCTCCATTAGCATACACTTCCTTTTAACCCTGCCAGTTGGTTTTAAAGTAAAGTCAGTTGGCAGGCTAGCTTTTTGCTACTAATGTTGGCATTCAGATAGTCATTGGCATTAAAATCACTACACAAATGCATTAGAGTGATGTTTGAGGGGCCAAAAAAGGAATTTCCTTTTTTTTTTTTTTTTTGCTCCTTACTCCCCAGTCCAGCCAGTCCATCCATATATGGAAGCTAAGCTGCAAAAACAACCGGTTTTAAACTTGTTTTTCTGTAGTGGTTTAAATGCCAATCTATTTACATATGTATTCACCCTGCAGCATTGCAGCCCTGCCCGCTCCGTCTACAGTAGTTTAGCCCCGTCCATTCAGCCCGGAGTGTTTCAGTCCAACCTGCTGTTTTAATAAGGCACAATAGAGGGCAGCCAATGAGAACAGAAATGGTTTACATATACTGGTCTTAAACTGCACAGTAAATACAACAGCCCGAGTAAAGGGATAAAGACATGGTCATGCTAAGAGATTTGGCAAGGGCAGAAAGCGACTCGGTTATTAAAAGACATTAATGCTAATCTTAAAATCAAGTTTCGTTTGGTCCCTATAAGCTTACGGGTGACTGTTTCTGTCACTGTGGGCTCATGATGTGAAAAAGACATGGTTTTGTGGTCAAGATTGCAAAAAGAATCGAAGGGAGAAAGAAGTGACAAACGGAAGAAACAGACGGGTGAAAACAAAGTGTTGAAAGTTTGGGGTCATTTTAAGATTAAGAAAATGTGGCTGTGTGTTATGGCTAACTAGGAACCTAAAACCAATATGGTGTCTAGTTATGACAATATGGTAGGAAATTATGAGTCACAAGAACCCGCACCCTATAATACTTAAATGTACATATGGCACTTGAATGGACTATGTGGGTTTAGTTCTGACAAATAATAATAGTGTTTGCAGTTGAAGCAGTAAACGGGTTGTGTATGTTTACTATTGTTCTTCAAAAAGTCACAAGCATTTATTATAATGCAGTAACTAAATAAATCAGTCATGGAAACAAATAAAAAGAATGTGTATTATTTTGGGGGTAGCAAAGTGAAACCTGTTTCCTGATGGCTACTATGATCCTAATTTCTTGCCCTGTATGTCTGCATCGTAAGACTTATAATCCAGTTAAACTGCATAAAAACTGAGAAACAATGCACTGATTAAACTCTGTCTGTCTGTCTGTGTCTGTCTGTGTCTGTCTGTCTGTCATCCTTCTTAACTATCATAAGATACCATGACTATATTGAGATATCAAAATTCTCCATGTTGAATTGTATCAGTACCGCACCGCATCACTCAACCAGTGTTTCTGTAGTTTAACTGTTCCTCCACCAAGCAGATATATATATATATATATATATATATATATATATATATATATATATATATATATATATATATATATATAGATACATTTTTTTTTTTTTTTTTTTTTTTTTTTTTTTTTGGTCTCCCAAACGGTCAAACATGGAAATGGAGTGCGACTGTGGCCTGTCGTTTTTAAATGCAAATAGTGTGTGAGTTTGCGCTTTCTTCCTGCTGAGTTTCAGCCTGTATTTACCAGTGAAGACCTAGTAAACGTGCTGGTCACGGATCAGGTCCTGTTCAACTGTGTTTATTAGAGCACAAAGGGCAAACCCAGGTTCTGGATCAGCGCTGCCTTGTCTCAGAGGCTTGGTAAATATGGGCCTGAGATATTTGTGTATATGAAGAGAGGGTAAAGGGTTCTGCAGTTAGTTATATACATTGCTTCATACAATACAATTACAAAAAAGATGAATTGGTTTCATATGCTTCTGGAAGATGAGCTAGAAAGTTGATTCGAAACCTTATTAGAACTGTTATATGCTAACCAGTTTTCACTTTTTCACAATTAGCCATTTCAAAACTGCAGTAAAACTGAAACTGATCGTTATCAGCCGAAATCAGATATGCACCGTTCATATTTTTATATGCTCTGTTAGACTGACACTAATCTCTTATGGCTGATTCCAGTTTCTTTATAGCCAAGTTGGCCAATAGACAATTATTTTTTAGTTTCTGATAGCAAGTTAGATGACGTGATAATATCCTACATGAATATCTGCAGTAGGGTTTGCACTATACAACCATTTGTTCAGGAATGAAAGGTTGAGTAGTCTTCATTACTGCGTTCAGTAGTCACTGCATTGTTCTATAGGAAACAAACATCTGTTTATTAAGCTAATTACTAGCAGCATGCATTTGTGTCTCTGCTAACCAGTGTGCCTTTTAGAGCAATACGTAGGCACAGCAGCTGAACCAGCTAAGATGCACATCTTATATATCCCTAAAGGGTCGGTAATTTGATGTTCTGCATATCAATTGTTTGGTGCAGACTGGTGGATTCATTAGTTGACTGGTTTATGTAACCACTAGTTTTCACCATTTTCAACACTACCACACTGGGCGATACTTCAGTGAAAAATAGAATTTGCCATGACTGCTGTTAAGGCTGAAAGATGAATCTTTTTATATTGATTGATCTTTCATGCAATTTTTAAACCGGAAGAGCTTAATTTAATTATAGTCGATATTATTGACTGCTTGTAGATGCTTTGGACCAATCAGAAGCAACTAAAAATAAAAAAGACATGCTCTGACATCCCAACCACAGCTAACTGGCGGTCTGGCGTATTTAGTGTCCAAGTCCAAAGCTGAAAAGCGAGATGTTCTGGTTTTCTTGACCAAAATAACAATTACAGAATGGCACATTTTAAAGTTTAGTTGCAAAAATTGATCAGTAAAAAAATAAATAAAATTATAATAATAAAAATAGTCAAATAATAATAACGAATCCTCACATAAGCAAGTCAGTTGCTGGATTTTTGGCATGCTACAGTGGTGGGGTATATTCTTTAGTTGCAGGGGTACAAAGAAACACGTAGAGCTACATTCCATTCGCGCTGACTGGCTTTGAGTGGCAGTAAGTTTCTAATCATGTTCTGTCATTCCTCTCGTTTTACAGGTGTAGAATTTGGAGCACGAATGATCACTATAGATGGCAAACAGATAAAGCTTCAGATCTGGGATACGGTAAGTGTTACAAGTGTTAAGAGCATTTACGGCTCCTGCATCTTCTGTCTGTACGCACACAGAACGTGTGGGCTTTGTATTTAGACTGAAGTACTGAAACACGTGCACACATTCAGTTATATGTGGAAAAGGTCAGTGTTCCTCCTCTTAAATTAACTTGTTAGCTAATTACTCAGGTTTTTGTGAGTTCTATGCTGTGGCTCAACAAAGAAACCTTGGAAAACATTGGAAACATTCCTTAGACTGTAAATGTATTTACTTTCAAGTGTTTTTAATCAGGGTGAGGAGTCCTTTGTGATATTGAGACCATAAACCACAACAAACAGCATGCTAATTCAGAAGCGCTGAAGTTTAAAAGCATGTATACTAAACGCTTTGTAGAAAGTCTATCAGAATGTCTAGGTATCTAATGTATCGAGTCTCAGTGCCCAGTATTTTATTAATTACTTGATAGAACAACAACACCTGGACCTTTCTAGTGCAGAAAGTCAAAGCGATAAGTAGTGAGAAATTTTCCCCATTACCCCAAACATTGATCTACTGTCTAGTTCTGTTGTGCACAGTAGCCACCAGTCTGTGATGGTGAGCCCTGACCCATTCCCATTTTGACACATACAGCCACTCACAGCTGGCCTGAGCAAGATGGTCGCTCTGATAAACAAAACAGCTCTGTTGCTACACATTGTAGTTCAATCTGCATTGAGGAAATTTTCAGTATCACAATAATTGGCGAATATCCTAACCTCCTAGTCTGGTCGATTTCTGATTGTCCAAACCTGCTTGTAGCATGGGTTACAGGCTGTTATACACCGAACCCGACATTTACATGAGAAATATTTAGACGCAATGTTTTTACATCAAAACCATACGTGCTGGATGCAACCCGATTTTTTTGTGGGGGGGTTAGCCTAATTGTTTGCACCTCAACATCTATGAGAATGTCCTGTTCCTCTCATGTAACAGGATAACTGTGGCATTGTAAAGGATGGTTTTCAATTTGGAAAAGAGAATGGAGAGATTTCTCCACCTCTGTTAAGGAGCTAAACTCTTTTGCACACAGCTCGGATCTCCATGTGTTCAAGAAAGAAATGAGATCTAATTTGCTTCTCACAGAGTGACAGTGTGCAGGATGTACAGCTAAAGGAGAACATGGAGTTTCTCCACATCATTTCAGCAGCTGAAACCTTGTGAGCAGTTCCACTGTCAGCTGGGATCTCGGCTCAGTTTGAGCTGATTTTGGAGATGCAGCTCCACTACATGAAGCTCAGAACAAACGGGCTGAATGTCTTTCATTTTCAATGCAAATAAGATCTAATTCTTTACTCCCAGCTGAGCTGGCAAACGATGACACCGGACTCCTGTCCATTATAGAAAACAGAGCTGGGCAGTGTAATGAGTTATTAGGATACATCAGTATATTTTGATATATGAGGTATATGATGAGACAGTTCTGCTTCTATCGATACATTTTGATGTTATGAGTTATAATACATGACCCGTTTTCTCTGTAAACCTGTCCTCCACTGTGATGCCATGTCGCGCCTCTCACAGCCTCCATGTGCACACAAACCAAGCCCATACTCAACCCTCCACCACCCCTGCGCTCACAGGTTCTGGTGGAGGTAGATGCAGTTACATTCTACACAGTGGAAGAAGTGCTGAGGCAGTATAACAGAAACTTCCTGTCTCTAATCTTAAGTGGTGATTAATAACAAATTCAGATTACAGAAACAATCTCCTGTTTATTTGGAAATTCCATCGTATCTCCACTTTCCGAATGCCTGACCTACTTGATCCAGGTACATGTAATCAGAATAATGTTAAATGCGATAAACTGGTGGTTAAGAATATCATGACCGCACACCCAGCTGGGGCTGTTTACCAGAGCATCAGCGCTTCTCACTTTCGGTTTCCGTTTCCTCAAATGCTTTAGCTGACACGTTAGCGGTCTTGTTAGACATGGTGACGATCCTCCTACTAATGAACAGCCACGCTCGTTCAGTCTTATCTCCTCATTATTCACCACCATAGCCTCACCATTTTGTCTGAGCAGGTTTCATTAACACAGGAAGCTGATAAGAGGAGATGGTGGCGCCATGGTGGTGGGCCTTATATAAAGCAAAGTGTGGTGGTCTACCACATTCCTAAAAATATGATCCCTAGAGCAACAGCAGAACAAGGGCCAGTCGCCTATTTTATAGAGTAGCCCAGTTTAAGCTGCTTTTGGAGATTCAGATTTTTTTTTTTTAAGCGGTTGTGAAAATGCTTGATGGAACACGGCTGCTGTGTCATCTTGGTTATGCTTGTGTTAATGCCAGAGATGACTGTGCTTGGTCAACGAGCTGTTGCTACTGGTGAAAGTTTGTGAAAATGAAACTGAGGGCGAAAAAAAAAACAATCATCTCACGGTTTTGGTGTGTAAGCTACAGTCAGCTGTGTTCGTGTTGATATAAATATACAGAGTAAATCACACACAGAATCATGTTAGGTGTGTAGCTGTGTAGAATGTGTTATTCTAGACAGACCAAATACTGCTGACATCATTAATGAAGCATATAAAAAACTGAATATTAGCTAAAGCAAAGGAAATGTCATTTTATGCACTTAGTGGTGGGTATCTGGAATAGATGATGTCTTGGCAGGTTTCTCTCTCTTAAAAGAGAAGTTTGAATACAAATGATCAAATGATGAAGTACCACCAGAAACGTGACTGCTCTGATGTGGTATGGTTTTTGTTGAGGTCAGCAGCTGCAGTTCTCTAATAAGGCAGCATCTAGGCAGCATTTCTCTGGTGTTTATTAAAGCACTTGAGATATTCGTGTTTTTGTGTCCCACCAAAAAGTTGCCATTTACAAATTTCAGATTATTCTATATGTCTCAGCTGTTTTTGTTATTGTGCCTGTAAGACTGATGTATGTAAATGAGCTCTTTTCTCATTCGCTGCCCTGGAGGAAGCAGCCTGGGGTGAAACGCTCCTTATAGGACTGAAAGATTCATCGATTTTATATTGACATAATCACTGTTTAAAAGAGTGATATTCAAAACGCATGGCTTTCAATTTTTCAATTTTAGCCTATTTTATCTATCTATGTTTTATATGTGACACACCACAGCTACCTGAGAAAGGGGGTGTGCTGGTCTTACTGACCAAATACCAGGCCTGGACCTCAGCACCCAGAAAGTAATTGCTATATAAATCACAGTCACACTACTGATCAGAATATTAGTATATAATTAGATATTCCAATGTATAATCAATCAATCAGCATTTATTTTTATAGCGCTTTTTTACAACAGATGTATCACAAAGCAGCTTTACAAAGAATCTGGTGTTCGAGCCCCCAATGAGCAAGCCAAGGGCGACAGTGGCAAGGAAAAACTCCCTTAGTTAGGAAGGAAGAAACCTCAAGAGGAACCAAGACTCAAAGGGGGAACCCATCCTCCTCGGGTCAACACCAGATACAAGACAGCACTAGAAAGCAGAGTGTAATGTCTGATTAGACTATAATAATGTTGGTGGTTCATAAGATGGGTCAGCAGGCGCAGGCCAAGCTTCCACAGTGCAGGACAGCCAGGAGCTCCGTGGTGGTAAAGGCTCCCAGTGGCTCTCAGATATTGTAGTATATAGTTCAGCTCCTTATAACCAGCATGAATAGTTGGGTCTGAAAATTGTTGTAGGTTTAATCAGCCACTGTGTATGATAAATGAGTTGTAGGCAAAGAGCTAGGTAACATATTTAAATGTTTAATACTTAAAACATAAACAAGGTTTCTTGTAAAAGTACATGTGAGTGACACTCAAAAAACACCTTCAGTTTTTCATGAACAAATTCAGTGTTAATCTTGTTGGCTGTCTGTTCATATTCCAGGTGTGTCAGCTACACAAACAAATTTGCATGTGCCAATAGAGACAGGTAACAAGGGAAAACTGGCTAACGAAAGAGAAACGGCAGGTGAAAGTTGGGGTAGATGCCAAAAACGCCAGCTAATAGCTTCCTGTGACGGCGTGCCTCAGTTTAAACCTCCTAAATCCAGCCCTCAGAATTATTAGCTTCATAAAGCTGACGATTTATTTTAGACCTCCTGCTGAGGAGCCACTTGTAATCAGCGGTGAACACCAATTTGATGTGAAGAACACCTAAATTATCTCCAGCCTTGCTCTCATCCCGGCCGCCCCGCATCAGCCTGCAAGGTGCTAAGGCTGTCCTTCTTGACAAATGGCTCATTTCCTGAACACAAATTGTTCGGAACGTGTGCTGCAGCATTCCAAGCAGGATTACGAGATGAGGCAGCCAGACTCAGTATTAATGAGAGAAATCACGTCAGGTTTCTATTGTTTGGGCTACTTCCACTGCACACCACCCTCTAGACTTAAAAGGACAAAATTCAGAATGTGGGACATGGTTTCCGGATTACGAGCGGCGTATTAGGATGTGCCTATCCTTGTGGATTTCTTTGCACAGTGGGTTGGGCTGGGTTGCTGTTTTTCCTGCTCTGCCACACCCCGTTCAGCTCATCAGATAATTACATAGCGCCGGAGTTCTATCAGATTGCAATTAGTCGTTACAGCAGGGAACACATGAAACTGCTCAGGAGTCTGGCTCTCCTGGACCGGAACCCTGTAGTTGTGAAGCCTTAAAGGGGATGTCCACTGATCTTTTAAAATTACTGCACAATAAAGCCTAAACAGGGTCATTCAAAGTGACCGGGTGTGAAAAGCTTTGTGCTACAGAAACTTGCCCAGTTGGAATGTTTTCACGGTGGTGGGAAATGGGAATTTTTGGGAAAGGGTGTTGTAAGGAAAAGAGGAGAGTTGTTTTATTGTCATAGTGTAGGTTAGGGCCATGTTGGTATGGACTCCTTACCAGCCATGGAAAAGCTATGTGTCCCTGCTGTTTGGTGGTTTACCGTCAACGTCTCAACACCACCACAACTCCCCCTCTGCTTTTGGATGCTACAGATTACGGTCGGCATTTCAGTAGCTTCTATATGTGATTAACGGTTAATCCTTACTTTTCCTTCCCTAAAGCCAAACACGCACAGTGGTAGTTTAATGAGAGAGTTTAAATGCCTTTCAGTTATTATGATCAGTATAACAGCATCACTTAAAACGCAGTTTCAATTCCCAGGCCTGTAGAGGCATCACCGAGCCCAGCTCAGCATTTTGTCCTTGCTTTTAAACCACATTGAAAGCACTGAAAGCCATGATGGATAACATCCGTCAGTCTTTCAGATCAACAGTTCTCAGAACGTTATAGCTTACGGTCTTCAACTGAGAGCTGTTAGTACAGAGGCACACTGAAGGCCAAGTGTGATTAATGATGGTGAGTCAACTTTCACCAGCAACAAACGTGAAGTGACAGTAATGAGCTGCGTTAGGCCTCACCTGACTGGAGCATTGCGGATATCATCACAGCCCTAGGGTACTTGAGCTGGGTAGTAGTGCTGTTCTGAGACGTTGCCTGGTTTTGGATAATAGATAAATGGTTGTATTTGTGCTGTAGAGGAGAGAATTGTCCCCACCGACGTTTAAACCAACTCGCTTGCATCTTTCGATTAAAGTCATGTTAAATATTTCCGGCGTGCTTCTCAGAGGCTGGCTGAACAGGAGAGGGCTATTTGAAAGCTCACGCCATGCATGACATACAAATATTGTGCTCTCTGCCAGACCCGGAGGAGGCAACAGCTATTTGTGTGAGTTGCTGTGCCTCTACCAATGCTGAGACCAAAGCTCCACCCGTGACTGTGTGACACACTGTTATCTATAAACATGAACTAAAGTACACACAAAATTCAGGCTCTGAGGTGACTGCCGTTGAGCTATGCTAATGTACTTTAGTCCATGTTTACAGATAACAGGGTGTCATACAGTGTCAGAAACCACATTATCAGGCCTACAAGATTGCTTGTAGAGTCCATATCATGGCCAACACAAGTATCCATTCTTTTCCCAGTCTCTGGATATTTAGCTGGATCCCTTTGTGCTTTAATTGTTTTTTCTGATATCCTGAAAGCCAAAGCGTGTATACCTGTCTGGGGTTTCAGTAGTGTTAGTGCACTATTACTGTAGAATGGAATGTGTGGTCTGTGCAAAACTTAGATTTAAAGTTTGAGCTTGTTAATGGTTTATTTATACAGGAGATGGCTGTCAGCGATGCCTGTCTGAATTCACTCATTAGATGGACTGCCTGGACATTCCTGGATATATAGTATATATGCCGGTTGTGAGGCCGAATTTTTGCTGGTTTGTCTCTGCTGACTTTGAACAGTCGTCTAGACATTGTCAAACAGGATGTGCTCTGGGGTTTGAGCTGATGAAGCAGTCAGTCATGCACTAAAGATGCCTTGAGCTACTGTAAAAGGCCAAAGAGCTAACAGAGCCTTCTGCGTGGGCTCTTGTTGGCCAGCAGGGGGAGCCAGAGCATTGAAAGTAAGTGTTTGGTTGCTGTGTAGAGTTTTAATTCAGGGTTTTTAGTAATCCATTGAATATTAAGGGTGTTTGAATACCTTGCAATTTATTTATTTATTTATTTATTTATTTCAGACCTTTTAACAGACTTTAAGTTGTGGTCTTGGTGAATGTGACACTCCATACACCTCTTAAATGGTAGTGAGGGCCGGGTCTGACTCAGCACTTGGTTGTTGTTGTTGTCGTTTTTGGCTCACTGTCTCTTTAATAGCACCATTTCCTTGTGTGTAGTCTAAATATTCACTGTCGTCTGAGGCCATGTTTTTTTTTTAAACCAGGTTTTTGTGTTAAAAGCCGAGGCTCTTGGGCACATTGTGTGTGTGGTTGTGATGTAACGGGAGAAATCAGCATTTCTGGCCTTGCAGTAACCTTTCACTTCGGCAGATGGCAGGCATAAAAGTGCCATTCATCATTTATTCACAATGGGCTCCATTAACTCTAATGTTAACAGCTGCCCCCGGGGGGAGTTGGCTTATTGAATTCGAATGTGCGCCCCTGGCTTACTCGCCTTCTGCCAGAGGGGGCCACTTGACCACAGCGCTGCTGGGGAGGCCATTTTACGCCGTGACAAAGATGCTGTTGAATGGTGGCTGCTGAAGGCTCGGCTGATTGGTCAGCCACCTTTTGCTAGAGGAGAGAGGTGCATTGTGGGAAAGCGGGACAGAGACAGAGGGCCCTTGTGTGCGTGCCGTGCCGGCGTCTGCTGCTCGGTATCTGTCTGAGTGAGTGAGTGAGTGAATGTAGGAGTGGCAGAGTGATAAGATCGAAATCTTTGGAGGCATTTTCATGCTATGCAGCAAAATGATTACATTCATTGTGTTTATTTTATTAAACCATATGATTTCAGTAACATTTTAACACACTTTTTTTGTCATAATGACTTGTCTTGCTGTTACACACTGATTTGTGGACTTTGGAAAACATTTACATCAGAAAAGCTGATCACCATGTGGTCATGAGGGACAGGGATGCAGTTGCTGTAAAATACAGGAGCATGGCTAAAATAAGGCTCTGCCTGGGGAGTAAAGCTTTCTTGGGTTTCAACAGTGACATGATCTCAGTTTTTGGCAATTTATACTCTTAAGCATCATTCGAACACAGCAGCTGCTGTTTACACTGTGTGAAAATTTCATGGACCAACAGAAACAACCCCAAACTGCTAGTAAAAAAAAAAAAAGTCTGGTTCCATTGACTTGCATAAGCGATTTTTTTTTTTTAATTCCCTCTCCTGCAACATTACCATTTTGGAGATACTTGTTTTTGCTTAGATAGTAGTAAGACCTTGTCCTTGTACATATGTACACGTTAGGTTTTGGTTAGTGATGTTTTTGGCTTTGTTGTGTTTTAAATTGGCTTATTTGCTATCGTGCTCCTTCCAGGTACAGTTACTGGCGTCTTAACATCCCAGTATAGACACACACGAGACCCGATTTACTGTGTAGACACGAACACCGAAGTTACTGTTATACCAAAAACATAATTTGGCTCAACTACTCATGTTACATTGTTTTATATCTTTATGGATCAGAACGTCTGCCAGAAACCTAAATCTAATGTTTATAGAATATCAGCTTTAGTGGCTCAGTCGTAAATTCTAAAGGATAAAGAGAGATTGGAAAACGGTGAAATAAACATACGTTATGATTGTTTTTGGTACATGAAAGCATCTAAATGGATCTCTGAAGGGGGGAAAAAAAGCCATTCTAATGAACCTAAGAATAAGAATGTCTTACTGGCCTTCTCTATAAATTGGTATAAATCTGTATGTTTATGACCCACACATGTGTTGTGCTCTGGAAGTACTGACCATACTCATCATATAATCAGAAGGACATATTGTCTCACCATTTCCCGTCTTATGGAGGCAGGAGGTCCAGTTTAATTGAACACTGAGGTCTAGCCTGCAGTGAAGTGAAGCTGGGAGTCCAGTTGAAGCCTGTTTAGCAGCAGAGCTTCTCTGTGCGTGTAGTGTTGAAGGAATGCTGTGAATGAGAGAGTCATTTCTTTGTTGTGTTTATGTTTCCAGGCTGGCCAGGAGTCTTTCCGCTCCATCACCAGGTCTTATTACAGAGGAGCCGCAGGAGCCCTCCTCGTGTACGATATTACAAGGTGAGTCCAACATCCCATTCTAGTGCTACACTAGTACATTAAAGCTCTGCCTCGCTCCTGGAGCTCCACCTTAGGTTAGGTGTAGCTCACCTGTTGATATTCTAGTCCTTCACCAATGGTCAGTTTCTGATTCCAGAACTGCTGTTGTCTGGATATTTTTTTAGCCCAGTGGATCGGTGTCAACCTAGCAGATAATGGCATGTGTCAGTGTCACTGTTTGTGCTGGGAATGAACCCCACCCCGACCGTATCCAGACAACTGTGGCCCTGTAGTCAGAAACTGACCAGTGATGAAACGCTAGAGGGGGTCTGATGAGCTGTGGAGGAACAGATGGACTGCGGTCTGTAACAGTACACCTAGATTGAAAACACGAGAGAGGTGTTTCTAATAAAATGGCCTTGTTGGTGAAACCGTCAGGTATTTAAGGTGTGAAAACCCGGCTGTTTTGGTATTTATTGTTTATTGGGTGTATTCTGTTTGTGCTTCGCAGAAGGGACACCTTTAATCATTTGACAACCTGGTTAGAAGATGCTCGTCAACATTCCAATTCCAACATGGTCATCATGCTCATCGGAAATAAAAGGTCTTCCTGACATCCGATATTTTTTTTTTTTTTTTTTTTAAGTTTAAGTATTTTTTTTTCCCCCCCAGATTTAAGCGCCTACATCTTTGGAAATCATGGGAAACCATTTCTCCTGTCCTTCCTGACGTGGCATGCTGAGAGGTATGTTTTTGTGTGCAGTGATTTGGAGTCGCGGAGAGAGGTGAAGAAGGAGGAGGGCGAGGCTTTTGCCAGGGAACACGGCCTTATCTTCATGGAGACTTCAGCGAAGACTGCGTCGAACGTAGAAGAGGTACAGCATGCCCTGTGTGGCCCAGGGGTCCGGAGTGTTTGGGTGGTGATTTGTGGTTGATATGCAAACATGCACACAGACACATACGCTCATGCAATGAGACGGTACTCAGGGGAAGCTCCTCTAACTGTGGGGAAAACAGCCTCATTGTGCGCAGTGGGAGGCAGCTGAAGCCGAGCTGAGAGACGGCTTTAAGAAAGCGGAGGCGTTAATTTGCGGATGCCCCTCCCCCACCCTCCGCCCACCCCCAGCTTAGGCTGTATGATTAATTTGTCTCATTAGTGTCGTGTGAATTCTCCTGACCCCTCCCCCCGCCCTTTTATGACTTTTCAGTCTCCTATTTAAGGCTCATGCATATTCATAGAATTTCTACCCCACACACTGCGCACGCAAATAAAATCTGTCATAAGAAAACCTTGCTCTGATGACTCTATTTTTTCAGGTTTTATCGTTTTGGGTTTTTTTTTTTTCCCCCTCCTCATTGAAATACTGGCCACCTTCTGGTATGCCTTGTTTTTATTTATTGTGTAACTTTAAAATCAGCATTGTTCTCATATAGCTTTTAAGGTTTAATATAAAATGTTTTAGTAATATTTGCAAAAAGACCACCTGCCTGCCCTGACCTATAATCATTTTAATAGATTTATATGGAAGATAATAACTGCAGTGACTCTTACAACCATTGGGGGGCACCAAACCTTAGCCAGAAACACAGTGCCTGCTTAATTCTTGAACATCTGTCAGGATAATCTGCATTATCTGACTAATTTATAAATAGTGGGTGATATTGTGATGGTGACATTTGTGGATTTTACTGCATTATATGATTTGTGCTACTTGTTATGCAATAACTAAAAAAAAGGACCTTTCAGAAAAGCTACTTTTACAGAACTGGGGATTTTAGTACACTGTGTGTGTGTGTGGGCATGTACAGAAGTATCCTTTCTGTAAATATCATGTGCTGTATATAAATTTAATAAGTAGGTGTGAAGGTTTTATCAAATTTGCGATGCATCACATTTTACCATGTGTCTAAAACATCCTACACTAACAGTCTGGAAACACTTCATGAAAATCTATTTTTGTTTTTTAAAGCATAATAATCATTAAAAATAGTGTAAATATTGCAAACTAAAAGGGTAAAGGATATTTAATTAATTCTGTAAACATGTCAAATTTTGGATACATTTAGTTTAGTATAAAATAAACAAATTGCATCTGTCACTAAGGAAACTGGATGAATTTAAACTGAATGAGGAGCTAAATCTTATAGGAGGAAACAGGACTGTGTAGACTGGTGTTTAAGCACGTGTAACTGCTCCGAGTGCTTGAGATCTAAATCTGTTGATTAATAGGTCAGTAAACAGTTTACCTACTTGAGCTAATGGTGGTATTGAGCTGTAATTGGCAGTTCCCTGTTGTAATACATGCATCCTTTTTCCGTGTTTCAGGCATTTATCAACACAGCCAAGGAGATTTATGAAAAGATCCAGGAGGGCGTCTTTGATATCAACAATGAGGTAACAAGGCGAAAGGAGGAGGAGCCCGTGCTGTACTTTCCTCTGAGTTTATATTGGTTTAACTAAAGAATTGGGTCAATGGGACTTCCTGGAGCAATCGCTTTAAGTTGGTGTAGTGCAGGTCTTCCTAAGCCGGGTTTAAATCAAGTAGCCAGACGTTCTTCTGTTATTAGAAGAGGTAATCACCGTTCCGTTTAGAACGGAAACGCTCATTTTATTAACGACCGGGTTTCTGTTAGCATTGAGGGTGTGTTCGCACAACGAATATGAAGGCCACTTATTTTCTATATACTAATTCACATTTTGTTTCTCGTTTTATATTCTGTAGTGCATTTATACTGTGTTTATTATATAGAATAAATTATTCAATTAATATTAAATTTAGTTTGTATTTTAACAGGTCATTACCTCTCTTTCATATTCTGTAGTGCATTTATATGCTTTTATACCACCCATTATATTCCATAGTTTATATTACTGCATATTACTTGCTATAAAAGCTTTTACATTCTATATTAAGACATTTTATATTCTATAGTGGATTTTCTCTATTGTAAGCGCTTATATTTCTGTAGGGTGTTTATATACTATTCTGAGTCTTTATATTCTAAAGTGTTTTATATTCTGTACTCAGACGTTAATATATTATATAGTGTGCCCACCGCAGCAGTCTCATAACTTTCATTCTCTCTCCTAGTCCCAAATCTAGATCCAGCAGAGGATGTTAAATATAATTTGACTGGTCTGTGTTTAAATTGGGGCAGATATTGTAATCACTGTTAAAAGGTTTCAGAAATTAACGGCGCTCAGCGCTGGTATGCCTGTGCAATGATATAAACACGCTTAGGAGCGAGGACCGAAGGGCGAAGGGGAAAAAACAGCAAAGGGCTATTTCAATGGAGCTTCCATATCGGGCCTCCAGCCCCTCTGCTGGCGGCCCGCCAACACATAAATTCCACACATCCCATAAGGTTACAGCCGCTCGGATGGAGCCGGGCCCACTGCAGCTCTCGTCTCTTTCGTTGTTTTTTATGGGAGTAGTAGGAAAAGTAGAAGAGGGGGGGGAGAAAAAAGGAAAAGTTAAGGCACCAGGTCCAAACCGCATCAGCTGATGGAGATCTTGGCCAGGAAGCCCCTGAGCTCGGCCAGGAGAAACCCCCCAGACACTACAAATCAGATTTAGGATGATGTGGAGTTTCCTTAAGAACGCCACAGCAGCGTGACCTCCAGACTGAGAGCTGCTCTCGAGCCTAAAGGAGTAGTTTGGTGAGATAGATGAGTGTGATGAATAAAAGTGCCACCTTCACCATGTTTTAAACTCTTGGCAGGCATTACGGTTGCTACTGTAGTAACACACGGCCTTCTCCTGCTTACAGTGCTGTGCGAAAGTCAGAGACCACCTGTTTTTTTATTAGTCTGGAATTGTAGAGCTAAACCACTGTAGAGTGTGAGGAATGGTCCAGTTATTGACAACTGTCAACATCAGCATACCTGATAACGATTATGCCACCAAGTGTTCAGACAATTGCTAACATCTAATTTTGCGAGAAAATGACTGAGCTGGACTTCACGCAAGACTGGGTTCTTTAACTTCCTCTGGACTACGCGTAGCTGTTCAGACCGTGTCTCTGTTGAACGCCAGAGCCACGCACCCTGATTTGTGTTACTCTGTGTTTTTGCAGGCGAACGGGATCAAAATCGGACCCCAGCATGCTGCCACTAACTCGACGCTGACCGGCGGACAGGGCGGACAGCAGGCCGGAGGAGGCTGTTGCTGAGCTTTTCCTCCTTTTACCCTCCTCCTCCCTCCTCCTCCACCCTCCTCAAGTCCTTATGTTTCTACTGGACTGGTCGCGCTCACTAACATTTTCTTAACCTACCCCCCACAGCCCAGCCCTCCAATTCAAATCGTGTACTAGGTGGCTGTCCAAAAAAAAAAAGAAAAAAAAAACACAAAAAGAAAAAAAAATAACAACAAAAAAAAGAAAATGCTAAAGACCAGGTCCTTAAGTCCTGAGAAACTCCTGAGGCCCGCCGTGGGCTCCAGCAGATGTGATTATGGTTACTAGTTAGGCAGAAACCACCGGAGCTTTGGAACCCATATTCGTAAATATATCCATGTTTGTATTTTGATTCATTTTGGTTTCGTTGTTTTTTTTGTTTTGTTTTTTCAGTTTTTCTCAGACAGTTGTGGATTTTTGTGCCCTTTTGACTTCAAAGCTGAACTGTATTAAACACTACAAAGTCATCTCTAGTATTTTAATCGGTTAATGTGGGCGAGTTCCGTGAAAAACCGTGGCGAACTCTGAAGTCAAAAAATAGAGGAAACGTTTGGGCTGTGATGAAAGGAGCAGCCGTTATCAAAGTGAAGAAGAAGAAGAAGAAAAAAAAAAGCAGGACTGTTTTAAATCTGTATTTATCATTCACATTCTGTATATATAGTTATCATTTCTTGCTTTAATGTATGTTGACCGAGCTAGAATTCTGTATTGAATTTGCTTAAATTCTATACTGTACGAATAGAGCTTGAAAATGCAACAGTATTGCTACGTTTCCAAAACCTGCTTCGACACCGTTTTAACTTTTTACTTTGTTTCGTTTTAGTTTGGTCCTGCCATCTGCCTTTGCCCTTCATCTCTGTGCCCCGCCTCCCTAATCCGCTCCCGTGTCTAGAGACTTTGGCTCAATATTCTGTACCTGTTTTAATAATGCCAAATTTGTGTTTACCTGATCACGACTTGGGAAAATCGGATCACCTGTCCTCCACAAAACTGGGTCTGCTGTTTGCCTTAAAGATTTCGGAACGGCAAAAGGGGTAACAGTCTTGTTACGCAGGGTTCATTTAAAGATAAATAAAACCTACATGCGGTTTGTATAATTGAGACATGCATACATATTAAAATACCTTAGGATCACTTACAAGTAGATGTATAGCCCTCAAGCGCATTCACAGACACTCACACGTACATAGCTAAACCTATATATCCATTAAAGCCGGAATATATGTATGCATAAACATCTGTTTTTGTTCTCTCTTCAGAATGATTCTGATTTTTGGTTCCTCCGATGCAGTCTGCTGTGTACCGTCAGTGCAGATCCACATTAATTTAGGTGTCTGAGTGGTTGTGTAAAGGCTTGCTTTCTCTGGCAGTACGTTCTGTTATGATAGATATATGGTGAACATCTTGTCCGTCGTGAAAGGGGTGTGGTAAAAGCCAAAAGCTGAAGTAACTTTGTGACCCTCAACTTTATTTGCTGTGTTCTCAAAATGAAATGCTATCACAATAAAAAAAATATAATAAACTCATCAACTCTGCACTCCTGCTGGTATGATGTTTTACACCTCTCTTCAAGCTAGCCATATAGGATTTCTCCGTTTAGTCAGATATCTTGAGCCCAAAGATGAGGGCTGTCTGCTAGCAAAGTGCCTCAGCTCTTTTCTCAGCTGGATAGTCCTTCTCACTGGGCTCTGGCTAATTGAAAAACCTTGCTCTGGGAAATGGCCCCCATTGAAAACACTGGATGGAAACTGAAACTTGATGCACTACATGGACAAAAGTATTAGGACGCCTACATAAGCTTCTACGGTACCTCGTTCGAAACCCATAGGTGTTATTACGGAATTGCTGTAGTGGCTTCCGCTGTTCTGGGAAGACCTTCTACAGAATTTTGGTGGGAATCGATCCAGAAGAGCGTTTGTGACGTCAGGCTTCCAGTCTCTGTTCTAGTTCATCCCAAAGGTGTCCGATGAGGATAAGATCAGTGCTCTGTGTGGGCCAGTCAAATGCCTTGCCACCAAACTCACCTTTATGGACCTGCCATGCTGGAGCAGAAAAGGACCTTTCCCAAACTGTTCCTGTAAAGATTACAGATGTCCAAAATGTCCTGGTCTGTAGATGAAAATGAAATTTTCCTTTCACCGTTTTGAATTTCTAAAGCAATACAAGATTAAACGCACTTATGAAATCATATATCAGTCTAAACTTACCATATGCACACAGAAGGAATCAACCCATAGGAAGGGTGTGGGATTGCAGTGCTATTGGGAAGGAAGATAAAGGTCATGAGGATCTATAAACGTTCAGTTTGAACTGATATGATCGATATTCATTGAGCTACACGTACAGAAGTAGTATCCTGACTGGGGTCAGTCAGGTACAGCGAAAAGCTTATGCCACATGAAACTTAAATAATAAGCATGTCCTATAATGTCAAACCTGCCCACCAAGTTCCATTCCTGTTGGTTGATCCCGTCTGGGTGCAGTTTTTTGTGAAACTATTGTTTTAAAGATGAGTGTATAATAAATGCAATAAAACAGCAGACTACATTTTCTATAGACCGTACGGGCTTTACTGTGTTCCTGACAGTAGTCAGCTCTGATGTTATAATGGACCTGTAATCTGATTACTGTTTTTGTTTCTGTAGCTGTGACGGAATACAGTCACCTGGTTTTGATGCTATGACAGTTTCCCTAAAATTAGATCAAAATATAGTGCCTTTATAGCTCCTGTATCATGATATGTGTCATATCTCCAGGTTCTAGAAAGCAATATATTAGTTTGATTGTAAAAAAAAATTGGTTCAAATTCCATTTTTGGGATTGAATAAACCTAATTCATTTGCTTGTAACAAAACTGAAGTAATAACAAAACACTTTATACAGAGTAATAATTTATTAATGGAGTACAGAATATATTTTATAATATATTAAAAATAAAATAGCTTTCTATATAACAGAACCAGGACCACTCAAAGAACCTTTTGCGCGATGGAATGGTTTGATTGATAGAGAATGCGCTGTAGAAGGTTTCATGTTTTTAAAGGAGTATAAGAGTTCTACGTCAAGCTCCTCTGTTGAAAAACAGTTTTCTGACCAAATGTTTTGCTGGTCAACCAGCACTAACCAGCATGAACCAGCACTAATCAGCATAAACCTGCATGGACCAGCATAAACCAGCACTAATCAGCATAAACCCGCACGGACTAGCATAAACCAGATCTAACTTGTATAAACTAGCACAGACCAGCATAAACCAGTAAAACTACCATCAACCATCATAAACCAGAACAGACCAGTGTAAACCAGCATAAACCATCACTAACCAGCATAAACCAGTATAAACTACCACTAACTATCATAAACCAGCACAGACCAGCATAAACCAGTATAACCTACATCAACCATCATAAACTAGCACAGACCAGCATAAACAAGTATAACCTACCATCAACCCTCATAAACTAGCACAGACCAGCATAAACCAGTATAATCAACCATCATAAACTAGCACAGACCAGCATAAACAAGTATAACCTACCATCAACCCTCATAAACTAGCACAGACCAGCATAAACCAGTATAATCAACCATCATAAACTAGCACAGACCAGCATAAACAAGTATAACCTACCATCAACCCTCATAAACTAGCACAGACCAGCATAAACCAGTATAATCAACCATCATAAACTAGCACAGACCAGCATAAACAAGTATAACCTACCATCAACCCTCATAAACTAGCACAGACCAGCAATAAACCAGTATAATCAACCATCATAAAAACTAGCACAGACCAGCATAAACAAGTATAACCTACCATCAACCCTCATAAACTAGCACAGACCAGCATAAACCAGTATAATCAACCATCATAAACTAGCACAGACCAGCATAAACAAGTATAACCTACCATCAACCCTCATAAACTAGCACAGACCAGCATAAACCAGTATAATCAACCATCATAAACTAGCACAGACCAGCATAAACAAGTATAACCTACCATCAACCCTCATAAACTAGCACAGACCAGTGTAAACCAGCATAAACCATCACTAACCAGCATAAACCAGTATAAACCACTCACTAACCATCATAAATCAGCACAGACCAGTATAAACCATCACTAACCAGCATAAACCAGCACAGATCAGCATAAACCAGCACTAACCAGTATAAACTAGCACAGACCAGCGCTAACCAGCATAAACCAGTGTAAACCAGCGCTAAGCAGAACGAAACAGCATGAATTCCAGTCCAGTTTCTCAGCCCAGTTATAACAGTAGAAGAACCCTTTTCCAAAACGGTTTCTATATAGAACCATCTAAACAGATAGCACATCGACCCGAAGAACCGTTTCACCAAGCCACAAAAGGACTGTTTGAGGGCACATGGTTCTATTTCACGTATCTAGAACCATTGTTTGTTTTGGCTAAAGAACCCCCGAAGAACCCATCTTTTCTTTTCTGTTCTTTTAGGTGTGCAGCCAATTAAAAGTGACTAAAGGGCGCCTGCGTCACGGGCCGGCTGACGCGCACGCGCGTTTATCAACTAGCCGCTCCGCGTGCACGCGCCCCCTGCGGGAGAGCGAGCGCGCTAGAGGGAGAACGAGAGAAAGAAAAGAGAGATAGAGCGTGAGCGTGCTCTCGTGAACGCGAGCGCCTGGATCGATTCGGATTAAAAAAAAAAAAAAAAAGAGAGAGAGAAGGAAAAAAAAAACTCGACGCGAGTTGGATTTTTCCCCCCCTCTGACCACAGAGCAGTGAGAGGCAGAGCCGGCGAGGAGCAGCAGCGGCGTTATCAGCGGCACTGGGGGCGAGAAGTTCGGAGAAGATCGACCTTCCTACCACGATTTAAAGGGATTTTTGTATGCAGGACGAGCCGGTCGGAGTTTAATTCTGTGAGGAACCTCCTAACGAACTGAGCCGAGGTGAGTGAGAGAAACGGCCGTTAACGGTTGGAACTTTTGTTAGGTTTTGAATTTTTGAATAAAAACTTGTTTGTTAACGTTTAACGGCCACTTTTTCTCGGCCACTGCTCCGTTTGCTGTCGCTTGGTTCACTGTCCGCTGAATCGCGACGAGGGGGGGGAAAGTGTTGGTGGACTTGGGCTAACTTTCTCGTTTTCAATGAAATGTAGGCGAATTCGTGTCCATTTATTATGAGGACTAGTTAGAAATCGCAAAAAGCGGCATTTTTAGCCATTTTCCCAATACTCTTAAGTCTCCGAAAGTAGCCTGTATGCTAACGTTAGCTTGTTTAGCTCGCCACCCTTTTCTATCTTCATTGTAACCCGGAGCGCGAGCTGCTTGTTCGAATTCCCCCGTTCCACCTTAAGTGGTGCAGCAGTTACATTCTGGTGCCTCGGGTGCCTGACTGTAAGTGCTGCACTGTTTAAGGTGGAACGGGGGAATTCGAACAAGAAGCTGGCGAACCCGTCCCGATTAGTTGTAGGGAGCCGGGGGAGGGAGGGGGGGATAAACGGGAATTCTGGTTAATAAAACCACTTTCCTTATGCTTTAACGAATAGGTTGAAGCCGGTTAGGCTTTTGTTTTATGTGAGGGGGGCGAAAAAAAGCTTCGGACGACGAAAACAGCCGCCGCCAAACAACGAAGCGGCGTCGTTAGCAAAGCTAATTTGTTAGTAGTTGCTGTTGAGTGAGACACGAGGCGGTGTGAGTGTGGAGGTGAGTCACAGTGAACGAGGGAGATCCCCGACCCCCAGAGCCACAATACACGGTAAAAAAAAAAAGCCTCACGTTTCACAGAAAAAAACTACTCCAACATGTATTACTAGGCTTTAGGCATCGAGTTTTGGCTGTAGTTCCCACACAAAGGACGCCGAAGTGTCCGGTTTTCAGGTTGGGGCACGGAGTGGAAAAGTGTCCGGAGAAGGACAATAAACTATATAGATGAAGGAGGTTGCTTGAGGCCAGATGGTCAAACGGCGTAGCGTGTTTTCTCGGGTAAGTTTGCGTTAAAATGTTAGTAGTTTTAGTATTATTTGATGGTTTGTGTGTTTCTGTCTGTGTTCATCTCGCTGCTGTTGGTTGTGGGCTTCTTGAATTTTGAGGACTTTTTCGTCCTAGGGCCGTGCTAATGAGCTGCCTCATTGTCTCCTACAGGCTAATGGTGCTAGCCTCGACACGTTCATTATGTAGATGGACTGATTCAACAGTGTGCTAACCTTGTTTTTAACACACAACTAACTTTTATTTGTAACTGGGCAGATTTGTAAAGCCTGTCGTACGATACGAAGTGGTTTATTTTATCCTTTTTTGGTCTTATTTATTTATTTTTCAGTAATGAACAGTTTAAAGGACACCTGACTCTGAGCAGAGCTCCAGCTTTTTTTCCCCCCTTCCAATCACCCACCACGTTTCTTCAGCCTCTGCTCCTCGTGTCCCTTCAGTTTCATTGTTTTAGAATGATCTAACGAACTTTTCTGAACTTTTTTTTTCGTTAGACCCGTAGTGTAGCTGAATGTGAGCATAGTATTGTTTTCTGCCACTAACAAACACCCCTTCCCCCCCCTTCTCTCCCTCCTCCCTCCATGCTTTAACCTAAGATGGCAGCTTTTAATGTGAATGAGCAGATATGAGGGCAGTGCATGGCGAGAGCAGATGAGAAGCTGCATTGTAGTGGCTTTTCAGACCCCTTTCTTCTCCTTCGCCTTCTTTTGTGGTCACGGCGGCTTGTTCACTAGTTGCATCGGGGCTTGAAAAGTGTTACCAGGCCGAGGTTGGAAAGGGGAGGGGGGGGGTTCCTCTTCTGCAGGTGAAAAGTTTGTATGAAATTCTTATTTTTTCTTTACACTTGTGTCAAGTCAGACTAGATGTTCATGTATCAACAGGCTTGGAGTGTTCTCTTTTGCTTCAAGAGGGTAGGAAATCTTAACATCAGGTGTTGGTAACGGCTCAAGGTTGCAGCTTTGCCATAAGTGTGTAGCTACCGGTGCTGATCACCTATCAGATCAGTTGTACAGAACACTGGGCTCTGTACATTCTGGTTTGTGTAGTTTTCACAAAGGTGCAGATGATGGCATATCTGGCATTTGTTCTAGCATAAAATCAGACTGCGCACACTCTAGAGCATAGTTGTAAATGGTTCTGCTGGAGAGCTTCTCTGCTCATGGCAACTGTTTTAGAGTCAGAAGTTGCAGAGCAGAAGCTGCAAGTCCTCACTGCAAAGACCATTTGCAGGTGCAGAAGTGTTGGTGCAACATATACCTGATCTCAAGGGCTTTGCCTCCATTTTGAAACAAACAGACTTACCTATGTCAGTAATTTTACCATTCTGTGGGCATACAGTAACCATTTTGATGTTTTAGTTTGCTTAGATAGTGACCTACTACACCAATTTAAAACTGCTTTTTGCCATTTCACATCAGCCGTTCCTTAAAGCTTAACATTTGGGTGCCGAAACTATTTATATTAAAGAAACGGATTCAAGCAAATAAAACTTAACTGTCTGTAGTGCAACTGAATATTAGTTTTGAATAACTGAATTAGAAGAAATGCGTAAACTCATGTGAAAAGATGGATTCAGATAAGCTCACAAATATACAAACCTCATCAAAGCAGCTTTTCCAAGGAAGCCTTATTTGTGCATCTGTAGTTCCACTCTGCATTTAAAGCATAGGCTGCTTTGAATCAGCCGATTTTTCTTTGAAATGGAGAACCATCAAGAGAAAATGCGGTGGAGGTGCACGAGTTTGATGTCACCAGGTGGCAAGATGGGGATCTGCAGTGGTTTGGCAAAATGTTTGGTGTCTGAAGTTTCTTTAGTTTTAGCGCTGGAGCTACAAGACTTGTGATTTGTTATATCGGCATCATGGCTCCAAATTAAAGCTAAAGGTGCAAACTTCAGATGGTGAGCATTTATTTGCCATAGTTGCCTCCATCTGACTTCAAAGCAGGTGGGAAGCCATTTTGATTTGAGTTGCCATGTGGTAGAAACTCTAGTGACTTCTTTTTATGACTTGTTGGATGGCTCTTGATTTTGGTCTAGTATTTAAACACTTGATTTTAATTTACTTTTGTTCCATTTTGTAGGCTTTTTTGAAACTGTGCGTGGTGAAATTGGGTTTTATTTGAGCCATGAGGGAGTGGGGTGTTTAATGTAATCACCTGACACGACGAGCTGTTTTATAGTCAGTCAGCTGCAGTCGGTAACACAATAGGTTTTGATATCGTGGCATTAACAGATTTTATTATTATCAGTTAATATTTGCAGTGTAATATTAGTGAGTCATGGAAGGCTCTACTAAAAAGTGTACCTACAGTTTATTACCCCCCTTCACAGTCCCCGTGGAATTTGTTATAAACCCTTGTACAGTTGTATGCAAAAGTTACAGCTTCTGCACATTTTAATGCCCAGTTGCTGTTCTTTTGCAGAAATTAAATTCCATGTGGGCAATAAAACAGTGTAAAAGTTGTCGCATTTTATATTGGTCTGTGTGTTTCTGCTGCATTCAACTTGGTAGAGAAATAGATATTGTGCACTAAAATGTCATTTAGTTTAAAGAATGTACAAGTCTGTGTTGAATAATTGACTTGGAGTGTTTATTTGACAATAGTAAATTTGAATGTTTATTTGAAAGCTAAAATTGACAATCTTTTATTGGGATGTTCAAAGTTCTGTCTGAAACTGAATGTGATGCCTTGATTTCATGGCAGTATATCTGACCGTCACTTCTGGTGATAGGTTTTGTGACATGCTTCGGCCTTCGTCAGGCACAGCGCTGTTGCCCCTCCTCTCCAACCGTGGGTTAGCAGGAGGGCTGCGTTGGCCTGTTGTGCTGCAAAAACAAGCAGCCCTTTTTCCTCCTCCCTCACCATCCCCCATTCTTTCTTTCTCTCTCTGTCTCTCTTTCTCTCTCTGTCTCTCTTTCTGTCTCTCTCTCTCTTTCTGTCTCTCTCTCTCTTTCTGTCTCTCTCTCTCTTTCTGTCTCTCTGTCTCTCTGTCTCTCTCTCTCTGTCTCTCTCTCTCTGTCTCTCTCTCTCTGTCTCTCTCTCTCTGTCTCTCTCTCTCTGTCTCTCTCTCTGATGGAGGAACAGTTGTAGCTAGATGAACACATTGGAGTGACACAGTCTGATTGTAATGAAAGCTCTTCAGCCTTTGATGTTGATCATATAAAGTGTGAATGTATGTTTGAATTGTAGTCAGTATTTGCTCAGAATGCTTTCCTAAGTGTGAAAAGAGGAATAAAGGTGTCCAAATATCCCTCAATACAGTTTTTGCTATTTCTTTATAGCAACTAAATGTTTACATGTCTTAGCTATGTAGTCACTGGTGTCTTGACAGAAGTTACGATTTTAGCTTGTAAGTATTTAAATTTAACTGCAGGTTTACCAATAAATGCTCACAGTGTGATTCTCAGCCGATAGACACAAAATAATAGAACTGCTGCATAGCAGGTGAATTCTACACAAATGTCTCATTGCACCTCTCCGCTTTACATTTGAAGTGTGGCATTTCCTCCATACCCGAACATTCTTTCCTCAGTCACAGAGTTCATAGATGCCGTGTGTTTATCTGCATGAATCCACACCCAAAGTTTCAGCAAGCATGTTTACTGCTCACCAACCATTTCCTTATTTCCCTTTCCTCTTATATTGCTTTAATGCGTGTGCTCTCTGCCCATACATCAGCTGTGTCATCAGCCTCACGTTTTCTCTAATTTGGTTATTCATGGTTTTCTTTTAGCCTTCTACATGGGTACTACACAATCAATTCTAGTGTACTGACTCAGAAATCCTTTAGTTTCTTGCTGCTTTGAACCATTTTTGGGGTTTGTTGACATGGAAAAAGAACGAACTGCTGTAAGAAATAGATTTTAAGAGTAAGATTTTTGATCCATGTGTTTTCAGACGGAAAAACCTTATGAACAGGTAATGAAATGTATTAGCACCTCTGCAAAGACGTAGCTCAATCTTTCCGTTTTAATTCTTGAAGGCACCTTTTGCTTGGTGTTTGAACAATCTGACCACCATGTGTCCCCACACCCAATAATTTTCCTGCCCCGGGCAACCATGGGCATGCAGAAAGCCCTCGGGATATACAGCACTATCCACCCTGAGGGAACTACTCCAATCTGTGTATACCCTCCAAGCATGTCTCTGTGCCTGGAGTGCATTGATCTTGCTGTATCATACTACTGTACGTTCAATTGTTTATAGTTGCGCCTAGAGATCAACTTAACAAAACTGACCCAGGCTCAGCATTAGCGTTGCACCCCCAACCCCCCTGTCTCTCCGAATGTCCACTGCTGTCCCTATGCCAAGAGAAAGCGTTCCTTCTTGCCTTCTTGCCCCAGATGATCCCTGCGGCAGGTTGAGCAGACGAGTTCCATAAAACGGACTTGGTGACATCAAGGCCTGCAAGAGAAGGTCAAAGGGTCTCATCCTCATCCTCCTCTGCCTCATTTCCAGTCTGGCATCTTTTCTGCATCTGTGCTTAGTGTACAAAAGCCATACATTCAATAACGTTACTTGTGCTAGCTAAAATGTTATAATGGCTTGAAATTTAGAAAAAATTAAAAATAACTGGACACTACAGTGACATCCGCTCCAGAAGTACAAAGTGGTATTACAAGTAGGGCTGCCCTCTAGAAGTCGATGAGTCGAATTGTCAGTCAACGACCCTTCAAGTCGACTGAGAACAGTGACCTTCCCGGTAAACGAGAGATAATGATTTTAGCGCGGGTAATATTATAATGAAACGATTTCAGGTCTGCCATTCTTCTTTTCATCTAAAAAAATTTAAATATTGACTAATTTGGTTTTATTTATCAGTTCATTATTTATGAGAGATGAAAGACGAAGGGTCATCATACTCTCTTAGTCTCTTAGTTCAGAAACATGTTCCTGCTGACTTTTCAAAATAAGGAGGACATCAGATCTGAAACGTATGCAAATTGATTTACTGATTACTAGATAATGTACATGGAATTAAAAAAAAAAAAAGGTGAATGAATTGTCGAATCGTCGACCAGGACGAGCAAATCCGATTCAACTGAGTCGTGCACAGCCCTAATTACAAGACATATAGGCAGAGGCTAGCTTTTTAGCATGCTAACTTGGGTAGAGATCGCAAACACTATACAGGAATGTTGCTGGCATAACATCAACTTCTCTGGTTATTTTAGTTAATCTTTGGAATGTTTTAAACTAAACTTTACCTATTGATTGTCATTTCCCAGTTTCTTCAGGCATGTTATTGTCACCAGCATTACATTAAAGCTATGGAATATTTGGCCCAATGTCTGCCACAGTGTCTACAAAAATCTGTAACTAATTCAAGATTTGAGCTAGAATTTTTTGGCCTTTTTGACAGTTGCAGAGTTTGGATGTTAATCTGTATTCAAGTCAGTTATTTATCTGACGCTGTGTAAACAATGTTTTATGCCGTAGGTGCACACTTTTTTGTTTTATTTTATTTTATTTATTTAGTTGTTTTTTTTTTGCACCTGCGGCATAAAACGTACAACATGTAATCCACCCTCTCTGGCTGAGGTCTGAATGTCCTTCTCAAAAATGTGATTGTTCAACTCTAGAAACATGTGTTCCTGTTCATTTAAAATAAATTTTCAGAAGATGGTAGTTTTTCCTGTTTCTTTCTCGCTCTGTACAAAGGGCATAAGCTCTCCTGTATTGCTGACTAATAGATCTTGCCCATCAGTAAGGAGACCACGCGAAACCCACCAGATCTACACACCCACAACCTCTTCAACTTCTCACATCCTGTGTCATGCTTAGGCTGTGTTCGTGCACAGATATACCCCCCACCTCCTTTGCCCATATATACAATGTGTCTGTCTCTCACACACACTCACATTATGCCCAGCTGCACTTCTGCGGGGGTTGCTGAAGAGCTCCACTCTTGGTGAATGTTTGTTGCGATGACCCTGTTTCGAGAGGGGGAGGTTTTTTTTTTTTTTTCCTTCCTTCTTCTTCTTCTTCTTCTTCTTCTTCTTCTTCTTTCCCTCTCCTCCTTTCTGCCTCCTTTTCTCTTCCCTTTCCCCTCTTATACTAGCATCCACCTTCTGTGTGTGGATCAAACCAGAGCGAGAGCCATAGGTGGTCCAGGACCTGGGCTCTCTTAACAGGGTTTTAAAGCTCTCTGTGAAATGGGAAAATTGTGGAGGAAAGATTGGTTAATCAGTGACTTGCTTGCAGAGTGCATTAAAGAGGTAGGCAGTGTTAATGACTGCAATCACACACACTTGGTGGGCCATTCCTCTAACTCCCCTCCCCCTTCCATATTTTCCCCACCTTTTTTCTTTTTCTTCTCATATATGTGTGTGTGTGTGTGTGTGTGTGTGTGTGTATGCATGTAGCTTTGCTAGAGTTGCCAATAATTAATGTATGGAAGTCGGGACCATTTACAATTACTCAAATCGGCTAGCTACACCCGTGTTTTTAATACTCAGCATACATCTTAGCATTGATGTTGCAAATGATTGTAGGCAAGTACTGCAGCCAACTTTTAAGACTTACTTTGCTTATAAGTGCTAAATTGTCAGAAGCAGTGTAGCTCTACTTTGTCAGTCTGACTGCAGATAATCAGTAGGTGCATGGAGCAATTGCCATAGCCACGTGTTCTGTGGCTGTTGTAAAACCGATTAAGCTGAAACCTGGTTTCAAGATCAACTTTAAGGATTGACCCACAAGCAGTTTCCAGGACAGTTTTTTTAGAACGTGGCAACGTATTTACTCTATATAGCCACTTTTTTCTTCATTGATCATTTTGGGGCCTTATACAAGAAAACGCATCTGAATTAGATTTCCTGGGTAATAAACAAGACTGCTTTTTTGCATGTATTTCCCGTCGAGATTCAGTTGTGATGTAGCTTTATTCAGTGGCCTAAATAATCAGGGCTAATTTTTGGTGTTGTCTTGGTTTCACTGGTGTTATCTAATGGATCGCTGTGGCCACACCAGCATGACGAGTGCATCTAGAAGTCAGAGCCTGATAAGCATACGCTTTTGTCTGAATAATGATGCCTGAGAATGATTCAGGGTCACTAGGTCATTTTGCTCAGATATGTTTTAGAGAAGTGGTGGAAGCGATAAAATATGATGTGTCTGTTTTGAGAGTCCGTTTTGCAAAATTTCTAGGGATGTTCATGCTAGATAGTTTAATGCCTGTAAAATAACCATGCCCGCCTTTGCCTATTTTAACTTGTATTTTGTGTATTTTAGTAATGCTTAATGATGCCAGTTGACAGGTTTTTTTCTTTTAGATTTTAATTTTGTTTATAGCGCACTAGTTCTGCAGTGTATGTAATTTGCTTTAAATATTTTGAAATCCATTTAAAGTCTTTTAAAATTAAACAAATGTTAAGATTTTCGTGGTGGATTTTGATTCGAGCAATGTAAAACAGAGGAAAAACATTCAAATTTATCACAATGAGGAAGTATGGGTTGATTTACTTCATTGAATGTTTTAATTACAATGATGTATTTGGCAAGGACTGTGCTGATTTGTGATTCCACCGGGTACAATGTGTTTAAACGTGTGTGCTTATTTTTATTTATTTTTTTATTTGCATTCAACCTGTAAAATTGACTGTAAAATGAAACTAACCTGCTTAGCACTTGTGAGTGTGGCAAAGTTATCATGGACTGTTTGGCATTTGTATATGAAGTCCATTATTAGTAACATTTGGGTTTAGGAGGACTCAAATAACTCTTTATTTTGAAGAATGTGAAGTCAATGTTTAGTTTCAAGGTTTGTGCTGTTTGTAGCAAGCTGGAAGAAGGAAACCCTTTCTGGCTTGTTACACCGCTAAAGGATGTCTGAACTGTCATCTATAGGAATTTTTATTGTATTACCAGCTCTATTATGCCTGCTGTGCATGTTTCAGGACTTTCTCTGATTCTTGCTGTTTTGAGGTGTCTGTGTTTTTATCTAAAGAAAAAAAGTTACAAAACTTTTGCCTTTAGGGTTTTAATGTTGTGTAGTTGGCTGAGCAAGCTGTGCCTTCACTGGGACTAAGGATGTACAGTGATGCCAGGTAGACCTGTACACCCAGCTAGGAGCTTTGTTGGCTGATTCACTTTTTTGTACAATTTGAAGATTTGACTGTTCATGCAGTACGTTTCAGTGATGGTTTCAATCATTTTAATGTAATGAAATGTCATTGAAACATAATTTCGAGCCTTTAAAATTTGTAAAGTTGCTACTGTGCATGTTGAGAACTGAATTGTGGCCTTTGTTGTAGGATTGCTGTATGGGTTTGTGCAAAAATTAGAATACATGAATTCTTTGTATAAGTTAAGCTCTTGTAGCCTAGCCTTTTTTGTCCTTGTGTTTTCACAATGACTAATTCAACTTTCTTAGCACTGAAAAAGCAGGTTAAGAAATAACTGACTTCCTTAGCGGCAGCCTATTAATTGTTTGCCTAAAACAAGAAAAACTCAAACAAATAAAACTGGAGTTATTTTTGATGTAAATAAAAAAATAAAATAAAAATTCCGAAAATGTTACGTTTAGGGCGTCGTCTACTTTGAAAATAATGACTGCTGTCTTTGGATGGGGTTATGATGCTTTACATCTCTGTATAATCTTAAGCATATAAATTAACGGTTAAAACGCATGTGTTAAGACTTCAGTGTGCTAGATTGTAATGGTGTTATACTGTAGACTGCTTTAGAGGGCTGCTTATCGTCTGCTCGGCTTTCAGGGGGCCGCCCTAATATCTGAATATATCGGCAAATCTTTGATGTTTGACTATTATTTAAACTGATAGTTGACAAGTTTATTGGTTTCTGGGTTTTTACTGCCTTTAACTTTCTACCCATCTTATTGGTTAGATTTTCAAAACCATGTATAGCTAGTCAGTTTCTTCTGTTAACGGTATTTGTCTAAGCTTCTAACTGGCAGGTGCGTATATAATAGGAATTAATGGGTCTCTGTGACTGTCTTGATGTTTAAGTGAAAATTTAGTAAAAGATTATGTAGTGAAGTTTAAAACTGCATTGCCCAGTGCTTAGTACATCTTGTACATGAAATTTGAAAATATTTAACTTTTGTTGGACTGTCAGTATAACTGGTGATGTAGTAATTCAATTGAGTAATCGAACACCATTTCCAACAAATATTTAATTTTTTATTCTGTTTGTGAAATTAGTAAGTACATGTGTGCATGCGTTTGACATCCTGCGATTATGGCTTCTTTTTCAGTGACAGTGATTTGACATATATGATGACAGATTGATGCATGTCATCAATCTGTAGGCTCATGAGAGGTCTAAGCTGTGGCAACTTTGCCTGTTTGATATTAAACCTTTTTAGAGGGCAGCAGTGAGTCCAAATTTGTTTTTGAGCTTAAGCTGTGTGCCATTTGGGAGGTGCTAAATATCGACAGCCAGGACTTTACTATCAGTCAGATGGTCAGCCAGCTTGGCCTGACTAGGCTGATGTTTTAATAGTTACGTAAAAAAAAACCCAAAACCTAATGTTTATATGCAAATGGTTGGTCAGAATGTGCCGATGTAGATGTTACCCAGTTTTGTGCTTCTGACTCAGGGCAGATGAGGCTGCCCACTCCCAGCGGCTGTGGTGTGAGTAACTGGATTGCGTCACAGCTCTCCCTCTGCGTGCGAGACGCACACCTCCTCGTCTTCCTGCTGTGGGGCGTGGTCTCGTGTGGAGAGCTGCTCTGGCACTCTGCCAGCTGTCACTCTCCGCAGGGAATTGGGTGAACGGTCAACACTGCCGGCTTAGACACCAAATCTCATCACAGGGATTCAGACTTGCAGCTTTCAGCCTTCTCCACCCAACCACCTGCTGTGGTGGTCAGTGTAGCAGAAGCTGCACCAGAGCTCTTGAACTGGGTCTTGTGAATGGAGTTTGATTTATGGTTCTTGGAGCTGGAGAATGCAAAGGGAACTCCTCTTCCTGCTCTTAGCCCAGAGTTGTGGGGACATTAAAGTGTAGACAGTCTTGCCTCTTTCCTTGCTCACTCGCTCCATTCATACTAAAGCTGTTCAAACTAGTCAGTCCATGTCGTCTCTTGTCTCATTTCCTACACCTGAGCTGAAGTACAGGGTGATCGCTACCTCTGACGGGCGCGTTTGTTCATAGCTACTGTTGCAGTGTTGAACAAGCTTGGTGAAAGTGATTCGTTTTTTGACTCGCACTGTCGAGATGAATCGAGTACCTCTGTAGTAGTTTCAAAACTTGATGTTAGGCTGCGACTATAAATAAGGTGTGCATGCTTTACTCCTAAATTAAACAACTTTTGGCTATAACCTTTTCGGCTGTAGCTACGAAACATTTGTGGGTGGACAGTAGTCAGTTAGCATCTGTTACTTTCCTACACATTCTGCACAGAGATGCTGGTTGGAGTGAAAGGACAAATTGCAATACTTCAAGACATGGTACGAAGATGGTAATACAGCACTAATTATGATCTTAAGTGTCTGAACATAAGCTTGAACTTATTTATCATAATGATTATCAGAATATTGCACAGTCTTAAAGCTGATTCTTGCCCTTTTTGCGGTGTTCTAGTTGGAGAACAGTTTCGACACATGCTTGTTAATAGTTCTTATAATATTGTGTTGTGCAAGTATGCTGCAAAAGGGTGGTTGTGTGTGCTGTGATATTGCTTTACAGGAAGTTCAGACACCTCCTGTCATGCTACTCTGCCAGTGGCTCATTACGAATGGGAAGTTATCTAGCATTACTCAACCTTCTTTGTCGGCCTCCATGATCTGTGGCAGGAAGACTGCTTTTTATGTAAGCAAAAGTGGGAGGTGTCATCTGTTATCAGTAGAAAATTTCTGTTTAGCAATCCACACCTGGAAAGATGTTTCTAAACGTGTCTTTGAACTTCTGGTTATGGGTCTGAAGTTTTTCTTTACTTGCTAATGTGGCTAGGTTTAGATCTGGGTGGTCAGTGAAGGTTAGTTTTAAGCAGCCACGAGGAGAGAAGAGGAATGGAGAAAAAGGGGAAAATTGGGGGGGGGGGGGGGCTGGGTGAGCGAGAGGCCAAATGAGGAGCAGGGGGAGGAGCATTGAGAGGGGAGGGGGTTGTAAAGTTGAAGCAATGCATTCCTCACCCACCCCCCTCTCTCTCTCTTGTATGCGAACTCTCAGCCCATCGAGGCCCTCTCCACACAGGGGTTGACTTGAGCATCCAGTCCTACTGGGAAATGTTTGCTCTCCACCCACCCCAAAACATAGCCCTCCACCACAGTCCCCTGCCTGGTTTATCTTACATCGTTATACCCAGCCCCTTCACCACGCTCATCTGATTACTGCATGCAGGTGGGTGATCAGGTTAAGGCTGCAAATGTACCACTGGGTGTGCATCTTTTTGCTCTTGATAGTGATGTACTGATCCTAATATCTGTAGAACTTTTTCTTGAATTTCTCAACTTGAAATGCACCACTGTAGTGCAAGACTCTGCATGAAGATGGCATTTTCAAGTATTCTATGAAAAATTATGGTGAGGTCTCAAATACCTGTCTGTAGGCCCATGTATGGCTCTTGTGGAAGGAAAATTACCAAACGCACAGTCTCAAAGTAATTGTTTGAAAGAGGTGAATTAAGACAGATTGTTGAAGCATCTCTGTTGGGAGTTTGAACGTCTTTTAGCCTTTAACAATCGGCGTAACGAACGCTTTAACAGCTTTAATTTTGGGGTTTGGAACAGCTGAAACAGGTGTTGAATTTCTAAGGGTTCCTCATTGTGCCCTCAGCTTTTTATCATTTACATTTAGGTGACCTTGAGGCTGCAGAAAGCCAGGGTAGAAAACGTCGATCTTATAAATGTGCAGATCTCATCTAATATTTGTCTAGTCTTCAACTAACCTAACAGAACTTTTGGTAAAGTAGTAAACTGTTGCACTGAGTAATTAACGATGGTTAATCAACTTTCACCATACCTAAAACTGCGGTGATGTTGGTGAGCTCAACCTCACGGTAAACATTACATGCTATGGCTAAGTTCCATTTTCTTGTACATCATGAGCAAACCAATCGTTTTATAATGCAGCTCTCTCTCTGTGTGTGTGTGTGTGTGCTAAAATATTTTTCTCCTCCTATTGTCCTTAAAAACAACTAATTTCATTTCCCTTTTGCTCTCTTTCTTTTTGTATTGTTTAATGGGGTGGTGATAACCTGCCTCAACTTCCTATAATTGGTCCGAAAGGCTGAACCATCCAAAGTGTTTCCACACTGCACATGAACCAAACCATGCTTCAGTTTTACTTGGGACCACATGTTTTAGCCAGACCAAATTTTTGGTCCCTTGGTCTGGGCTGTGATCTGAGGCTCCTCTCACACCCGCTATTTTGGTTTGGACCAAACTGAAACATCCGTCTAAAACAAGTCTGGACCAGACAAAGATGACGTGAAGTCATCCTATAAAAGAAGAGGGAAATGCGTACTGAATTTTAGCTACAAAGCTAAAATGAATTTGAAGCATGTTCATCCGTTTGCTTCATTCTAAAAGGTCAATGTCTGTCCAAGTACTAGTCTTGTGTATTGGATCGGTACATCCCTATTGAGATTCTCAAACTCACAGGTGTGTGTAAATGCGCATGTCTACACAAAGAGTACTGGAGCCTGTTTTGAGACTGTTTTGGTGTCAGCAGGTGGGAGGCTTGCTTGTGTTCCCACATCTGCCTGCCTGCCTGGCCTGGCAGCTGCTCCAGTTTAACTACTGCCGCTGCTTCTGCTGCTCCTTCACTCCCAGATCCTTTTGTTCTTTCCCGACCAACAACGAATTGTAAAGAATGAATGAATTTAGTGTGTGTGTGTGTGTGTGTGTGTGTGTCCTTTTGTTTGGAAGCAAAAAAGAGAAGGGTGGGGGTAGGGATTATAGGTTGGCTGAGAGTCAGTTACTAACTTAACGTTGTGGGGGTTAAAAAAAGGAGAAAAGGGCTTGCCAACTCAACTGAGCTCAGATCTCTCAACAGCTGGGACTCAATGGCTGAAGATTTAATAAAGTGTGGTTTGAAGTGGACAAAATGGACGTGTTCAACTATTATGCTAATCTCTCTCTCTCTCTCTCTCTCTCTCTCTCTCTCGTTCTCTCTCTCTCTCGTTCTCTCTCTCGTTCTCGTTCTCGTTCTCCAGGTCCTCTGTAACCTGACTTCGCCTGACGCTGCGTTCTCTGAGAGAATTAAGGAAATATGGAGTGACATGCTGCAGATTAGTTAGCGGCTTAGCAGCTTCGAGGACATCCACCTCTGTGTGAGCACACATTCCCCTGACCTGCCTCTGAAGCCCTGTTGCGCAGCCAGTTTGGTGTGCGGCCATGGCCGACCCAGGCATGATGAGTCTTTTCGGGGATGATGGGAATCTGTTCTCTGATGGGCTTGAAGGTCTGGGGGACTGTGGCTATCCCCAAGGCCAGGCAAATCCCATGAGCCAGCAGATGACCCATGAGCACCAAGGCTACAGTCAGCTCCCATCCTCTATTCACCTTCCGACGCCTGCTGTCCCTGGGCAGCCCAAGCTTGGCCACCACTTTGATCATTTTGGTCAGTATGAGCAACACAAGATGCATTCAATGGAGCAGCAAGGGGGCCGGATGATGGGAAATGGCCCAGTCAATGGTATGTCTTCCCCTCACTCACGGTACCACGGTGCCCCAGTGGCTCACAGCAGCGGACCGGGAGCCAGCGGAGGACATCACGTCTATCCAGCAGCACAAGGAGACGGACGTGGCCAGTCGTTCCCGGATGGTGGTGGTAATTGGGGCCCACAGGCCATGCAGGTACCTGAACAGGGCCGACCCCCTTTTCAGCAACAGCCAGCACAGCCGTCTTCTCATCAGCATGGCCCTGCAGGACCACAGGGCCACAGCCACCAAATGGGAGCCTACATGGGGCACAATGAATACAACTTGCAAGGGCACAACCAGACGCAGACTCCTCCAAGAATGAACCACTTCCCCCAGGGCATGCCTCAGGAGGCAAATCGTTTCATGGGCCACGTGGGACTACCACAGAACCCCAGCATGGCAGGGCCGGCTATGCGCCACTCCGCACAGGCACCTCAGCCACCTAGTCAGCAGTTTCTACACAGGACGGCTCAAGGCCCCGTGCATCCAGAATCCGTGGCCGGCCACGGCTCGCCGTTTCCCCAGAGCCCGTCGAGACAACAGCAGCAGCAGCAGCAGCAGCAGCCTCAGCAGCCACCGCAGCAAGTCATGGGTGGAAGACCCCTCCAGAACATAGGATTTAACATGAACAACCAGCCAGTCTCAAGCAACACTGTAAACAGCTCAGGGCCGTACCCTCCCTATCCTCCATACGGCAACCTAAATCAGGGATTAGCCAATACTTCAGGGATGAGTCCCAACGTGAGCCTTACCACCAGCAGCAACAGCAATCCCAGCACCCCTGTGGCCCAGGTACAGCGCTACCCAGGCCCTACTGGGCCTCAGCGGTACCCCACACCGGGGACCCAACAAGGACCAATGCACCAGCAGCCCCTTCACGTGAACCAAATGACCCCCCAGCCTATGCATCCAGCACAGAACCAGCCCTCAGCCCAGCCGAAAATGCAGCAACAGCAGCACCTCGTCCCTCCGCCTCAGGGATCCTATGGCTCGCCCCCTTCAATGTCACCTATGAGGAACATGGCCACCCCTGCAGGCACCCCTCCACCCCAGCAGGGGCGCCCTCCTAGTGCAGGCCTGGGACCAGATATGAGCGGATACCCTGGCGTCCCGCTCCAACCCCAGGGCCCCATGGCCCATTCGCAGAGGGGATCAGGGCCTATGACACCAGCCCAGCAGCATCCACACACCCAGCAGCTCAATCATCCGCACCCTCCCCCTACACAGATGTATGCAGCCTTGTCACCCAACCACAGGGGCACGGGTGCTCAGGGAAGACAAACCAACCACACAGATACGCAGGCCCCGCTAACGCAGCAAGTGCCACGGCCTGGGCAGCAGCTGCAGACGCCTGCAATGCCTTTCCAGCAGCTGCAGCAGGTGCGAACGCCTCCAGCTTTACCTGCTACTCAGGCACATCTGGCAGCGCACCACCAAGGCTCCCCGCCACCTCAGCAGGGCAGCTGGGTCCCCACGCACCAGTCACCTCCACCCAGCCACCAAGTGCCTCACGTACAGGTCAGTCAGGTGAATGATCCATATGTCCATCATTAGGTAGTGTTGCAACAAACTTTTATTTATTTATTTATTTATTTATTTGCATTGTCCGGAACCTGGGACTTGATTTTGTGTTAATAGGTTAAGCCTAGTCTTAGACCAAATTTAAATGCCAGTGGTGTTAACTTTACAAATCCAGATTAGTCCAGGCTTGTTAAATTTCAGCAGTACTTGATGTTTCTAATGATGAGTTATAGGCTATGGAGTTATATAGAGATTAAGCTGTAGGTACAGCCCATGTGATGAAAAACTAAAGTTAGATGTTGTATTTAAACTGTCTTTTACATCATAGTTATAGGGTGTGTTTCAGCCTGTACCATTTTAAGATCAGAACGGTCCTCATTTGCATATTAGGCTTCATGACGCAGCAGTACCTTTTTGTTATTGTAAGTAAGGTTAGAGAATGGTCATGTAGAAATGAACGAAACTGATTGTGGTACATAAACACAATCCCTAGACCATTGAACATTAACATTTAAGCTCAGATGACATCTATGTTTGTGAACATAATTCAAACATCAAGATATGTAAAAATCATGGCACCCAGAATTGAAACGAAGAGATTCCCACCGCTCCTAGGTAGTTGGCTGGGTGACTTTGGGAAAGTCATCTTTCTGTGCAGGTGGGTGGTGGAAGGTGTGCGTTACAGGGTTCCACAGTGGAGCGTTGCCGTTGCCCCTGCGGGTGTGGGGAGGGCGGCGGGGGGGTTGTGTGGGAAATGGATTTTTACAGCTGTTTATTTCCTCTTTGGTGCATATCCTGACCCTCCCCGAGACACAGGCGCCACTGCGCTAATCTCCAACAACCCTCTCCAACCCCCACCTCCACACACAAACCCCCCTCGTTCTCTCTGAAGGGGAAATGCTCCCTTCCTGCTCTCTCTAAGCATCTCTCTCCTCCCCCGTCTGCACTCCTTCCGCTCTCTCTTGCTCGCTGTCTGTCGTTCGCTTGCTCTGTCTGTCTTGTGGGTCTCTCTCTCTCTGTCTCTCTCTCTCTGTCTCTCTCTCTCTGTCTCTCTCTCTCTGTCTCTCTCTCTCTCTCTGTCTCTCTCTCTCTCTCTCTCTCTCTCTCTCTCTCTCTGTCTCTCTCTGTCTCTCTGTCTCTCTCTCTCTGTCTCTGTCTCTGTCTCTCTCTCTGTCTCTGTCTCTGTCTCTCTCTCTCTCTCTCTCTCTCTCTCTCTGTCTCTCTCTCTCTCTCTCTCTGTCTCTCTCTCTCTCTCTCTCTCTGTCTCTCTCTCTCTCTCTCTCTCTCTGTCTCTGTCTCTGTCTCTCTCTCTCTCTCTCTCTCTCTCTCTCTCTCTCTCTCTCTCTCTCTCTGTCTCTCTGTCTGTCTGTCTCTTTCTGGGGGGGGGTTTCTGTCTGTCTCAGAGGAGTCATGCGTGAGTTAATGGCGTTCAGCAGGATATGTCCTGTAGGGCGGGTGAAGGAGGGGGTCAGTGGTGAAGCAACTCTTGATCGCTGTAACTCCGCATGAGTCACGTGATCTTTGTGCCATTAGCTTGTTTTGCACTGAAAGGCTCTTTCTCTGGTGACCCATTCACATACAATGGCCACTCTTGGTCTACCACTCCTATCCAGTAAATAGGTTTTTTTTCTTTTATTTATTTTTATTCTGCTTTTTCCTTAGTCTTTTATTGGCTCTTCCTTCATTTCCTTTTAAATAGTGTCCTGATTTATAAAATGTAGTGGTTGACATTTAAGATGTCAGTATTAATTTGTCTTACCTCACATATGACCTAGATGTAAGGCAAAATTCATCGCTTCAGTGCATCTCCGTCTTCGGCTGAGGGCTAATAAGCCATTGTTCCTTTTGTCTGGTTCACAAATTATGCCTGAAGGTATTGGATGGTGTATTTTTTTTTTTTTTTTTTTTTTTTATAAACTTCTTCCTTCTTACTTGTGGTAAATTTAATAGTCACCTTCAGACCAGCTGTGGCGGGGTTTAATTATTGAGGTTTGGTTGTCTAGTCATGGCGCTTCTGCAGCTTTAGGCAAATATTTGGTTTGGGATATGTGCACCATTCATGTTCAGTACAGGTTAGGCTGTGTTCTTAGGAGTGCGGAATTCTTTGTACCATTAGTAAACAGGTTAATACAGCAATTAAGGCCTTGCACAGTAGCCTGTTAGTTCTAGATGGCGTTTAACAAGAGAGAGCCAAAACGCATACAGAGACTGTGTAAGAGACTAGCTTGTTGTGTTTACATGTATATCTCTGCCATTACACAAGTCTGTGCCCTTTCACCAGGTACTGAAAGCTGTTGAAGTGAGTTCAGTTTTAAAATTTTCTCAAATTATCCAGATACTCAAGCTAGTGTCAGTTGCATCAGTGCCCAATTATAATATGACTAAGACCTTTTTCATTCCAACAATCAAATAATCCTGTTTACGTAATTGTCTTATGGCTAATGTATGCTTCTGCATCATAGCTGCGTACCCTATACTGATTCGTACCATCCCAGAAACGTATACTCATTTTGCCAACAGAGACAACAGCTACAATCTATCCTTCGTAGTGTCATCATTTGCTGCAATTTTTAAATGTACTTAAGCCATAAACTGTACCCTGGGGTGGGCTGGGGGAGAGAGAGTAAAAGTTACTTGCTGTTGGCTGCAGCTTTAGCATAATCCGCTTAGTTTTAGCAGTAATCGTTTGCAAAACGCCATGGACTACACAGTGGCATAGAAACCCGATTGCCAACTAATGATTTGGCAAAGTTATTGCTGAGTGACTGACACACCAACGCACAAGTATAAAGCCACTTGCACCAGGCTACACTGTAGACTTGATTCACGCAAGCATAAATCAACCTTTAGATCAGACTAATGTCTAACCATTGTTGTGCGTGTCTTAAACCGTTTCAATAGGGACAAAAATATGACAAATTTAGATTTGTTTGTGACACTATGGTCAGAACTAGAGATTTGGGTGTGTATAGGAGGTTTTATTTGAGCTACATACCCACCAACTCTAAAATGACTGGTGACTGGCTTTTTTTTTGTTTATTTTTTATTTTTTCCCCTTCCCCCATTGGGTGCTTTAGTTATCAATAATCACATTGATTCCGATATTACATAATCCGGTAATCTGAAAAACGTGCATTACACCATACATACATTACGTGTACTACTTTTGCTAAATTTTAACTTGCTCAGCATAGGTGGTAAGCTAATGGTTTTGCCCAGGATAGACAGTATAGCTGTTTTGTTGTTTGAGATGCATGTATTTCCATGTCTAGTCATTTTGATTGTCAGGTTTTAATTAGGTTTTTAAATGACTAAAGTAACTTCAGTGTCCCTGTTCTACAGAGTTTTTAATTGACTATGTTGCACATGTTTTGCATAAGGTTATCAAAACCAGAGAGATTGCGTGTCCTGCACCATAGCTGTATGTAATACAAAAATTGTAGAGGTCTTGTTGAACCCGGATACCCTATGCGTCCAGTACAAAGTGTGTGTGGTTTTTTTTATTTGTTTATTTTGTAAATTGTCTCTTATGGTAAATTGAAGTTGGTGCAGAGAATCACTTGGTATGATGAGTGGGAGTGGAATGGGATGTTTTGCTAGCTGGCTAACTAGCCCTTTTCAGAGCCAGATGGATAGCTCTTTTAGAGTGGGTGCCCTCTTGATTATTTAAGCCTGCACTTTGTTCAGTGGGTGCAAGGAATAGTTGTAGTCAACATAGGTTTAATGTGTGAATGAAGAAGAATGGAAGAATTGTTTCAAGAGTCTGGAACGTCAGCCTGTGGATTTGTTGGGTTGCACTACTAGTGAGTACCTCACAAAGCAGGATTTTCGAGTTAACTAGACAATTTGAGTTGCCAAACACGAATGTCCTTATGCTCTTTTACTGTTTGATCAGTAAGATGAAGTAATCAAGTAAGTCAAAACTAAAATCTTGCTTTGTGAAATACCCCCGTGGTCCTCCTAAAGAAACAATGTTCTGATAATTTAGACTAAGCCTTACACTGAAGAGGGGGAGGTGGGGTTTCTCTGCTGAAACAGATTCTTTATTGTGGCTTCTGCTGCACCAGCTAAATGGGTACCAAGCACAACAATTCACAGATGCACACATGCTCATTATTTAAAAAAAGAATAAATGACAAACAAGCGACAGCAAGACCGGCGTGGTAATAGTTTGTGGTGCTTAGCAGTTAAATTTTAATTTAATTATCTGAACCACTTTCATACCTAAATCAAATGTTCTGGAAATACCACACCAGTCAGCAATATCGTGTAAAGTTCTGTTGAGTGGAAGTACTCAGGAACTTGCAAATTGACTTTTTTTGGGTGGCTTTTCTTAGATTACAAGGTGCAGCCTTGTACAACACTGTAAACTAAAACAAATTACATTTACAAAAGAAAAGATGATTAGTTTTATGAACTGTTCTTTTAAAACAGTCTAAAATAGCCAGCAAATGCACTTTAAGATCCTTGTACCAGTGAAATTAAAAATCATTGTTACTCCTGATGTCAACAGTATAGCAAGCACTTTATTACTACACTCCAAATTATTAATCTAATATTACATTTAGTAGTGTCTGGATGATTTGGAGAACCTCAATTTCATACTGTTGTGCAGTCATTATGTTTAAATTATTTTCCAGTAATCCCATAAATATGAAGCCCATTTAAATTTGCTTTTTAACAGATGCAGGCTTAAGTTCAAGCCATGAGTCTAAGATTGCGTTTAGATGGCTTTGGTGTGGTTCATAGCCAAGTGCCATCCAATGAATTTGGTGTGAGCTCATCGCTAGTCTTCGCTAGCGATCGGGGGTGTGGGGGGTGGGGAGTCTATGCTGTGAGGAGGCAGCGGTGTGGGGCTCCTTCAGGGAGTATTTAGCTCTCAGTGCGAGCACTTTGCCTGCTAGATTAACTGACACGTCAGTCTCCCCGTCGGAGAGATGAAACTTTATATCAAGCATATCGCATTCTGGACTGCGGCTGTCAAATTAGAAATGCAGAGAGCTTGTGTGGAGGACCTATTGTCATTCATGCAATTGATTATTGGGAAGGCTTGGCAAGAGACGAGACATTTATCCGTTAAAGCAGCAGCAGCACCGGCAGCATCCTTCCCTCTGGTCCAGCTGGTCTAATGACTGCCGCTGGGCTGGGTGTTGGGTGTTTTCTGTGACCTTGTGATTGTTTCTCATGCACAGTGCACCCTTTTCCCCTCTTTTAGTTTGTTACAGGAAATTTGCATTTAACCACCAGACCGGTGTGGTTTTGAAAGACTTTTATCTTTAAGTATCGTGCATGCCATGCAATATGTACAACTTAGAGCACGTATACGAAGTCTGTTTCTAGAATCGTCGTCCTCAGAAAACAAGATAAACCTGCATCCTGAACAGCTTTGATGGAGTGTGAGGATTTCTAAGACACGTGCTTAGTGAGAGTTGTGGCATATTGCGGTAAATTTTGCTGATGTCCATAAATGCCTACCCTTCCCACCCTCCTTTCCTTTTTAAAGTATAGATATAATTTATTAGTGCCATAATGCCTCAGGCCCATCTGCTACTGGGCCTCTGGGCAGCTGGACGCTCTGCACAGCTGCCAGTGTGTTTCCTGTCAGTCTGTCCTCGGAAGGCGGTTGAACCAACTCTCCTGCTTGAAAGATGCACAACTAAACCTCACTGCTAGTGTTTATTCTGCGGGTGTAGGTTGAGAATGTGCCTGTAGTAATCCAGCTTCCCCTCATCGGATACTGATTATGAATTTATGTGAATGCTGGTGTCGCCTCAAATACCAGTGCTGTATTGGAGCAATTTTTTTTTCTATAATAGCCAAGCTACGGTATGTACAGCTATTTTAATTTTATCTTGCTCAAATATAGCACTAGGTTATATGACTATACTCATTGGTGTTAGTCTTAATTTAAAGGGGACCTATTATGTGCCGAAAGATGTCATATATTGTAGTAGACCCCCAAAGAAAGCATTACGAGCATTGAGCTTGATAGTTACCTTGTGAAAGGATGGCGAGTACATATACTTGTATATTGTAGTGATGGTTATGATAAGTATTTTGATACACTTGGAGAAAATTGGAGAGAACTATTTGAGAACAGTCCCAAAATGCAGCTACTGATTTCTTTTCTAGATCATGGGTTGTTTAGGATGTGTGCATGGGGTGCCTAGCAGCGAATGTGTCTTTCTTTTAAAAAAAAAAAACAAAAAAAAAAAAAACACTTTTATTTTCCATATGTAAACATTGTTTCTTTCCTATCCATTTTTCCAGTGCTAACTATGACTTTCCTATTTCTGTGGCAGCATTCCCCATCAAACCCATCTTCAGAGATGAGTGCATCTAGCAAGACACCTGCCTCGGGCCTGAACCTCCAGCCAGGCGGCTGTGACGCACAACAGATGGAGAGTGAGCAGAAGCCAAAAAAGAAGAAGAAGAAGAAAGCTAAGGTGAGCGAGGACCTGGAAGGAAAGGATGCAGTTGGAAAGCTGGATGCTGGAAGCTTTGGGGATGGTGGAGAGACTGGGCTTTGCCCCACTGACCAGTCTCCTGTCGAGAAGAAAAGCAAAAAGAGACCAAAGGAGAAGGAGGCCAAGGAACCGAAAGAGCCCAAAACTCCAAAAACACCGAAAACTCCCAAAACACCCAAAGAACCCAAGGAACCTAAAGAGAAGAAGGTCAAGACCACCACTCCTAAGCCGAAGAGCGCCAAGAAGCCCAGGTATGCTCTAGATTTTTTTTGTTGTTGTTCGTTTTAAAACACTTTTTATTTTTTTTTATTTTTTATTTTTTTTACTTTTTATTTATGTATGTTAGTGGTTGATGTTGTCATACTTTAAATATTTGTGCCTTTTTGAAGTAAAATAAAGGCTTGTGTGTTTCTCACAGTTGCATGACCTTAGAGGGTGCATAAAGTCTGGTCATGTGACTAGTCGGTTTTTGTTTTTTTTCCCTCAGAGGTCTGTTTTCCAGCATCCAATTCAATGGAGGTACTGATGGTCATGTGATCATCCGGTTCACTGAACTGTAGTTATGTTTTCTAGGTCGTCTGGCTTGTCTAGTGCTGATGGTGGCATGGTTTTCTCCAGCCAGCAGACAGAAGTTGTTGGTTTATAGCTTGTAGAAGTAATGGTGTGGTTTGTTTTATTTAGGGGTGTGTTTTTTTTTTTTTTTGTTTGTTTGTTTTTTTTGGTTTTTTTTTGGTTTGTTTTTTTGTGGGGGTGATTATTTGGGTTCTCACAAAGGAAAAGCCAGTAAATAAAACAGTTTATCTAGATAAGTAGCAGGTATTTTAACAGTACAAAATTTCCTATCCAGTATTGGTTACTAAGCATGGTAGCTTGTAATCCAGTTGTAACCACTGATTATTTTAAATTAAACTAAGCTGAGCCACTCGTTACAATGCAAAGGGCTAGCATTTTGAATGTCTGTGTCTACTGTAGATTGTTTTTCTGAGCTTCCATTGTCCTATATTTGAGAGTCGTTTGTGCTGCTGAGAGTTCAAAGCTGTGCAGTGTCAGTGAGCCACTTCCTTTAGCCTGGAGGACACTTCTTAGTATTGGCCTCTTCTCTAGGTGTGCATTGCAGTGCGTGTGCCAGCAATTTTACATTGTATGTCCAAAAATAGACATGCTAGAGACCTGCTACTTTTTTTCTTCTTTTAATATAGCATCTACGAAGTTGCAAACTCAGTTTTGTTGTACTTTTGTAACGACAAGAATATTGTATTCTCTTTAACAGGTAAATAGAATGGTTTTCTGCTCGAGTCGCTTTTATTGGTTCTGAAAGGGTTTATATTAATTATTGGAATATTTGCTAGTGGAATTCGTTGGTTTGTGTGACTTGTGATTAAGACAGGAAGTGCATTGTCTGGACATCAAAATATTGTGGTAATATCTTTAATATTTATTAGCTACATTCCCTACTCCTTGTTTAATGACAGGATCATAAGTGAATAGCTAATATTATTTTGGTAAACTTGTTCTGGATCAAAAACTCCACTACCAGCTGATCCTAAATGTATCCAGTGGTGCTTTCTTGCTCTAGACACTAAAGATGCACATTTCACCAGCCAGAATATTACGTTTGTCTATTTTTTTTTTTTCTCTAGCTATAGTGTTTTTATCACAAATTACTGCCCCTGCTAAACACATGAAAACGGCCTGCATTGAGACCCACTGCATTAGCAGTCAGCCCTGTCTTTTTTTTTTTTGCCCCCACTCTAGTGAAGGTAGTAATATGAGCTTGCTGAGGAATGTGCAACAACCCCCATGTACCCCTCCCCTACGCAACCCTGCCACTCCACCACTTCTTTCATCTAGAGGAAGAGGGTGGGGCCTACGCCAGTAGTCGGTGGTGCCTCTGCAGCACACAGCCAGAGCAGTAGGTCATCTCAAGGGGGTGGGGTAGTGGAGGGAAGTGTGGGGGGGAGGGGCATCTCTCTATTCAAAATGGCACATAATGGTAGTTAGTCCATCAGGCCATGCCATTAATCATGCCGCCCTGGATTGGACCAGATCTGCTTCTGTGTTCAATGTTATGTGGGGGTACTGAACCTCAGGCCGGTTTGGTAGCCGTGTGGCCTCATTTCCCCCACCCGGAAAGTGGGTTTCTATGCTGAATCTGCGTTGCAAAGCCTAGCATGTCGCACATGTGATTAGCTTTTCCCTTTGAATTTCACCCCCACTTGGCATTTTTCAAATGCTACAAATGCCTCTCCAGCCCTCTTATCAGCTTTCCCTTAACCTTTTACTGTGTATTTAAACCAAGGGAAGGCAGGAAATGAGGGAGAACAGTAGTTTTGATTTTCAAAGGGCTTCTGGCCTTGCTTTTGTTGGCTTTCTTATCCAGCGGGAAGGTAAAACTATAAATAGTCATTCTGCCTTGTGTGGGACCACACCCAGGGGTTACATACAAGTGTGCGCAGGTTTTGTTTTTGTACACGAAGCCATCAAACACTTCCCAGTCTCCTTCCGCCACCATAACCATGTGTGCATGTGGCTGTCCCCTAGTGAGACGACTAAAGTGTTTTGCAATGCAAATACACTTCTCTCATCCTCGATTCATTGGCAGGTTCCCAAGCAACTACAGCAAATCCCCCATTTTAGTCAGCGAGACCTTTTCATCCCCCCCTTCCTTTTCGCCCCTTCTAACAGCACAAGTATGGTGTGCACCCATTGGTTCTACAGGGACTCCAATCTGATCTCGCCTTGACGCAGAGACAGGTTATCTCATAAGTACATCCTGTACACTCAGATCTGCTAAACCACAACAGTGGTGGTTGCATAGGAAGTGCAGCAACACGTGTGAGTGAGAGTGAGTGAGCGTGTTGCACTTTTTAGCTCAGTTGGACCCACATGCGTGGTTGCTCTCAAGCCTGACTGGTTATTTGTCCTCAAACAAGCACCTCCCCCTATACCCCCCCTCGGGTTTGGAAGAAAGTTAATGTGACATTGAACCTCGCTGCATTGTCTTTGAGGAAGATGGAACTGTAAGGAGAGTGAACACTCGGCATGTAACCCCCCATGCCTCTCCTTTTTTGTTGTTTCCCTCCTTGTCTGCCAGGTACATTGTTCCCTCCAGGGGGTTGGTTAGGAGATTTTTCTTAGGAGTTGTTTTTCTACTTTGGAGATCTAAAGCTGTGTACACCTCAGAAGAAACAAAAAGGGGGGAAAAAGCAGTCATTAGATTTGAGTCCTAACACTAACCCACCTTATACACAACGTGCAGGTCATGAGGGAGAGAAAGGGCACTTTGTCACCACTAAACTTCTGCAATCAAAGCTCGGTATGTGAAAGACAAAGAGTGGCCCAACCCCTCCTTTCTCACTGACATAGTACGCATATGAAAAGACCTTTGGCTGAGCAGGCATTGTTTAGAAAGCTGATGAAAATTGGTTAAACAGCCACCGCTGCACTACTACTCTCTGAGGTACCTTTCGTTTTCGTTTCTGAAGGAGATGGGAGATGTGGAGCGGCTTGTTGTGGCAAAATTGGTAAAGGGTTTAGTGGTTTAGTTCTTGTGTGCCCCTTTTTAGGAGCCCTAGAATTACCACCTGTTCACTTCTGAACACAGTAATACTGGATGGTGCATACTGGATGTGATTTAAGCATAATGTAGGGGCAGTGATTTGCAAAAACATATGGGTCTTTATTTTCTGTTTCCCAGTTTAACAGAGCGCTCTTAACAAATAGGGTGTCTGTGTTTTTATAAACATTTATGATACAATTGCCTAATCCATTTGGGCTAATTTCATAGCAGCCCAACAGTAAACAAAAGCTGTGTTTTTATAGTATCCCAACCCATCAAGCCATCCTGGCCAAACTCGTATGCTAGCCACAGTGTTATACAATGCAGTATTTTTGTAGTTATATCCAAATTAAGCTTTAGTATGTGGATGGTTTTGTGAACTTTGACTGAACATAAAAATTGAAGCAGTATGAGCAAAATGAATGACAATACCACTAAGAACTCTTCAGATTTTTACCCCTGTATTTGAGAGCTGCTTATATTCCGCAAGTCTCTAAGCTGTGTAGCAATATGGATGATTTTTCTTAACATGAATTTTGTTTATAATCACAAATATCAAACTCTGAACTCAGTATTGGGAATCAGATTTTGAGGAATTGAGTGCATTGCTACACCCCTTTTTTGGTGGGGCGTTTACAGTTTAGATCATATTGGTTAAAGTGTTAAACTAAAGCTTTTGGAGGCTGATTTCATTTGTGACCATTAAAGCATGTCTGCTAAAATTGGTCATGTGACTTTTAGCTCATTAAAATGGATATTGGCCCCAGTTTTTGCATCAGTCAGGCACCTATGAGTCCTGTTCTCAGTAGAGGCCTGGGTAATAAACCTGCCTTGTCAGTGATGGTGAGTAATTGAGTGATTCCATAGTATGGGTGACCTTGCCCAGACGGCCCCTAGCTCTCTGTCTGTCTGTGCACCTCGTTCTCTCATTCCCTCTCTCCCCCACGGCTCGTTCTTTTTCTTGCTCGTATCTAGTGAGGCATTTCCCTCCTTTAATATTTCCCTCCTATGATGATCTTGCACTTTTTTTTGTTTACATGTTGTTGTTTTTTTTGTTGTTTTTTTTTCTGTAGTGCACATCATATGAGTCTCTTGGCCCACAACTGATGCAGTAGTGCATCGCTGGTTTGTTCCATAGATGTGAACTAAATTCAGTGCTCAGGTGTCGTTTAGCAGCCTGTTCCTGCATAGTCGTTCTTATACAGTCCTCTTCGATGTTCTCACTTGTGTCTGTTTACATTTTCTCTCGCGTGATGGCAACTGCAAAGGAGCTAAGATGTGTAAACAGTCCTGTGTGTGTAAAAGAGCAGCTGCTGTTAGGCAGTGTGTGTGGTTGGGGGTGGCAGGGAGGGTGGGGGGTGTCCAGTTGAGGATGAGTCATCTCACCGGCAACGGCAGGTGTCCCATTAACCCCCTGGCCCTCTCCTCCTTCTGTGTGTGCGCGCGTGGAGCAGCGGGGCTCATGGAAATCGGCACCGGGCCATGCGTCCTGCCCCCTACCCCTGCCTGCTCTCCTATCTAATGCCAATTAGACCCTCAAGCTCTGCCTCTTTTTACACACGCGCACACACAGAGAGAGAGAGCACATCCAGAAGACCCCTGTGTGCCACAAACTAAAATGTATCATTTTGTTTGCTGACAGTAGGGAAATGTCAGTCTTTTACATTTTTAGTTTAGTAGTGCTAGTGGTAACAAGCTAGTAAGAGACTAGTACCTGTTGTGAAGTGTTAAAGGAGCAGTCTTTATCTGTTTAATTCATCTTTTAAGATATTTTGAAAAACAGATATTTTTTGTGGTTTGGTGTGAAATGTTTTGTTGTAGAGACTCTTTAAAGTGGCGGTTACACTGACTGGGGGTCATGTCTAGTACGCGAATGTAAACATTCTATTTACTATCCATGCGTGAACCTACATGTGTCTCCTGTGATTTATATTAATAAACCTAGCTATCTATCTATCTTATATGCAGTGTTGATCGGTGACAAGTGGAAAATCTGGAAATACCAATTGGTGGAAACACCACCACCCCCCTACCTGGTTGTGCTCAGTGTGGAAAACTGGCACTTAAAGCAGATCTTTCTTTTCCTTGGCCATGTTCCCTCTCTGACCCTCTAAAAGGGAGGTCCTGATGACCCCCTAAACGTTTAACCCAGATTTACAGAGTTTTTCCTCAAAGCCAGCATGTCCCACCCATGGCAACTTGCTAGCTATGAGCTAATAAATTTAACCATGAGCAAATGTGCTAGGTACAAGCTAATATTCACGCAAGCTAACATACTATCTAATGCTAACTATAGAACTATTATGCAGTGCAAAGAGTGACAAAATGATAAATGTTTTACATTACTGGTATCATGATACATTTTGCCATATTGCCACCCATCCTGTAGAAGGGGTCACAGTGATCCTCTCTTCCTTCTGCAGCAAGGGGGGGCTGCAACCCTTGCTAGAGCAGCTTTGCTTGGCCTTTAGAGCTTTGAACTGCTCCCTGACTGCTGTGATTATTCAGAAAGGTCACGGCATTGAAAAAAATGAGTGCGCCATCCTCTCACCCCTCCAAGTCTGCTCTTCTTGCTCTTATAGCTCTAGCTATTTTTTTCTCAGATCTGTTTTTTCTTTCTTTTGTATGCTTTTTTTTTTCTTCTTCCTTTCTTTCTTTTGGCTGTTTGCTGAACGGTGACAGTATGAAACCCAAAGCCACAGAGCCAGCCTCGTTGCTGCAGGTGCTGGAGAGAGGGAGCGAGGGAGAGAGAGACTCTGACTGAGGCAAGCAGATGGCTTTAGCCAGTGGCGTCCAGCCAGAGGAACAGGTGCGGGTCACGTGACCGCCGGTTACCAGGGCGATTTGATTGCTCTTGGCGTGCAAATGAAAGGAGAGGGGGGCCCTGAGCGGCGAGCGAGGGCTGGAGCCTCCAGGGCATCCAGTAAGCTGTGGCAGGGAGAGCAGCACTCGGAACTGGAAGAGGAGTTTCGGCTTGCCTTTTCTTCTGCACTCTTCCGTCTCTTTCTGCTCTGTCTTTTTCTTTTTGTTTTAAAGGGAGCGTACAGTACTGTACCCTTGTCCCCTCCCAATTCTTTGCTGTCCTGGTTTATAGAAAGACTAGATAAACAACCTGCAATCTTTAGCCATCAATATCATGTTTTGTGGCTGTAGAGCTGTTTAACTTCTGGAGAGGCCAAAAAGCACGTTTTGCACAACGCTCCTCAATTTAAATAAGTTTAATTATAAATGTATTTTCACCAAAGTGTTTGCTATGAGCTTTGGCTGTGTGGGTGCTTGTGCTAACTGAGCCCCACTTTACATTTACAGTGCTAAGAAGCCTGATGCAGAAAACGGCACCAAGAAAGATGCCAAGCGCAAAAGAGAGTCTTCAATTACCTCAGATACAGAGAAAACGCCTCCCCCATCACCAGAAGAAGAGGATGATGACGGTGTCCAGGTAACTAACATATATAGTGTGAGCAGATGCTGCAAAGATGGATTAATTATTTTAGGGGTAGGCAATCCAGCCTCGGTTTAATAGCTTAGAATTTGCCCCAACACTTTGCTGTTCTGAATATTGGTGGTCATTTGTTAATGCTAATTTTTGCCCATCTCTGGCCCTAGTTAACGCCTTGTTGCACTAAATCTTTTATTTACTTATTTATTTATTTTAAATGTGAGGATTACTGTTCTGTCTGTGTAGCTTCATAGAACTACAATTCTCTAGTCTACTGTGATTTAATCTCACCTCATTTTGGATGGCTGCCGGGGTGCCATTCTGGTTACGGCCTGCTGTGCTCCACCGCCCCGTTAGGCAGCGGCAGGATCAGCCAAATCAGACCATCTGCACTTTTCTGTTCTGGACCAAATCTTGGGCAAGCTTACTGATTGGCTGCTTTCCTTTGTTTTGTGGATGAGACATTGTCAACATGCCTGCCACACATGGCCGATATGGATGTAGCCACGGTTAGCAAGAGGGTTGTTTTTACCAATCGCCCATATTGTGTCCAACAAAACATACACTACCAGGTTTGGCAGTTGACTTGATGGCCACTGTCTGAGACCTCACAGTGATGTATATGGCTTAGTCATTCATTCATCAAGTGGTCCGCGTAATTCATTTTGTTACTGACATTCAGAACAATTAAAAATGCTTGAGTTACTTTATTCTACAAAAGTAAAATGCCCCAGGTTCATGAATATCAGTTGTTCTAATGAGCAAGATATCTTTAGGTTCTAGAGGTAAATATAGACTAGATTTATGTAGTTTAACAGCGTAGCCGGAACTCTGCAGTTATAAGCACAGAGAATTCTTTTTGCTGGCTCACTAACGATAAGATGAAAAATGTCTAGCATATGGTACAGGTTAGCTGAAAATGGAATAAGAGCATAACAATGACCTAATTGCAAAGATCCCTGTGCATAACGTTTTCCATGGTGCTCAAATCTGTCCGTTTTATAGGTGTGACTTGATGACTATTTTCTAGGCACTGTTAGGTTAAAGAGAATTGCTGCTTTTTTGCTTAGTGATTTGTGTGTTGTGGCCACAGAAAAGGCGCTCAAGCCGTCAGGTGAAGAGAAAGCGCTACACAGAGGACCTGGAGTTCAAGATCTCCGATGAGGACGATGATGGAGACGATTCTCCAGGACCAAAGTCTCCTTCAACTACTTCAGAACAGACGGTAGGGCTACAACCTGTTACACTGTAATATATAAATATAGACGAGATTTATGTAGTTTACTAGCATAGTTGGAACACTGCAACCATAAGCACAGAAAATTGCTGATATAACCTGCTGGCTGTTGCTGTGCTGGAGGCACATACTCTGACTGATTTATCACAATCATTTCTTCCTCTGTTTTCTGCATTTTAGGAGGTGCCTGATGCAGAGGGCCCGGTTGTGGAAAAGATTATGGGCGTCCGCAAAGGAAAGAAGCAGGTAAGTTTTCAGCTTGAACCTTGGATCAGGAATGAAATCAGTTTCAAGTCCTAAATCACATCAAGTCTAGTGTCTGAAATTAGGTGGTTGGTCTCCAGCAATTCCTGATTTTGGTCCCAAAATGTTGAATAAAACCTCATTCATGGCACTAGTTAAATGGTCCTGTTGCAACAGCAGTAGCAGTCTTTGGTGAAATAGAAAATCAACCCTTCAAAGTTAAAATTCAGTTTTCACATGTCGATGTACAAGTGCAGTACACTGTTCTCTTGATGTAACGTGGATTGCAATCCCAATAATAGATACGACAGACTCTTTACTAACATTTATAGAAGGTCCAAACAAGTATTACAACACCGGTATTGTTGTAACAAACTGGATCTCAAACATTTTCAGTGTTGATAAACCGTCCATGGTTTTTCTAGTTCTGATGCTGTGCAAATATACTGAGATTTTTACCTTCACCTGTTGTGTTGTAAAGATCTTTTAAGCAGAGCTGAAGGTTTTTTGGTAAGCCTTGCTAAAGCTTGGCTAAAGGTTCGCCAGCATTTTAAGTGTTGATTAAATTAAACACTTAACCATCCGTGATGGGTCAGTGCTCAAGGCATACACATGAAAACATTTAGTGATTGCTAAGAGGCTTGTTTGCATTTACCAGTACTGCAGAGGTTCGTGTTATGGATGCACAATGATATCCAAATCTGCATCCACACCTATTTGCTTATTAAAGCAATCAGCTGCTTATTTGTGTTTGGTTGATTTTTCGGACAGATTTTTTAAAAGCTTATTGCGCTTCAGATAAACAGGATTTGGTCAGTGGTGTGCTACTATCTTAAAGTGCCTGCATTTGATTCATTTTACTGCATTTGTAATGCTGTACTAATAAATATTGCATTTAATGCGAACTAAAGTGTACCTATGTCGGCCTGTCTGATATCACATTAATGACCAACGAACAACATACTGTGACATCCTAGAACGCAGCGTCTGCTGCAGAAACCACCTCAGAGCTGAGCCGCTGCCCCAGCCTGTAATGCTCAAGAGCTTTGAGAGTTTTTTGTTTCTCTGTAAAACCACCAAATTCTATTAGTCCTGTAAGACATTCCAGTGTCGTTTCTCTGCTGTTGCTGTGTAGTAATAGAACTATGAGCCAATTGGTGACAAGTACTGAGTGAGAGAACCTCCTCGGAGCGATTACTCTCAGTTTTAGCAGAAAATGGGCCGCACACATCACTACTACCTTTCATAACGGGACTACAAGTCCGCCGGCCAAAAATAATACACACAACACGCGCGGCTCTCAGTAGCGCAGCTGCAAATGGGCTCCCGCCCGAGGAAATGGTAGGTTTTGGCGTCTGGCGTAGCACTGTGGTTTTGGCAGGAAGCCAGGCCCGGGTCAGCTCCCTGTGAGCGGAGCTGTGTGCGGTGGAGGGGCTGAAGTGATTCATGACTCATGACTCATGACTCAGGCGCACCGCACTGTTCTTTAGAGAGGGAACTTCTTTTTTTTTTTTTTTTTTTTTTTTTCTTTCTCTCTCTCTCTCTCTCTATATTTTATTCCACAACCCCCCACCCCTTGTGTCTCACCATTGTCATTTCTGCCTTTGTCCCGGGGCGGTACAGGCAAGCTAAAATGCGCGTGCCAAGAAAACGAGAACTTCTTGTGTTGCGTCACAGGAAGCATTCTGCGTGGAGAGAACAAAAAGTGCAGCCGGTTGTGTAGTTTTTGGTGTTTTTTTGTTTTTGTTTTGTTTTCCTCTCCCCTTCCCCTACTCCCCCCCTTCCTTCTCTCTCCCTCCCCCTCCACAGCTGTGATTTGTAGGCTCTCCTGAACTTTAGAAGTATTAAGTTAAACAAATACTAATCTCTTGACTACATTAAAATCCTATCTGTCCATCCTGCTTTCTCTTTTACAGCTGGAGTCTGGAGAGGATGTGGAGGTTGAGGAATTCTACGTCAAATTCAAGAGTTTGTGAGTTCTGTTTGTGTAATGCTGTTTTATAATTTTAATTTTAAAGTCAATGAAGTCTGAATCTGAGCGGAGGACATGCCAAAAGGTTACCATATTTAAAAAGATTGGACAAGACAGGGTTATTTTATTTTTTGGCTTTGAAAAATTGACATTCTGTTCTATTTCTAGGCATTTATTCCATATCAAAAATTGTGACCTAGACCATGTTAAGGTCTTTGTGTGCGAAAAGCTTTGTTTTTAAATCACTAAAAAATTTTAAATCACTAAAGCTTGTGTTCAGACTCTCTGCTGGTTTTGATCTACCCCTCAGAGGATTTAACACAAACATGGAGTTAAGCTCAAGTGCACCCTGTCATTAAAGCAAAAGATTCATTCAAAAGAAGGAATTCTATTTTAAGACTTCATTTTCATTGTAGTCATACTGATGTATCAGGGAAGTGTTACAAAATTTTACATTTAATTTTATTGTGAATATTTAAACGCTTTTGGGTACACTTTGGATATCGCATGCATTTAAAGAACACTGACCAGTAGTTGTTTGTTAAAGAGGGCATAAAAGGTCCTGTTTATTTTGTATTTTACAAACCAAACTAAACCTAATTAAAGTATTATATTTGGAGTTTTTGATTTTAAAATTATGCAATATTTTGATATTTTTTTGATATTTTGCATTTTTACTCAAAGGCGTGTTCTCAGACTTTTGGACAACACCACCAATTGTTCATGTGATGCTTTGTACATTTAGTTGTGGCAATATAGATTTGATCGTACACTGTCCAGCTTGCAGTCTACCTATACAACCATTAGGACAATACATACTAATTGGGCTTGAGTAATTGAACACAAGATTCCAACCCATATTTATTTCCACTAAGAACAAAAGCCTGTTAGACTTCTTCTAGTAAAACCATGTACCTTGGCTGTCTTTTCTACAGCCCACTATTCCTTCCTCAAAAGGGCCATGTCTTAATTAGCCAACTATGTGTAGTTTGTTTACATTTAAACAAACTTTGGCTTTGTGAACTGTTGATGATTTGTAGCTCCTACCTGCACTGTCGCTGGGCGGACATTGAGGATCTGGAGAAGGACAAGAGAATCCACCAGAAGATCAAGAGGTTCAAGGCCAAGCAGGCACTTAACAACTTTATAAATGAGGTTAGTACCCACACTCTATATCCCAGTTTGTCTGCCATTTTGTTTTTCTCTCCCATCTCCTTCCTTTTGTAGCTTGTACTGATAATGGTGGCTGTATGTAGTGGCTGCATATGTTTATGGTGTCGTTTTGAACAGACTCCGGTGAGGGCAGTAAAATGGAGCACTTCATGACCTTATCTCCACAAAGTTTGCTACTTTCTCCTGGTACTAAGGTTGCTGGCGAACTAAGTGCTTGTGTTAATTTACTTTAGAAAAGACCTTATCTAAGACCTTTTAATTTCTCACCTGGTGTGAAAGTATTGTGGTGTAAATGGGTTTTTCCCCTCCAAAATTACACCACCCACATCAGGACTGACACAGCGCACCTAGATTTGTCACGTTTTGGTTTTTCTTTTTTGTCCCATGTCTTTTCCAAGTCATCTCAAAGCTGGTCACATTTCACCAATTTCTGACCAAGTACACGTTGACGAAATGGGTCGACTCGGTTCGAAGGGGAAGGGTCCTAATTTTAGAGTAAATGCACTTTACCAAGCCCAGAGTAACAAGGCTCCTTATGGTTGATTCATGTACAGAGATGGTGCAGCACCAGTGTGTCGTTTCTTTTGCTATTATTCCATAGTATCCACACGGCTTGAAACAGATAACAGCCAGAATAAGAATGCTTTAGTCCACTGCTACCTTCAAAGTTCCTTTCCACCTGAAATGGCGTGCAGAGGCTGGAACTCAACTGCAGTACTATTTAACATGGTACAGCATATTTGAATAAGAAGCGGACTTCAACTTCATCAGAAGTTCAAAGTCTACTGATACTGTAAAAGAAAAATGACCTAACAAAGTACTGCAACCCCAGATTTGCACTCATCTACTGGTCAGTGATATCTGATGTCTGGTTAGCAAAGTAAGTATAGTAGCACTGCAGCCTCAGCTTTCTTACTTCCTGGCTCCAAATATCAAACTTGTACTTTTCGTTTAGTTGATGTTGTACTTGCGCCCCCCCCCCCCCCTCGATTTGTACAATCTGGCCCTCACTAACAACTAATAATTCACAACATGGAAAACTATACGTACATAAGTGCACTGTTAAATTATTTAATATTTTTAATTATCCTCCAGCCCCACAAAAACAACGGTCAATGGATATTACAAAATGAAAATTATCTACACAACTAAATGTACAGTGTAACAGTATAGCTCAGGTAAAATGTCATAACAGATGTACAACATGCAAATGTGCCATGGGGTATCACCTAATTTGCATATTCAAAATAGATAAAATATTCACAATATGTATAATGTGCTTGCCTTCATATTGTGTACAATCTAACCAATTCCACCATTCTCCTTTTCAGATGGATGATGAACCATTTAACCCAGACTATGTAGAGGTGGACAGAGTTCTCGATGTATCTGAGAGCACAGATGAAAATGGAGAGGTATGTAATGGTTTTGGTGTTTTTGTTTTGTAATGATTTGTGAAGCATTTGTTGTAGCTCTATCTTTTTCTATCTTTCGCAGCCGGTCACTTTGTACCTGGTGAAGTGGTGCTCTTTGCCCTATGAGGACAGCACGTGGGAGCTAAAGGCAGACATTGACCAGGGCAAGATAGAAGATTTTGAGCGAGTGATGGCACGGGAGCCAGAGCTGAAGCGTGTGGTGAGGGCTCTTCTGACTGCCGAGAGAGCAAAAGAGGGGGTGAAAGGAAAAGGGCCACGTTCTTGTGGTTGTAGAAAACCACTAACGGGAATTGTTTTATTTGAAACAGGAGCGACCTCCTGCCAGCGACTGGCAGAAATCCGAGAGTTCCAGGGAATATAAAAACAGCAACGCGCTCAGGGAATACCAGCTGGAAGGAGTCAACTGGCTGCTCTTCAACTGGTACAACACGTATGTATGCAATTACTCTACCGTCCAGCTGCACTGCTTCTCACCCTCATTAATACAGGCCACAAGTACGCAAACACCCCCTCCCTGGTTCTGTTTCATTTAAATGTTTTTAATGAACTGCTTTAGTTTCCTCTTAAGCTTCAGTGTTATCAGGCGTTAATTCAATATTTTTCATTTTTATTTTTATTTTTTTCCTCCATAACCACCACGCCCTCCTCATCTTTTTTCCTTTTTGTACTTTTTAGACGAAACTGTATATTAGCTGATGAAATGGGTCTGGGAAAAACAATACAGTCTATCACCTTCCTCTATGAGATCTACCTGAAGGGCATCCATGGCCCTTTCCTGGTAATTGCACCTCTCTCCACCATACCAAACTGGGAACGGGAGTTCAGGACATGGACGGAGCTCAATGTGGTTGTCTATCATGGCAGTCAAGCCAGTCGAAGGACCATCCAGGCCTATGAGATGAACTACAGAGATGCACAGGTGACAGAACGCTGTACTTTTAAGGCTTTATTTATTTATGTTCTTGTGGAGCTCTTTGTCACTTGGCAATTTGTGCTTTCTCACTGTCAGGGTCGCGTGATAAAAGGAGCATACAAATTCCATGCCATAATCACTACTTTCGAGATGATCCTGACTGACTGCCCAGAGCTGCGGAGTGTTCCCTGGCGATGTGTGATTATTGATGAGGCCCATCGACTGAAGAACAGAAACTGCAAACTACTGGAGGGCCTCAAGATGATGGACATGGTAGGTGTTTTTGTGGTTTGTTCTAAGGGTTTTTTTTTTCTTTCTGACAAACAGAACGTTAAGAACAGAGTTAACAAAAAACCTAGCATGTTTAAAGCGTAGAGCGACCCGAAGTGATACAGACTCTGCCATCTTTCTCTAATCTCTTCTCTGCCAAGCCATGAAAAAGACCTGCAGGATTGTTGGCTGAGTAGCTCAGGAGTAGCTCTGATTAATGGGCTGCAGATGACCCCTCTAATGAATTTCTTATTCACCTGGGACAGTGGGTCATGATTTTTAACTAACCTCTTCATCTTCCGCAGGAACACAAGGTCTTGCTGACAGGTACTCCGCTGCAAAACACCGTGGAGGAACTGTTCAGTCTCCTCAACTTTCTGGAGCCAGAACGCTTCCCTTCAGAGTCCACCTTCATGCAGGAGTTTGGAGATCTGAAAACTGAGGAACAGGTGCGGGTTAATTAATTTTATGTTAATTTTTGGACAGGCAACAAAGTTAACATTGGTCTGATTAAGCATTAAACCTTAGTCTTTACTGTAATTTAAAAAGATGCAGGTTGTCTTTTTAAAGTAAGGGTGTTTTTTATCAAAGTTGTGAACTTTATCAAATCTGACTCTGATCTCTCAGGTGCAAAAGCTGCAGGGCATTCTAAAGCCCATGATGCTGCGACGACTCAAAGAGGATGTGGAGAAGAATCTGGCCCCGAAAGAGGAAACTATTATTGAGGTGGAGCTTACCAACGTGCAAAAGAAATACTACCGTGCAATTCTGGAGAAAAACTTCACCTTCCTGTCCAAAAGCGGCGGTGGTGGTGGTGGTGGTGGAGGAGGTGGAGGAGCCAGTGTCCCCAACCTGCTGAATACCATGATGGAGCTAAGAAAATGCTGTAACCACCCCTACCTCATCAATGGTGAGGCCACACAACGCACATGCTGCATTAAAACTAAATAAAATGTTTAAAATGACCACTGTTTACAAAAACGTAATAAGGGGCGTCCTGATATGCCTAATACGGAAAGTTTTATGTCAGATATATTTCAAATTAAGCTAGGTTGTGAATCAATTCTGGTAAAGCAGTGTTTGGTTTTTTAAATATATATATATATATTCTGTAGGTGCTGAGGAGAAGATAATGGAGGAGTTCAGGGAGACCCACCCTGCAGACCACCCAGACTTCCACCTACAGGCCATGGTCCAGGCGGCAGGGAAGCTGGTTCTTATTGACAAGCTCTTGCCCAAGCTCAAAGCTGGTGGCCACAGAGTGCTCATCTTCTCCCAGATGGTGCGATGTCTGGATATCTTGGAGGACTACCTCATCCAGAGGCGGTAAGAGTCCTGGCAGGGAAAACACTACCAACAAAGACTGAAAGAAGATGGTGCCTAAATTAATGCCAATTTACAAACACTGATTTGACCAAATGTACGAGATTATTAGCCATGATGTAAATTGAAACATTTGCCCAAATTAATTCAGCAGTGTGTTTAAGTGTACGCTTGGAACGTGGAAGCACCTTTCTCTAAAGCCTCTTTTGCTGTTCTGCAGGTATCCATATGAGCGAATTGACGGTAGAGTAAGGGGTAACCTCCGGCAGGCAGCTATTGACCGCTTCTCTCGGCCTGATTCAGACCGCTTTGTGTTCCTGCTGTGTACCCGAGCTGGAGGCCTGGGCATTAACTTGACTGCTGCTGATACCTGTATAATCTTTGACTCTGACTGGAACCCTCAGAATGACCTGCAGGTAAGCATGCGCTCTCTTCTCTGACACTGCGGGTCATTAGCAGCGATCTACGCTGCCGGCAGCCTCCGTGGGAAACTATTTTATAAGACAAAAGCCCTTTTATAATAGAACACTTCCAGCTGAGTGAGTGGATGGAATGTGGCTCTCGTGTTATGCAACTGGAGCAGATTTCTTGGTTGTCAGCAAGTATGTGCTCCGTTAGGTTGTGTATGTTTGACTTCCCATACCCTTTATGTACTTTTAGGCACAAGCTAGATGCCACAGGATTGGACAAAGCAAGGCAGTAAAGATTTACCGACTAATCACCAGAAACTCTTATGAAAGGGAGATGTTTGACAAGGCCAGTCTGAAACTGGGGCTGGACAAAGCTGTGCTACAGTCCATGAGTGGAAGGGAAAATGCTGCCAATGGGGTAAGAACTGCTCACAGCACCTCTGTTTTTATGGAGCTGCGCTCAAAACTCTATTCCAGATGGTTCATTAATCAAACATACTTTCCACTTGCTGGCAGCTGGTGGATGGGCCTCTAATATGTTTTGGGTAGCATCTTTTTTTCCCGTTCTCACTATCTAGCAAAATGTTTGCCAATCTATAAAAATGGTCCTTAAAGGGGTAGGGGGTAAAGTTATTGATCTTTAAATACTGATAATATATAATATTGCAATGTTTTAGGTTCAGCAACTCTCAAAGAAGGAGATTGAGGACCTCCTGCGCAAAGGGGCGTACGGTGCCCTTATGGACGAGGAAGATGAGGGCTCTAAATTCTGTGAAGAGGACATTGACCAAATCTTACAGAGACGCACACAGACCATTACTATTGAGTCAGAGGGGAAAGGCTCTACTTTTGCCAAGGTAACACCAATGTTTGTGTAATACAGAATAACTGATCAGTTTACTCCTGTTTGGGCTGTCTTGTTTTGATTTACCCTATAATATAATGAGAAAAATATTTTGTTTGTTTTTTTCCCCTCACCAGGCAAGTTTTGTATCTTCTGGGAACAGGACAGATATTTCTTTGGAAGACCCAGATTTCTGGCAGAAATGGGCAAAGAAGGCAGAGCTGGACCTGGACGTCATCAACGGCAGAGTAAGCCACTCATCATGCAGCATTTAAAGATGGAACAAGGTTGCATGCTTGTGTGAGGAAATGGCTCATGGGAAATGTAGTTAAAGCCATGTGCTAATCTCTGGCACTTGTGTAGCGATGTGTGAGGGATTTATAGCTAACTGTTAATCATTGTTTCATTAATACCAGGGTCACGCATTAGCAGCTTTCTGACAGGTATCGTATTCATAGCTGCAGCTGAAGATTGATAATTAAAGGCGGGGAGAATCCAGGTCTGGGTAGATTCCCCAGCACTCGATGGTGTCACTCCTCATAAATATGCTATCTGAGCATAATTAATGAGGCTTATTTCCCCCAGGCTAACAGTGCGTGGAATGTAGTCGTAATTGGGCAAAGGCGAAATTGTTTAAACTTGGCCATGGGAAGCGTTTTCTCTAATTACCGCTGTTCTCTCCACTCAAGAGAATTTGAAGCTCTAAGCAGCTTACGGCTGCTGAAGGGAAACATCGCTTTACGTCGAAGCAAAAGTGCTTTATCACAATATTGTTTTCTGCCGATGCCCTTGAGCAAAGCTCTTAATCTAAACGGTGTAAGTGGATAGTGCGAGCAGACAGGTCTGTCCACCGCTTGTCTGTATGTGTTTGACTGCAGGCTGTTTGAAGGATTATTTACTAACTATATGGGCCCACTTTTTATATATAATTTTTTTCATTTATTTTTAAGAGTTTTTGGGACATTCTAACATCAGATTTCATCTCTTGTCAGAATACCTTGGTGATTGACACGCCTCGTGTCAGGAAGCAGACACGTCACTACAGCTCAATGAAGGAGGATGAGATGATGGAGTACTCAGAACTGGAGAGCGACTCTGAGGAAAAGCCTGTCCAGAAACCTCGGAGACCTCAGGACAAAACCCAGGGGTACCCCCGAAGTGAATGTTTCAGAGTGGAAAAGAACCTGCTGGTTTACGGGTGAGTGGAGCTTGAGGGAATTTCAGAGCAGGATTTCTTTGACGTTTTCATTTAATCAGCTACTTGAACGTGTGGAAGATGATGCCCCGTGCCCTCAGACTGTGAAAAGCGCCAAACCAGCTTTATCTTCACAAACATGCACTCTTCCTGTCCTAGTTCCACACCAACCCCCAAGCCCCACCTCCACTGAGCCTTTTCCAGGCCACGTCCCTCAGATCCCTCGATAGAGCTGTGAGCCAGAGTGCTCCATGGAAACTGGCCACCACAGGAAGTCCATCCCAGTGCCACGAGACGAGATATTCTGCTTCCTGCATCGTTTCATCGCCACCCAAACGCCCCCTTGTCCCGTCTAGTTTTCCATTTGGGATGCGGATATCTGGTAGCTTGCAGCCCACCAGTGCTGTGGTGGAGTTTGTCACGCTTGCATGTCCCCGGGCATTGGGAGCCGCACTGCTATCTAACACACACTTAATTAAGCACTAGGCCTCAGTGCTCACGGCACTAATCATGGCTGGCTGCACGCACCATGTCTGACCGGTATTATTTTTAAAATTCCCTCCTATTGCTCAACCCCTCTGCACACAGACTTTTTTCAGACACGTCTAGACCCCTGGGCCATGCAGCAAATTAGGTCCATCAAATCTGAAGGCTTTGTCTCATCTGATGTTTTATGAAAAGCAGTATAGAGCTGTGGATTTAGAGCAGACCTCCCCCTTTTTCTCTTTTCTCTCTGATGCGCTTTCCACTGTCTGTCTCTTACATGGACACGTTCACGCTCTCTTGCTCATGCTCTTGCTGTCTCTCCAGAAAGTCCCGAAGGGCAGAGCTCCATTCTCCTCAGAGAGCCTGAGTGCTTCCATCAAATAACAAGGGCATTGGGTCTCCCCATGGTCATTGACTGTGCCAGCAAGCCAGAGCTCACTGTAATGAACAGCAGAGCAAAAGAAATGCAAATATTCCACTTTTAATGACCCTTAGGCTGTAGTAGAGCTTGAAATATTTGTCCAGATATGTCACAAGGTCACAAGCGTTTTTAAAAATCTCTCTGGAAAAAAAAAAAATTGATTCTTGCCTAGCTATTTCTATCGCACTGTTCTTTGTAGCAAGGCCTCAGAGACCAGCATTGAAACTACATTAGCCTATATGTATGTATGCAAAAAAATTGGCAACTCTATGTTCAAAGGATTGGTTAATTCAAAGCTTAAAAACATTACCAGGTTTTGCTGTAATTTCTCAATTTTCCCTCTGGGATCAATAAAGTATCTATCTGTCTGTCTAATTGTTTAACACCATTTTCCCCCCTAACATTTTATCCTAAAATTAGCTGCCAGCGTCTTAGACAAAAATGACAATCAAACATCCACAAAGTATGAATGCCACACAGTTTCAGAAATATTTTAACAGACCATGCACTGCTCAAAACTATGGCGTTGGTTCATTTACAGCCACAGCTTGATTCTTTGCTTTCCCCTTTATCTAGCTGGGGTCGCTGGAGGGACATCCTGTCCCATGGGCGCTTCAAGCGTCCTTTGCGAGAGCGGGACGTGGAGATCATCTGCCGTGCACTGCTGGCTTACTGCCTGTTGCATTACCGAGGGGACGAGAATATCAAGAGCTTCATCTGGGACCTAATCACTCCCACCGAGGACGGCCAGAGCCGCACGCTCACCAACCACTCCGGTATGCTGGAAAGACTCTTTCCAAATGGAAATAAATTTCCATTTTATAGTGAAAAGGCTCTGTGGTCTAGCTTCAGCTTGGACTTCATGGAGTTTATAAAGCTAGTTTCAGTGTGGTGTTTGCAGTGTATATAGTCAATGACCACAGACAATTAAGGCATTTCCACAGGCTTGGCTGTGTAATGTGTACTATAGAAGCTTTTGAGTGCCTGCCTGTTGGTCTTTATGGGTGTTTTGAGTTTTCTGTAGAGAAAAATTGTCAATGGCAATTGAGCATGTAATCTAGGTGCAACACATCCTGATCAGGTTGAAACTCTGGTGTTAAACTGTTTTGTTTCTCGTGTGTGTGTGTGTAGGGCTGTCTGCTCCTGTGCCCAGAGGCCGTAAAGGTAAAAAGGGCAAGCTGCCAATGGCACAGCCCCACATGCCACAAGCTGACTGGCTGGCTGACTGCAACCCTGATGTATTGCTCCAAGAGGACAGTTACAAGAGGCATCTAAAACATCACTGCAACAAGTAAGAACTAAGGCTCTGCAGTATTATTTATTGCAGTAATATGATTTGTATTGTGGAACACTAAAAATAAGACTGTGAGCACCCTGACCTACATGTGGGTGCACTTTTAAATAGTCCAATAAACTTGGCCATAAGTGACCACACTAGCTGTGCAAGGATATTATACAATACACAGTAAGCTACCTTTTTAATGCTGTGTGTGTATAGTGTAGTGTGGTCTCTCTGATATTGCCTTATATAATAGTAAAACCTACAGAATCTGCAACTTGAAAATTGCAGTGCAAGTGTGCTTGCAACAAGCCCTGTTTTCGGGCCATCTGAAGTGCATGTTAATAATGAGGGTGCTACTGGGATGAGGTGTGGGTGTCTTTCCAATTTTTCTCACTTGGCTGAAATTCAGGATTTTAAGATTGTCAATAATTAATTCTTTAACTCATCGGCCCAGTCTTGGCTATTTAGTCTCACCCTGCTTGTCCATCACCCGCCTCATGCCGTCGTCTGCCCTCTTTTGTTTTGAGGCGCCTCTCTGGTTTCATTTGATAAATAATTTCTGTTGCCAGGCCTGCTTTGTTGGGTCTCGCCTAGTCGGAGGGCATGGAGGTGGGGGTTGTGTACACTTCTGGCTCACTCGTTCACTCTTTTGCTAGCTCTATCATACGTACCTAAAGAATGGAAGAGGGGGGCAGCAAGTACCATTCCGAGTCAACAAATTCGAAGCAATTTGACCACTGGCCATCTGCCTGCTGTTCCACAAACTTCTCCCTCTCCCTGTTCACACCTCACAACTTCCAACAGCCTTTGCCTATGAAATGAATAGAAGAGAAAGATGCAGTGTTACAGAAGTGGGGGGCAGGGGGAGGGTGTAAGTGAAAAATTAGCGACGGGGGGGTTAGAAGTTGGTAAGAGGGGAGAAATGCAGGGTGGGGGACATAGATGGCAAGATCTGAGGAAGCAAGCAATGCTAAGTATGGAGGGAGAAAAGAGGACAGGGAGCAGGATGGAGAGAGGGTGTAATGCGGGGAGTGGGGGAGGAGGGTGGTGGGTTTGTGGGCTGGCGGGCCTTTCTCCCCCCGTGCAGCAGCGGCATGGTGCCAGGCCAGGTGCCAGCCAGGCAGACCTGTTGGAAGCGGGTGAAAGGCGGCACACACAGAGGTGATTATGTGCTGCCATCTGTCAGGCGCAGAGGCTGGCGCGCAGCGTGGCTAATCAGGCCTGGCAGGATGATGGATGAGCCGTGGCACACGCCAACGAGCGGCTGCTGCTGCCTCTGCCTCCACCGCTGCTGCTGGCACAGAGCGCAGCGGCCAAACTTACTCAGGCTTTTGTTTTTTGTCTCTCTCTGTCTCTCTCTCTGCCCGCCCCCCCTCCCCCACCACCACCTTTTCCTTTTCATCCATCCATCTTTTCTTTTTTTTTCTTTTTTTTTTTCCCTTCCCCTCTTCTTTTCTTACCACTATCTCTCACAGAGTGTTGCTGCGGGTCCGCATGCTGTACTATCTGCGACAGGAAGTCATTGGAGACCTGGCAGACCGGATCCTGGAGGGAACAGATTCAAGGTTGGCATCTCTCTTCTTCCCTCACTCCAAAGCCTGCCTGCTGTTATCTCTTCTCTCCTTCCATCACCTTCTCCTCCTCTCTCATCCCCCTTCTGCCTCTCCCTTACTCGCCCCTTCCCCCCCTTCACTCCCCCTCCACCCAGATGTGCATGCATGGATAATGTGCAGACGTGCTTGCCATATTGATGCTCTTGAGGACTTGACTGAAGTTCTAATTGAGCCACTGTGTATGTGTGTTTGGTAGTGGGAGAGAAGCTAGTGGCTCAGATCTTTGGCCATAATCAGGTTGGCCTTGGACAGTCAGGCTGAGAAATGGCCTCTAAATGAGATGCGGCGTGTTAATGGCCACATTTCCTTCCAGATGTCTGTGGATAGATGTTACTGCCACGCTCATCAGATTACTCATGGCCACAGCCACTGCCATCTCCAGCTTAATCACACTTCCTGTGTTTGTTTATTTTTTTCCTCTTTCTTTCTTTTTCTTTCTTTGCCTGCAGCGAGCTGGATGTTTGGATCCCACAGCCCTTCCATGCTGAAGTTCCTGCCGATTGGTGGGACCTGGAGGCTGACAAGTCCCTCCTTGTCGGCGTCTTCAAGCATGGTAAGCCCCGCCCCTCAGATCCCTGTGTCCAAAGCTATCTCACTGGCATTCAGTGTTGGGGGTTGAGAGGAGTGTAATTCCCTTTACTTGACCCACTGTAATGTCATTTGGGAATTGATCGACAATTTCTCAACCTAAATGAGGACGTCATGGTAACCCTTAACTGATGGTGTAAATATTTTATGACTATTTTTGAAACGCTGTTCATGTCAAGCATATTTTAGAGAAAAAAAAATTTAATTACCAGACTAATACACATTGACTATTTAATGGTGCTGTGTCATGGAAAACTGATATTTTAACGTTTTCCTGTTTTTAAATAATAGCTTGATCTTCTATGTAAATGTTATGTTAGAATTTGTACATTAATGTTCTATATATGGAAGCCAAGCTGCAGAAACTTTCAGTTTACACATTTACATATCTGCCTTCAGCCTATCACAAGTTTAGTCCCATCCACATGCAAAAATTAGTGGGTGTTGCATTTACACTTAGTCTTTAACAGAGGGACTTGCAAAAGTGCTTCATAAATCTTTTAAATACAAGGCAGTTAGAACAGGGTTAATTTACGCATCAGTTTTAAAGGGTCAACAAGTCACTTAATTTAAGAGGTTAGGAAAGAGAGAGAACATGAAAGTGAATTGTTTTTCTACATGAACTTGTATCGTGTCACAGAAAAAACAAAATGCAGGCAACGGTGAGGGGGTGGGGATGGTAGCAGTAAACATTCCAAAGAGTGAAACTCGAGGCTGGTATTGTCAGCTGCTGACTTGTAATGATATTAAATGTAGTAATAGGCACTTTTTCTTATTCAATAACGGCCACTGGCTCCTGCAGCTGCCATTAATCTAAGACGAGGCTTCTGCGTGAGCTCTCTTTCGTTTTGTGTCTCTCTCTCTCTCTCTCTCTCTCTCTCTCTCTCTCTCTCTCTCTCTCTCTCTCTCTCTCGTTCTCTCTCTCGTTCTCTCTCTACCTCTCTCTCGTTCTCTCTCTACCTCTCTCTCGTTTTCTCTCTACCTCTCTCTCGTTTTCTCTCTCTCTTGCTCCCAAGAGCTCTGTGCGGCCTCGTTAACTCTGCCCTACACACACACACGCAAACGTGTGTACAGCACAGGCAGCCTGTTCTTAATCATAATCCCAATTCAGCAGGGAGGTCTCAGGAGGAAGCAGCAGTAGAGAGGTGGCGGGTCCTGCGCTGCAGAGGGAAGAATGATAGCCTATAAAACCCCCTCATGATTACAGTTTGGCTCGGGCCGCACCGGCAGTTAGGAACAATGTGTCACCGCATAAATCCTAATTGAAATGTGATGTTCTGGCAGGGGTGGGGAGGGGAGGAGGAGAAGAGAACGGGTGGGGCGGGGGGGTGGGGGTGGGTTGGTGGATCAGCAGCTCTCAGCTGAAGTGGGTCCAGCCTGCCAATCATCTCCCCCACCGTGCACGGCCGGGATCCGCAGCCTCAAATCTGTTCTGCTTGGACAGTTTCAACGGGCGTTTTCCTCCACCACTGCACTGTTTTTGGTGTGGGTGTGTGTGTGTGGTTGGTTCATAGATAGATAGATAGATAGATAGATAGATAGATAGATAGATAGAGAATCATTTTACACACACTACAATAACAAAGTAAAACAGCTATAAAACTTATTGTACTTATTTTAATTATACGTGTGTGTGTGTATATAAAATAAGTTTTATAGATGCTTTACTTTGTCATTGTTCTAATGTTTGTTTATTTTAAATTGGCAAATCCTAACAAGATTCTAATTGTGATTAGGTTTTGGGTTTAGGTTTTGTTTTTGTTTGTAAGTTTTAAAAGCTATTCATTAAAAGGACATTGTATTTTTTTTTTTTTTTTAAAGTAGCTTATTTTGTAGCACTTGGCTAAATGCCGATCAGACAGAGGCTTCACTCTTCAGTTTTTATCAGGAACTTTCGGCCCCCACCCTTTCACCATTTTACTTTTGATTCAGGCATTTTTTTTTTTAACATCCTTTTTTTGGGGGGACTGGGCTGGGGGTTCCTCCTCTCTTTCTTCTTTCACCTCTTCTGGTTTAAATGCTAAGCTTTAGCACTGAGTCATACTGACAGAAGGCTTCATGCTTCAGACAGGTTTTTGCAGTGTGTTCTACCTGGTTGATGCATCTGTTTGTTGCGTGACTAACAGCCTCTTCCCCAAACTTCTATCGTATTCTGTATATTGTGTGGGTGTGTCTGAGTGTGTGAGGTAGTTTCAGCATGGTATTTCCCCAACCCTACACCCCAGTCTATGATTAGGTTTGAGTGGTACTGAGACTCTTTCTCTTCACCAGGCTACGAGAAGTATAACTCCATGCGTGCAGACCCCACCCTGTGTTTCCTGGAGAGGGTGGGCATGCCTGATGCCAAAGCCATTGCTGCCGAGCAGAGGGGAGCGGACATTGTGGCAGATGGTGGCGAGGGGTAATTTTGGCTCAAAATCACAGCCTCAGCAAGAGGGACTCCTCTCCTTCACTCCTCCTATCTGCCCTCTTATTCTTTCTCTCTAACTCTACTGCCCTCTCCTTTTGCTTTGAGTTTTATGAAGTTGTAATGCAACATTGACATTAAGTTTATGTGGTCTTCCAAACAAGATATAGAATTTTATACAGCAGACTGAGTTAAGGGGTAATGCAACAGACAATATTTCTGCTTCACTTGCAGAATGTTAGTGCTGGAAGACTTTTTGTTCAAGTAATATGTTAATGTAACAATACGTTAGTGCTCATTATCAATCTTGTATCAGTCAATCAAAATGTATCCTGGTTTAGGGAATTGGTCTTGGCAAATTGTTGTAACGCGTGTCTTTTTACAGTGAAGATGAGGATCCTGAATATAAACCACTCCGGATGCCCTTCAAAGATGAACTGGATGTGAGTTTACATGTAACCTGATCTGTTATACATGGTGTTCTTATTTAAGGACTGGTCTGAATTTTTATTTATATATTTTTCCTCCTCTCTCAGGACTTCACAAACTCTCCTCTTGACGACAAAGAAGAGACTATGGATATTGAGGGAGGCGAAGGTATTCTGCCATTTGCATATTACTTGCTTGTGCTTGCTAACATCAAGTGTGTTGCGATTAATTTCATTATGCCAAACAGAGCTGCCCATGTAGGGTCAGTTCTAAATCTTAGTTAAGCTTTACTTGATATAATTCAGTCGCTGAAGTTTTGTTCTGTTGCCCCAGTCATTCCCAAGTCGGGTGAAAATGGTAAAGCAGGAAACCTGTACTGGCCTCCAGCCTCTGCGCTGACTGCCCGCCTGCGTCGCCTTATCACCGCCTATCAGCGCAGCCACAAGAGGGAGCAGCTGAGGCAAGAAGCTTTAACCAAACCTGATGGCCGACGTCGACGTCGTCACCGTGAGGACATACTCTCCATGGTAACTGAAGGAGGGGCTTATGGTCAGGATGTGGCAGCTACTGCATTCTTGGCAGAAAGCGGGTCTTTCATGAAGAGCTCTCCATTTCTGCCCGAGAGTGCCGCCCTATTGGCAGATGGCGCTGCCTATTTCAAAGAGCGACGGCAGAGGTAAGGCATTGGTATTAAATTTTAAGACCAGTTACACCTGAACATTTTGCTGTGGAAAATGCTGATACCAAAGAACGATTTATTTTATAAACAATAAAAGCAAGTTTGTTGTATTGGCCACATGTAGTGCAGAATAAAACCTCCTGTTTCTCTTTAGCTGACCTTTTGTTGCATGTTTGTCTACATTAGAACAAAATGCATCTATAAGATTGAAGAAGCAACGTTGACAATTCTGTTAACTTCTGGTTAACCATAACTCAAAAAGCCAGTGGTTTTGTGTTGAAGCTGAACTTTCTTTTCAAATTAAGCTGGACTTTTATTTTGCTCTGAGGTTTGTCCTTTAGACAGTGAGGAGTCCCCCCCCCCCTCATATTTCACCCATGACCACTTGCATAACCTCTCTTCTCCTACCGTCTGCTCTCCAGATGGACCAGGCGAGAGGAGGCGGATTTCTATCGCGTTGTGTCTACATTTGGAGTGGTTTATGATGTCCACCGTCAGTGCTTCGACTGGACACAGTTCCGTGCTTTCGCTCGTCTAGACAAGAAGACTGATGAGAGTCTGGAGAAGTACTACTACGCTTTCGTGGCAATGTGCAAACGTGTGTGTCGTATGCAGGTCAAAGGAGACGCAGGTATAGGCCCACCCTCACAATGGAGACACTTGGGTTATGCCGTTTTTGATTGGTTATCTGTAGTTTCATTCAGTTTCTTGTATTGCTACTACTTGGTCACAGTACTTTCCCTTATACTTCTTTCCACTTGGTCAAAGTCGTTTCCCATCTTTCTGACTCCTGGTTACCATCTTCACTTGTAGCGGATATATCGGACCCCACCCTGATAATCGACCCTATCACGGAGGAGAGAGCATCAAGGACTCTGTACCGTATTGAACTGCTTCGACGCATAAGAGAGCAGGTCCTTCCCCACCCACAGCTGGAGGAGCGTTTGCGTCTGTGCCAGCCCAGCCAGGACCTCCCAGCATGGTGGGAACCTGGCCGGCACGACCGCGACCTTCTCCGCGGAGCTGCGAAACACGGAGTTAGTCGGACGGACTACCACATCCTTAATGACCCTGAGCTGGGCTTTCTGGAGGCCCACCGCAAGTTCACCCAAGGCAGAGGAGCTGAACCTACACCTGCCTCAAACCCTCTAACTCCAGTGGCTCTGGTTAAAGATGATGAACCAAAAGAAAACCATGGAGACATCATTGAAGTAAAAGTGGAAACTGGAGTGGAGGTCAAAGAGGAAGTTAAGGAGGAGAATCTGGAAAAGCCTGAACAGAAAGCTAAAGAGGAAGTAATGCCTGAGGAAGAGGTGAAGGATGAGGTGAAACAGGAGGAATCCAAGGAGGAAAAGATGGAGGCAGAGGAACAGGGAGAGGAGAAAGATGAAGGAGAAACAAAGACTGAAGACGACACTCCTCCTGAAATGACTAAAATGGAGAAGACCTCTGAGCCCGACATTACAGGCACGCTACCTGTCCCAGTTCCTGAAGAGCAGGAGGTGTCCCCTGGAGCTCCTGAGGACAGCAAAGCAAACACTGAGAAAACCTTAGAAGAGGAAGAGGAAAAAATAGATGAGGATGACAAATCTGAGAAGTCTTCTCAAGCCGAAGGTAAATGTGAAATTTGGCTTGCTCTTCAACAGACTTTAAAAACTGATCATACAGACGGATGGTTTTTGTGATGTCACAAATAAAATTGAATTATGTCCATTTTTAAAGGATTATTGATGTATAGGTTTTTTTGTTGGTTTTTTTTAAGCTGGTGGGTCCTCAGAAAGGAAGAACTTCGATGAGGAGAGTAACGCCTCCTTGAGCACAGCACGGGATGAGACACGCGACTACTTTGGAGTGGACGACAATGAAGCAACTGCTTCTCAGATGTTTGGTGACAGAGCCATGTTCTCCTTTTGGCCAAAGGTAAGTACATAAACTGATGCCTGTCTTAAATGTCATATGTTTTATAAATCATAAGTCTGGTTTCCTCAAAAACAAATATGGAGGTTAGGGTTCACAACCATACACAATTATGCGTATTAAAATCAGCCAACAAAGTTTCCCCAAAGCAAAAAAAATACTGTTTTAACATGGATCTGGCACTAAAGTTGCAGTTGTGCTTTTGTTTACCCAGTGGTTCATTACAAACGCGCCCCACTCATGCTTACGTTTTGCGTCCATCTCTGTTTGTATTGCAGGACAGGGTAATGATCAATCGTATGGACAACATCTGTGAGGCGGTCATCAAGGGCAAGTGGCCTTCCAACAGGAGGCAGTTCTTTGACTTTCCAGGCCTGTTGCCTGGCTACAGCACCATGGCAACGGACAGCCCCCTGCCAAGGAGGGGCCTGGGTGATCTCTCCATGGTGAGCCAGACCAGCTATAGTGGCAGTGAAGACCTCACCATGTCACCACAGGTCAACAAGGCAAGTCACCTACCCTGCCCCCAGATCAGTTGCTTTCTCAGACTGAGCTATGTCTCCATAGTTTCTACTAGGTCGACTATGTACAGGATGCATTGCAAACCTTATCATTCATTCAAGTGATTATGGGGCTGAGCTGAAATTACAATGATAGTTTGGAGAGAGAAGCCTCTGTACTTGAAGAGTGTCAAGCTAATGAACATCAGTATATAATACCCTTAAATGTCACTCACGGAAGGTAAAAAAAAAGACCACTACCCAGCTCTAAACCATGCTAGCTTGCTAGGCTATCTTCTAATCACTCGTTGCTATAAATCCCTAAGCAAAGATGCTCAAGTAAAGATGGATTGTTTAATGTTTTAGGATGGTTAAAGTTCACATTACTCAATTTGTAAATCAGTCAAAATCATGAACCTGCCGCCTGTTCATGTCCACCCTAAATATTTGAATCTCCTTTGAAAGTCCTTAATCAACTTTATCTGCTTTGTAATGCGTAATAAAAAATGTAAGTGTTTATTTCCATTAGCCTGTCATCTGGAATTTGCGTAATATTGGCATAAACTGGTACATCTTTGTGTGCAAATCTGTTTTACAAGGTTTTTGTTCTAGCTTTGATCATTTTGGATAGTCTGTCTGAGTGACTAGTAAAAAATCAGTGGTTGACCGGGTTTGTTTTGACTCCACACTGACCTACCTGCTTATTTCCTGCACAGGATGAGGCTCTGAGTTTGTCTGTCCCACGGCAGCGCAGACGTCGGAGAAGAAAGGTGGAAATTGAAGCAGAACGGGCTGCCAAGCGCCGTAATCTGATGGAGATGGTTGCTCAGCTGAGGGAATCGCATGCTGCTGAAGGTCAAGCTCAAGCCATGGACCTGACCAAGGCCCTGCACAACCTGACCCCTTCAGCCGCTTCCTCGTCATCCTCTGCTGTGTTCCCAGGAGCCATGGCCTCCTCTGCAGCCCTAAAGGCCCAGATGGAGCTCCTGCAGGCAGGTGGAGCATCCAGGGCCAACGGCTCTTTGCTGGAGGCTGAACTCCCAACCCGAAGGAGGAGAGGCCGCAGGAAAAACGTGGAAGGCCTGGAGCTGCTCTTCATGGGCAGCAAGAGAGGACAGCTGAATGTGGTATGGGTCTTTAGAAGTCTTAGCTTAACATTTTTTTTTTTTGTTATTTATTTATTTTTGTAAATTAAGCAAAAATGTTTTGGATTTTATAATGTTATTTATTCCCTCCTAATCTTTGATGCAGGAAATGGAGATTAAAATCCCATGTTCATTACCTTTACAGGAGGATTCAGATGGGACCAAAGCTTTTGTAGACAGGGCACACATGCCAGGCCGAGCACAGAGACACATTCCAGCTCCTGCACCAAAGGCGTCAAGCGCCACCCTGGAGGATAGCAGCCTTAAGTCAGAGGATGGAACAAGCACTAAGGACCTACGGGAGTGGCTGAGACAGCACCCCACATACACTATGGACATGCCTGGATACATACCAGTAAGTGCCCTCCACACTGCCTACAGTCTCTACTGGTTTTATTCTGCTTACAGAAACATCACGGTGGACATGGGGCCAATCACAAAGGACTGTCAAATTTAAATTTCTTGATTTGATGATTAGCGTGTTAACTGATTGGCCACAGAAGCCAGTGGTTATGAAATCTCAGATTGTGTTTTGGATTACTGTAAGACCTCTTTCTTAAGCCTTGTTGTCTTGATTGTTTGCAGAAGAATGAGGAAGTCCTCCTCTCACAGTTGGCCAAACCGAAGCAGAAGAGGCACCGCTGTCGCAACCCCAACAAAATAGACATCAATACTTTAACAGGAGAGGAGAGGGTTCCTGTGGTCAACAAGAGAAACGGCAGAAAGGCAAGTATTTACTCCAATTTTGTCATAATTTATGCATTTCTATGTATTGACTGTATTGCTTTTAAAGTTGTCACTCGTAACGTGTTGGTTTTCTGTCTCGTTGCTACAGATGGGTGGTGCTATGGCTCCTCCAATGAAGGATTTGCCACGCTGGCTAGTTGAAAATCCAGAATTTGCTGTCTCTCCAGACTGGACCGATATTGTCAAACAGTCGGTGAGTCTAAGAATTTTATATATATATATATATAAGAGTTGTCCTGTTTGTGTCTTGAGACAGTGGTTTGATGATTAATCTAAAGACGTCCTCCAATACATTGATTTTTATTGTCTAGATTGTGAATTGATTAGGTATTTAAAAGTTTCTTATGCAAGCATAAAATGCCTCAGAAAAGCTTTTGAATTGTTCCAGAATTTAAAATTGAAATTGTTTATCAGGTCAGATTTATATAATTGCGTTTAATGTGGCATGTTTTATCATTTATTTTAAACTGTGCCATGTTCTGTTCTCCAGGGCTTCCTTCCGGAGTCCATGTTTGATCGCCTCCTGACAGGGCCCGTGGTCAGAGAAGAAGGCGTGCGGCGCAGAGGCAGGCGACCCAAGTCGGAGATCGCTAAAGCAGCAGCAGCTCAGGCAGCAGCAGCTGCTGCCGCGGCCTCCACGTCGGGGGTAAACCCCTTACTGATGAACGGTCTGTTCGGAGGCATGGACCTGACCAGCCTGCAGAGCTTACAGAGCCTGCAGAGCCTCCAGCTGGCTGCTGGCCTCATGGGCTTCCCCCCGGCCCTGGGTGGGGGTGCGGCAGACAGCAAGCACGCAGCAGCCATGCTACCCCTAATGCTGCCGGGCATGGGCGGCCTGCCTAACATGTTCAGCCTTGGGGGCCTGTTCGGGGGCAATCTGGCTGCAGCCACTGCGGCTACAGCAAACAGTGCGGCGGCTTCAGAGCAGACAGAGTCTGAGGAGAAAACCCAGCCCAAGAAAAGCGAAGAGAGCAATGAGGAGGAAGGAGAGGAGAAGAATAAGGAAGAGGCGGAGAAGGAATCGGGGAAGGAGGTGGATAAACCTGCAGAGGCAGAGTCGGCAGACACCAACGGTGAAGCTACTTTAGGGGCTGCCGCAGCAGTGGCTGCTGCTGCTGGTATGTCCACCAATCCGCTGGCCTTTAACCCTTTCCTGCTCTCCACAATGGCTCCAGGCCTGTTCTACCCCTCCATGTTCCTGCCCCCAGGTCTGGCAGGCTTGGGCCTGCCGGGCTTTTCTCCGGCTGCCCTGGCTGACCTCCAAAATGCCATGTCTGGATCTTTAGGAGCTCCCGGAGAGGAAAACAAAGAATCTAGCAAAGAGACCCGTCCAGAACGGGACCAGAACGCCTTAAGAACCAGCGCCGACCCGGCGGAACACGTACTCGACGACAGTGACTCCGAGGAGAGCCAGAACAAGACGGCCGACTCATCTATGCTGGACGAGGACCTGGCCGGACCTGCTGAGGAACTGGACTCCGTGGAAGGTGGAGAAGAGGAGGAGGATGAGGAGGATGATGAGGAAGATCCTGCAGAGGAGGATGAGGACAAAAGTGACTGACCGACCGACTGACTGAATTAAATAAAACTGGCCCTCTGCCATTTCCCTGGTGGGCTGTGGAGACGCCGTTTTAAAACTCTATGCGACAATGTGGTTAGTCCAGTTGTTTACAATGCCAACTTAATATCCCAAAACATTTTATGAATTTGGTTTAGTTTTGTTGACAGGTAACAAAGGGGAACACAACAACGCTGTCTCTGCAAACGCTAGTGTAGGCAGGGTAAAAAACACAGGCAGTAGTAGAGTTGTGGATGTCAAAAGGGCCCCCGCCCCACCTTTTTATGTCTTTGAACACTGGGTGGTGCTTTTCTTTCTGTTTCTAGGAGAGGTGAAAACATCCTGAAATACTATAGGAATTACTCGTTCCAATAGTGCTGTGCTGCTTCTTCTGTTTTGGTTATTTTTATTTTTCTCTCTACTGTTTAACATAACTGAGTAGCATCTCGTAATATTCAGTGGCGTACAACTTTGACGGCATTAAGCAACTCTCTCTGCTGCTGAAAAAACAAACAAAAGGAACTTATTTTGGTTTTCGTTGTACTGTTCTGCTGAAAGGAGAGGGATGAAGTTCTCACATATCATAGCCTACACTCTGACTGTTCAAAAGTCTCTCACACTGACAATCTATACGGGTGAGGGGACATCTCGGCCTGTGGAGACAGCAATAACGAAGGCAGCTTTTGAATGTTCGATTTTACTCTGACTTAGACACCGGAAGTGTGGAAACAGAAAAAAACGACATGACGTTAATTACTGCAGTCGAATTGTCTCATTATATCCACGTTAATGCACTGGTGTAAGAATTAAATCAGGTACCTTTATCTATTTGAATGGACTTTTGTTACTTTAGCCACAAAGCTGAACAGCATTACCTCAATTCTAACTAGCCTTGAAGTTTACAGACATAAACGTTGTAAATGTTTTTTTCTTCTTTTTTGTGTGTTTTTCTTTTTTTTCCTGTTTGAAACCATCATGTATGATGAACTGTAAATTGCTGCCAACTGTAGTAATGATGCTTTTAATAAAAGTGACTCATGATATTCGCCTAGGAAACCAAAACCGTGTTTGCTTTGCTCTGTGGGATTTAAAGATTATATAGAGTGCTGGGCAGTAAGGGTGGGAAAGCCCCCTAATGCCCAAGGCATGGTCTTATGTGGTTTTCATGTAAGAAATAATGTTTTGATCTGGGTACTGTAATAAATGCATGTTGTGATTTCAACTTTTTTTAACTGCAGATTTTGGGTAAAATTTGGTCAGTATTTCTTCTTTCTAGGGAGAGTTTTTGTCACTTTAGTCATTTTATTGCCTCAGAATGGGCCTGTGGGGAGACAGACTGGCTGTAACACTCAGTGCTTGGCATCTTTGTATTGTGTGTACACCAGTACCCCCTTTCCCTTTTGGACAGCATGACCGTTTACATCTTGTCACATCCTGTGACCTGTATCTGGGTTGTACCCTGACTTTCTGACCATCACTTTCTGAAAGTGGACTGGTTGTTCAGATTTGTATCTGCTTCAAAGGCATTTGAGTGTTTTTCTGCATTTTGGTGTTGATGGTCTGATCCAGATTTAATCCTGATACTCAAGACCAGGTGTGAATGGGGTCAATGTTATTGTGGTGTGTACGGTTAAAGTGAGCTTTTCTGAGGACATGGATATTTAATAAGCTGGGAAATAAAAGTACCATATTTGCATATTGTCTTCACACTGCAGTTTTGAGGAACGGATCGGTCTGGAATTCCTTTAGGCTGTGTTCAGAGTGTAGACAAATCGGATCTGTTTCTCAAATCAGATTTTTGAGACTGTGTCGTAATTGTTACGTCCAAGTGATCAAATTGGATTTGTGTGTCCAGACGTCAGCAACCCTGTGGTTTTTTGTTTGTTTGTTTGTTTGTTTGTTTGTTTTTTATTTGTGGGGGGTGGGAACCATCTGTGTCACTACGTGCCAAATCCCACTGCCTCCAATCACTCTGGGTTTGACGTTGGCCATAGGTGAAACGTTATCAGTTCTGCCTGCATATACGGTATTCTGAGGCCGCAATCCCCTAATACTGACGGCACCCATGTGGTTGGAAGTAAATGACACGCTCCTTTCTAAGGCTCTGACCTATGAGATGACGGGGCAACAAAAGACAGCTGTATCTGCCTAAAAGTAGTAAGTAGTATTTGACCATACTGAAAGTCTATACTGCACAGAAGTGTGTTTCCATCAAAATGAGCCTCTGAAGATTAATAAAAGATGAACTCGCTTTAGAGGATCAGTTTTAGAGTGGATTAGCTGAGGGTAGCTAACAGCTAGGCTAACCATATTTCAGGTGAACGGAGCAGCGTTAGCAGCAGATAGCTCTAAACACAATGTCACATTTCTAAACACCTCCAAATCCATCTGTTTTTTTTTTGCTGTTCAGACTACCAAATCAATCTAGGTACATTCTGGATATACTAGAAATCTGGTTTGGCCTGGCAGACTAGACAAGGCCTAACCTCACATTCACACTAAGGCGTAATAGAGTGCCCTTCTCTCCTTTAGTGTCTTTGTGGTGTCCGTATCAACACCTTGAATTTGAGTCTCATAAGACGTCAGAAGCAGGCCTGTTAATCTTCTACATCTTCAGATGCTTGAAGAGGGAAATTCTGTCTTCTGAGGCATTTGGAGCGTTATGGGTGCTCATGTTATTGGTTGGTGTCAATACACCCACCACTTGTTAATGTAGGGGCCACGTGTAGTCGTGGGCTCCTGCTAGGGCTGCGTACTTTTCACATGTCATCTGCATAGCTGTGATGTGTTTCTATAAGGGGCAAATCACTTGGGTCTAAAATTCTAGCAGCAATTGGGTTTTCCCTTCCTAGCTTCTGATGAATTGGTAGCCAATTTTACATGTAGACGCATTCATTTCTGTCATCGCATGATGTTTAAATTTGACATGTTGATACAGATGCTGAACAAGGCAATAAGGACAAAACGGAATCCCATAGCAGACACAAGGTGTCTTTGTCACCCCAACTTTGGCTGTATTTGAAATGACGTACTACTTTTCGTATCTGTATCGAAAAGTAGTATTTGACCACACTGAAAGTCTATACTGCACAGAAGTGTGTTTCCATCAAAATGAGCCTCTGAAGATTAATAAAAGATGAACTCGCTTTAGAGGATCAGTTTTAGAGTGGATTAGCTGAGGGTAGCTAACAGCTAGGCTAACCGTATCTCAGGTGAACTGAGCAGTGTTAGCAGCAGCTAGCTCTAAACAGTGGATACAGTAATAACAGCTCTGAGGTAAATGTGGGTGTAGTGATTGTAGTGGGGGATGGTTTTATCAGAATGAGCCTCAAAGTTAAATATACAGGTCTGAAGATTAATAAAAGATGAACTCGCTTTAGAGGATCAGTTTTAGAGTGAAATAGCCGAGGGGAGCTAACAGCTAGGCTAACCGTATCACAAGTGAACTGAGCAGGGTTAGCAGCAGCTAGCTCTAAACAGTGGATACAGTAATAACTGAAAATGTGAGGTAACTGGTCATGTGACTGTATTAGTATACCACACTGTAGGTCAGAACTTGTTACTGTACTGTGTACCACACACACAGGGGGCGTATACAGTGTGCAGTACATACTACTGTAGTATACTGTGTGCAGTATTGTAGTGTGCCACTTCAAACAGCCATCGTCTCTTGTCGTTGTTGCGTGTGGTTCAAGAGAGCTAGTTAGTTTTGAAAGCACATATTACTGACAAAGGAATTTGGATGGAAACCTAACTGCTTGCACATGGGGCTAGCTTTATTAGCCAGTTAGCATGCTGGCTTACCTAGCTAGCTATCGAGTGACCTAACTGACCAGACACACCAACAAGCAGCTACTTTCTTCCTCAGTTCATTTTTCTTCAAATGTACATGTACAAAGATGCTTCATATAAACTGGGGAACGAGGAAAAGGTGGTTATGAGCTTCTCCTGCATATTTACCACCACACTGCTGAGAACTGGAACCAGAGCTGGTAGGAACTAAAGGTCCAGAGAACAGAAGCTAGGGGGACCTGGGACCCCTGTGTCCACGATTGGTCCGAATCATTTGTTAAATCACAATCACAAGTCGTGTACTGCCCTAGGATATGACTGGACGCTCTGTCGCCTGCTAGTGTGAACTAAAGGTTAGGCTAAGGCTTAATACACGACAGCCAATCAGAACAGAGCTCATTAACATTAGAGTCTGGCAAAAACAGTAGGACAGTAGGTTATCAGTGTTTCTAAATACATAAGACACATGAATGTTATGAGTGGACATGAAAGGAAAGATCCCTCGTACCTTAGAGAAAGCCTTTGTTCTTTCAGCAGATATAACTGAGTTTGTTTTGAACAGGTTGCTCAGAACAAAGTCATTATGAGAAGCGTTCAGTTTGTCCTGACATTTGAGTCACAGTAATTTGACACAGGTGGAGACCGGCCAGCGCTCCGGGTAATTTAGAGAGACTTCCTGATTGTTGACTTGGTCTGCCCGGTTACATTAAGTGGCTTAAATATTAGTATGTACAGTGTTTTACAGTGGCACTGTCTAAGGAGCTTCCTAAAGTATTCATATATAAAGTGCTTGTAACTTTTTGTATGTTGCAGAGCATCCTTATAAACTCTAATGATGCCTCGCAGAGTCCCCTACGACTGAAACATGCCTAGTAGTGTGTAATACATTCACCAGCACAATGGACTTAGGCCACATCAACGTTCAGACACTCTTACTTTGACCCGTATGACCGTACGCTTCCATACACGTGCAGATTCAGCTACTTCCTTCACACTATGGTGTTTGGCCACGCCCACATGCAGTCACTCCTTTTAGCCAATCATTACCATCTGCTCTGGAGCCGTTTACCACACATGGAGCGAGACATTCCCTGTACTGTAGCACCTCTTCCCAATCTATGGATCTCCTCACTCACACCCCACAGGGATTTATAGCCCCACCATCCTCCTGCAGCGCCATCTGCAGGAGCCTGAAGTTACTACCACCCTAAACACGCAGGTGACACGTTTTTCGTCCAGTGAAATTTTAAACAGACAGCACCTTTATCATCGTAATGTATTTTATATATATATATATATATATATATATATATATATATATATATATATATATATACACAATACTTCACGATATATAGATTGCGAATACAATCTCGTGCGCCTGTAATACACTGACGATAGCTGCACCCAGCAGTGCTACTGGGAAAGGTACGGTGGCCGAGAAGTGCAAAACATTACTATTTCAGAAAACAAATTTTTAAATATACGGGTATGTCTAAGTACTTGTTGCGGGACCCTTGTCAATCAAACTGTTTTGCGGTGGTGGAGTGAGTGGAAATAAGAGACGAGACGGCGACGGCTAAACCGCTTGAAGTTGGAAACGTTAATGAAGGTAAGTGGACTGTAACGCTAGCTGTAGTGGAGAACCAGCTAGCTAGCTTAAAATGGCTGAGAGCTTTTACAGAACAGCCTCCCTTTATATGTACCTCTCTCTCTTTCTCTCTCTCTCTCTGTCTGTCTCCCCCACATTATCTCTCCATCTCCTCGTTCATTCATTCATTTATTCTCTCTCTGTTTCTCTCTCTCTCTTTATAGAGAGACGCTAGCCATATCGGAAACACAGGTAGCTAGTTCAAAATGGCTGAGAGCTTTTGATAAACAGTCCAGGTTTCACAGCCCACGTGGTTTAGAGATCGTCTGTACGTCTCTTTCTTCCGTCCGCTCTTTTAAAAACCCTCTACAGGAAAACCAAATCCTCCAGCGTCGTGACCATCCCGAACTCCACTCACTCCACCACCACAGTTTGACCAGGGTTCCGCAACAAGCACCTACCCCTCCCGTCGGAAGACAGACAGACAGACAGACAGACAGAGAGACAGATAGATAGATAGATAGATAGATAGATAGATAGATAGATAGATAGATGATTATAAATGTTTGGTCTGCAGTTATTACTGTTCAGTTATTGCTGATCTTGGATGTGGTAGATTGAGAGGCGCTGAGTTGTCGTGAGGTGCGGAGGGATGTGCGGTTTGAGCCTGGTGTGCGGTGCAGGTCAGTGTGGCAGCTGAACTGCTGTTGGTAATCAGACCCGCGGATGAGAAGATGGAGCGCGTGTGGACCGTTTCAAACCGAATAATCCAGCTTTATTAACCTGCTGTCTGATACGCAGCCCTGCGCACGGAGAGGGGGAGGGGCCGGGGGTTAGAGACAGGCCTGTTTATCTCCACCATCATAAACACCATCAGTCCTGTGGAGCGTCTGACGTAACGCGCTCCGACAGGCCGGGAGGACGTGGCAGGGGCTCTGTGTCCGCTCCACTGACCAGCCATTATGAGCCCAACGCCTGGAACAGGATACGGGCTCTCTCACTCACTCGTCTGTCTCCCTTTCTCCTCTCCCCTTCTCTTTTCATTTTCCCTTTCTCTTACTCTTCCTCTTTTCTCCCGTCCTTTTTCCCTTCTTTTTCTTTTCTCTTTTTTCTTTCCCCCATCTGTCTGTCTTTGTCTCTTCTGTCCTCTCTGTTCCATTTTTCCATCATTCTCTCTGTCCCAGGGTCTCATCCTTCCTTCCTTTCTTGTTTCCTGTTTCCTTGTTTTTATTCTCCCTTTTTTCCTTTTCTTTTTTCTCAATCACCCTCTCCTTTTTTCACCCCTTCTTTATTGTCCTTTTACTTCCACTCCTCTTCCCCCCTTTTGTACACCCCTATTTTCTCTCCTGCCTCTCTCTCTCTCTCTCTCTCTCTCTCTCTCCCTCTCTCTCTCTCTCTCTCTCTCTCTCTCTCTCTCTCTTTCTTTCTTTCTTGCTCTCTTCCCCCTTTTGTACACCCCTATTTTCTCTCCTGCCCCTCTCTCTCTCTCTCTCTCTCCCTCTCTCTCTCTCTCTTTCCTTCTTGCTCTCTTCCCCCTTTAGTACTCTCCCTATTTTCTCTCCTGCCCCTCTCTCTCTCTCTCTCTCTCTCTGTCTCTCTCTCTCTCTCTCTCTCTCTCTCTCTCTCTCTCTCTCTCTCTCTCTCTCTCTCGCTTTTCTCTTTAGTACTCTCCATATTTTCTCCTTTTAGTACTCTATTTTGTCTCCCCTGTCTGTCTCTCTCTCTCTCTTCCCCCATGTCCTTTCTCCATCTTTCCATTCTCTCTCTCTCTCTCTCTCTCCCTCTCTCTCTCTCTCTCTCTCTCTCTCTAGGTGTCTTTCCTAATTGCTCTTTCCGATGAAGTGGCTCGTGAAATCTATAGGTCTGGTGTGCGCTCGGCATGCAGCGCAGGGTTTTGGCAGAGAGGGCAGGTTTGGGGTGTCGATTAGGATCCTCCTCATTTACAGTCTGATTAGGAACGGTTAGGGAGCCATGGCCACATGACCATCGTCAGGTTCAGCGGGACTTTCAGTTCCGTGGTCTGGATTTGCTGGGGTTGGGTTGATGAAATGTACTCCCTGCTCGAAGTCTGCAGCCTAAGCCCCACCTCCCCTGCTCTGAAAGGCCAGGCCTTTGTGTGTGGTGTGAAGGTGTTTGGTACCTGGGAAGGATATACACTTTGTCATTGTGAGACATGCGCATGATTTAAGTTTCATACTCGGCCGCACATGTGGCGTAAGCAAGGACGGGCCTTATCGCTGTACCTGACTGACCCAACAGCCACAACTGAGGACATCATCGAGCTGGGATGTCCCCTATGTTAGTGGCAGCACCATTGGTCAAAACCAAGATGAGCGGTTTGTTGTCCCGAAGGCCTGCTGTCACTCCATCTCCACCCCTAGCACACCAACCACACCATCTGCAGGAACCGTGTCAGTATTTAAACTGCATGGGATGGATTATCACAGGACATCATTAGGAACCTCTACGACTCCATGCCGAGACGTCTGGCGGTCTGATGCCATACTGAGAGACTACTTCTGTATGTGTAGCTCAATAAATATTCATCATATTAGTCTAAATTCATCATCAGTTATTGATCCTGGTCACCTTTATCCTCCTTCCCAACACCACTGCAATCCCACACCTCCTTCTGGGTGGAGTGATACATTACTCATGGTGAGTAATTTGATGTGTCAGTGTATATCGTCACTGTCCAAAGAAAAACAAGTGTCTCCAAAATGCCAACTTTAAAGGAGAGGCCAAGAACCTCATTTGATTTTAGTGTAAGTCAATGGAACCAGACGTCTTTCCAAGCAAGTATGGGCCTTTCTTTTGGTCCGTTCATCACAAGAAATTAGACAGTGTAAACAGCAGCTTCTGTGTTCAAGTGATGCATAACAGTAAAAATCAACAAAAATGGAGATGCATGTTTTTCATTGGACGGCGACGATAAGTACTAATCGATTCTCCTTGAGGAAGCCCAGCAGAATCTGCAGTTATGATCCAATACCTGCCTTATTTAATCAATGCCTCATTATGTTCAGTAAGGATCTGCTGATGAACTGAATGAATCTTATGTCATGCCTAGAGACGTCCAGGAGACATCTGGAACCAAACCTTGCTCAGTCTCACAAGCTTAATGCTTGTTACAGTATTGATGCTGTGTTCAGTAGAGTAGATGGATCTGTGTTCTGTGTTTGGTAGCAGTACACAGTGATGCTGTAGGTGGAGACTGGATCCGTGCAGGTATATATAGCTCTACTGTGCACCACTCCGCTGCTGTTTCTGAGCTCCTATTCAGTGCTGTTATGAAACACTTGGTTTTGACTCGTCTCTATGTGAGTTCTGGCTCCAGTGGGCGGTCAGCAGGCTGTGGTCAGGCACTGGGCGGTGGACAGGGCAACGCGGTGTGGCTCTGTGGGGTTCAGGGCTGGCGGCGTGTCCCTGGAGAGACGGCCTTTTCTCTGAGAGCCACTCTCAGCATGAACGTCTGCAGCTGCTCTGAATCAGGAGACACTCGGTTACTCACTCAAGGAGATCTGGGACTCTAATACCAGCAGTTAAAGCGACAGTTCAGCTGGATTCCGGTAGATATGAGAGTAATTCAAACATGCCACGCGTTTCCATTCAGTCAAATAAGCAGGCTTCGCCACCTCACCTTAAAATCCGGCTGATGGAACGTGCAGTTTATTTGGTTGGAACCGGAAGGGAATTGCCTTCGGATCACGATACAGATATGGTACGGATATGGATAATAGTCATCACACAGACAAACGATATTCATAGAAGTGAGTAGATATGAGTGAACTGTGCAGTACTAATGTTACTGTTTAACTGAATTCTCATTACTGCAATACACTGTTTCTCATATATATATATAGGGGGGGTTGGACAATGAAACTGAAACACCTGGTTTTAGACCACAATCATTTATTAGTATGGTGTAGGGCCTCCTTTTGCGGCCAATACAGCGTCAGTTGGTCTTGGGAATGACACATACTGCGTCCTGCACAGTGGTCAGAGGGAGTTTAAGCCATTCCTCTTGCAGGATAGTGGCCAGGTCACTACGTGATGCTGGTGGAGGTTCGTCCTTCTTGGTGGTATGCTGACATTACCCTGGATACCGTGGCTCTTGATACATCACAAAGACTTGCTGTCTTGGTCACAGATGCGCCAGCAAGACGTGCACCAGCAATCTGTCCTCTTTTGAACTCTGGTATGTCACCCATAATGTTGTGTGCATTGCAGTATTTTGAGCAGAACTGTGCTCTTACCTGCTAACTGAACCTTCACACTCTGCTCTTACTGGTGCAATGTGCAATTAATGAAGATTGGCCACCAGGCTGGTCCAATTTAGCCATGAGACCTCCCACACTAAATTGACAGGTGTTTCAGTTTCATTGTCAAACCCCTGTATAATTTGTTATATATATATATATACACACACACACACAGTACCAGTACCAAAAACAAGGCTAGACATGGTTATATTATATGTATATATTTATATATATATCTATGATATATATATATATATATGACTCCTTATGTAAATAATACTGTACTTGTACTTCTGGTTAGATGCTAACTGTATTTCATTGGCCTCTGTACCTGTACTCTGCACAATGACAGTAAAGTTTAATCTAATCTAATCTAATCTAATCTAATCTAATGGTTCTCCGTATGTTTATCTTAAAGCTTTACTTTAAAAAAAAGTGAAGATATCATACTATAAAATAGTTAAAAATAAAATAGAACATATCTCCATATCGGTGATTTTACCAGTCAGCTGATAGTAAGGACAGGACTTCCTCTGTAAACAGGCGCCCATTGAGTGAAACAGTCTTTTACGTGTGGGTCCACTGCTGGGTTTGATAGTGTATAAAGAGTCTATATGTGCGTTGTAGACATGGTGACCCCTGGTTCCCATCACCACTACTGTAAAGAACATCTGAGTGTCTACAATCAACCATTTCACACCAAACCCCACTCTGAATGACTCTGTTTACATCTCAATACTCAATAATACAGACATATGCAGCAATCAGTAAAATTCATGTGGTTTCTGATTCCACATGGAACCCTTAAACATGGATGAAAATATGTTAGCATAGCTAAAAACATTAGCAGCCACCTTCTAGTCTTGTCTGTGTGTATATATATATATACATACGGAGGAACCTCATAATAAAGTCTACTTCAGATTACCCAACAACCCCCACACAATTTGACAGGGTGTGGTACGATAATTTAGGTGTGCTAGCCCCATGTTAGCACCATGCTAATCTGATGACTATATTCTTCCATAGTGGTTAGCTTCATAGCTCCATTGGAAAACTAAAGCAGCTAACTTGGGACAACTCGTTTCTTGTATGAACAGTCTCCTCCTGTATCATGTCCGTCCTGTGACCCTAATTAGATGGAATATTTGGTGGAATTCACTGTGTTTATGTTTTTCAGTCATTTAGCCCACTCGCTAAAGCTTTACTCTCAGTGTGTGGTGTTGGTGGTCTCTGGCGGAGCTTGTACAGCGCCCATTGGAGAAAATTACAGAGTAGCTTTTTCCTCTTCTCCAGAACAGTGCTTAGATCTGGTGGAAGAGTGATGGAGGGGGAACCCGAAACGTAATTGAAATTATTACATAATCAACCATAATCAAGTAATTGTAGACACTCCTTTAATGAAGCCCACTCATTAGCCACGGTGACACAGTCTGAGAGCCTGAGGGCCCGAGTGGGGGTGTAACAGGATACAACACCGAGCATGTGCTCTGTTTCAGTCGTGTGATCGCTCCGGAGGTAATAAGGAACATTAACAGCGATGGAGAAAAATCACATTGACACACTTTCCTCCCATTTATCTGGAACGTTGTCGGCTCGACACTCGCTTCTTTAGTTTTAGCGCCGGAGCTACGAGGCTAATGTAGCTAACAAGTTATGTCATTCTAAACTGCCGAATTAGCATTGTGCTAACTGCATGACAAAATCACCACACGCTTGCTTTAAACTGTGTCAAGTCAAAGGGGAATTCCACCCTTTGTTCTAAATTTCTCTGTGATGAAGCAGTTAAGACATAAACAAAGTCATTCAGAGTGGTTTGGTGTGAAATGCTCTGTTATAGAGAAACTCGGCAAGTCAGAATTGTTCACAGAGTGACTAGACATCCCCGTTTTCCAGGGACAGTCCCTGTTTTTCAGTGGCCTGTCCCTGACTGGAGCCGTCCCCAGAAATGTCCCCATTCTAACTGTAAATTGAAAATGTCAGAGAGTCCTAGGAAACACCTGAAGCAGAGCACATGGCCAGACGTTGTGCGTTATGCTGGTTTTAACCAACAGAGGGCGCTGCGTCTGCTACCTACCACTGGCCTAGTTTTAGTTAATACTGCTGTTTTAAACCCACCAGAAGAAGTGAGTCCACAACATCACCACAGATGTCTTTTCAAGACATGGGGTAACCCAGATGTTAAAAGCAGGGCTGGGTTACTGGACCTGGACACATACTAGCAGGTGATGGGTTGGCTGATTTGTACAGGCATACCATCTATTTGAATGTAGCTCCATGCCATTGAAAAAAAGTGCATGATTTTTAAACTGTGCCATTTTTCAGATGTTCATACATGACGTATGACATATGCTGGAGCTAGACCAGGGGTGTGGGTCTGGCTAATGTGCCCTAGCCATTGGTCTTTATTCTGTAGGTACAGGTATCTGTACTGCCAAAATAATCAATATGCATATACAGTAAATGATAGTCTTATACAGCCACTGAAGCATTGATAATAAGTGCTTCTCTGCGTCATCCTTGTGTAAGTCGCTAAACTCTGACCCTTAAAACCAACAAAAGACAAAAATCACAAATAGGAAATCGATGAGGTTTTTTAACTGAGTGCTTCATAGTTTACTACTGCCCGGATAACAAAATTGTACTGGCCCAAATCTGGCCCACATGCCCTATTTTCATCTGGCCCACTTGCTGTATGGATTGACTGCATTGGGGGAGACCACTTCTGGTTGCAAGACGCCGGCCATATATGGACCATATTATGGCCAAGCTTTATCCAAAGATAGGCTACTCTGCTGTATCTCTGCCAAAAGTGGACCAGATCTGTTTTGGAACATGTTTATATATATTTGGGCCACTTTTGGCTCACATGCAATTTGCCATCAGACAGGACTGCAGTATTTGTACCAGAACTAGACCAGATCTGTTTTGGGACAGGTGGGCCAAAAGCATGTTTTAAATATTTGGGCCACCATTGGCTAACATGCGGATTGCCAGTGCTAAAATTGGACCAACAGCACCATATCTTGTCCCACATCCACATGCTATCTGTTTAAATTTCTGACATGATTTACAAAGTTAGTGAGTACCCACTTTCATTAGCTGTCAAATTGGCTATATATAAGTTTGTATGTAGCAGACATGGTGACCCCTGGTTCCCATCACCACCACCACTGTAAAGAAATCTGAGTCTGTACAATCAACAATTTCACACCAACAACTCACGCCTCAACCACTGAAAAATCACCACAGGAAGTCCTTTTGTTAATACCTAATAGACTTGATGATGCGGTTTCTGACGCTGCACGACACACTGTTATCTATAAACATGGGTGGCTAAAAACAGCACCCTGACAGAAAGACAAAGCCATACCACCACTGGCTTGATAACATATACTTGCTATCTGGGTAGCGGCCATCTTGAAACCTGAAATTAGTCCATGGCTGTTTTTGAAATGGCACCATACTGAACTGCATATGCTGCAGTAGTATGTACTGCACATTGTATGTGGTATACAGTCCAGTAACAAGTTCTGACCTACAGTGTGGTATACTAATACAGTCACATGACCAGTTACCTCACATTCACCTCAGAGCTGTTATTACTGTTTCCACTGTTTAGAGCTAGCTGCTGCTAACGCTGCTCAGTTCACCTGAGATACGGTTAGCCTAGCTGTTAGCTCCCCTCGGCTATTTCACTCTAAAACTGATCCTCTAAAGTGAGTTCATCTTTTATTAATCTTCAGACCTGTATATTTTAACTTTCTGAGACTCATTCTGATGAACACACACCCCACTACAATCACTACACCCACATTTACCTCAGAGCTGTTATTACTGTTTCCACTGTTTAGAGCTAGCTGCTGCTAACGCTGCTCAGTTCACCTGAGATACGGTTAGCCTAGCTGTTAGCTCCCCTCGGCTATTTCTCTCTAAAACTGATCCTCTAAAGCGAGTTAATCTTTTATTAATCTTCAGACCTGTATATTTTAACTTTCTGATGCTCATTCTGATGAACACACACCCCACTACAATCACTACACCCACATTTATACTCAGAGCTGTTATTACTGTTTCCTTTTGTTAATACCTAATAGACTTGATGATGCGGTTTCTGACGCTGCACGACACACTGTTATCTATAAACATGGGTGGCTAAAAACAGCACCCTGACAGAAAGACAAAGCCATACCACCACTGGCTTGATAACATATACTTGCTATCTGGGTAGCGGCCATCTTGAAACCTGAAATTAGTCCATGGCTGTTTTTGAAATGGCACCATACTGAACTGCATATGCTGCAGTAGTATGTACTGCACATTGTATGTGGTATACAGTCCAGTAACAAGTTCTGACCTACAGTGTGGTATACTAATACAGTCACATGACCAGTTACCTCACATTCACCTCAGAGCTGTTATTACTGTTTCCACTGTTTAGAGCTAGCTGCTGCTAACGCTGCTCAGTTCACCTGAGATACGGTTAGCCTAGCTGTTAGCTCCCCTCGGCTATTTCACTCTAAAACTGATCCTCTAAAGTGAGTTCATCTTTTATTAATCTTCAGACCTGTATATTTTAACTTTCTGAGACTCATTCTGATGAACACACACCCCACTACAATCACTACACCCACATTTACCTCAGAGCTGTTATTACTGTTTCCACTGTTTAGAGCTAGCTGCTGCTAACGCTGCTCAGTTCACCTGAGATACGGTTAGCCTAGCTGTTAGCTCCCCTCGGCTATTTCTCTCTAAAACTGATCCTCTAAAGCGAGTTAATCTTTTATTAATCTTCAGACCTGTATATTTAACTTTCTGAGGCTCATTCTGATAAAAACACACCCCACTACAGTCACTACACCCACATTTACCTCAGAGCTGGCTGTGTTTTGCTCCCTGTTTTTACTCGCCGCCATTTTCTCTGGCTGAAGCAGGCTGAGAGCTGGTGAGGTTGCAGTGCATGATGGGATACAGTACACCATGAAGATAGCTGCCCCTGTCTACTAGACACTCTGACTGGAGTAGAACACCATCCGGGGATCTTCAGTGCACTACAGGTTTACAGTCAGCCTAATGTTTAGAGTGTTATAAACCTATTAGACATACTAACCAACTCCAGACATGCAGTTAGCACCATGCTAATCTGGTAGCTATAGGTTTTCTGTTGTTAGCTACATTAGCCTTCAGTGCTAAAACTAAAGAGACACACACCAAACACTGAAGGTGTTGTGGCTTATCAATACATTTGGGTTTGTAGGTGGCTGATGTGTGTCCAGTCCATCACGCAGTCAGTGAATAACCGAAGCCGCTGCGTCTTTAAGGCATTTCTGTTCATCTGCAGCTGATTTTTATTCTGAGGCCTATAGACATGTTATCCCCGGCGCTCCGGTCAGTCTGCCTGTCTCCGGCGCTCTGCGATAAAGAGCGATTTGCGGTCGCCGTGACGACGACCCCGGGCCTCTCCATCTTTCGGCTGTGATTGATAACGGTAACCTGCGCTGGTGACACAGGTGGGGGGGTTGGGCAGGCACAGCCCGCATGTCCTTCTGCGCCGCACAGAGGATTTAGAACTGTCACACACACACACACACTCTCACACCTCCCGTTTCCCCCGGAGACGGATGTGTCGCTCGTGACATTGAGGGCGAGAGGCAGAGCATCAATCGCAGACTGGATGATGAGTGTCACACACACACACACTCACACACACTCATACACTGATTCATCCCCCACACAGATGCACACCCACACACACAGAGGAGGTTCACACTCTGAGTTTCTGAGGAGTTCTGCAAAAAAGAGCAACCGAGAGAAATATATCTCTGTTAACTGAATCAACTGAAATGTAATGGTGCAAACATATATGCACTCATTGTCAGAACAGCTGCACCCAGAGGGAAGTGTGGGGTTGCAGTGGTGTTGGGAAGGAAGATAAAGGTCACCAGGAACAATCAATGATGATACATTTAGACTGATATGATCAATATTTATTGAGCTACACATACAGAAGTAGTCTCTCAGTATGGCGTCGGGCCGCCGTGTTTGCTGACGCAGCATGCCAGATGTCTCGGTATGGAGTTGTAGAGGTTCCTAATGGTGTCCTGTGATAACCCATCCCATGCATCTTAAACATCCTCACACAGTTCCTGCAGATGGTGCGGTAGGGGTCAAGGTGGGGTGAAACCAGGCCATCTGGACATGTGACAACAAACCGTTCATCTCGGTGCTGACCACGGTGCCTCCACATACGGATTCGTTGGGTGTCTCCACCAAGACTAAAGCAGGACTCATCACTGAAGATGACCCGCTGCCATTCTGAGTCACTCCATGACAGTTTGGCACGACACCACTGCAGTCTTTGGTGACGCTGACGTGGTGTTAAGGGCAGACGTTGTAACAGGATGACTCATGGAAGACATCACTGATCACTGAACGTCTGCGGTGGTGGCTGTTGAGCCAGTCCGGTACAGCGATGAGGCCTGTCCTTGCTTACGCCACATGGGCGGCCAGGCGTGAAACTTACATCATTGGCGTGTCTCGCAATGTCAAACCTACCCACCAAGTTTCCTTCCTGTCGGTTGATCCCTTCTGGGCCCAACTATTGTTTCGATGATGAGTAAACATGCCGGGCCTTGTGAGGAATTTCATTTTCCGGTTTTCCACTAGTTTACCATCATCAACATTCTATATATATACTCAGCAGACACATGCAGGTTCCGTGGGGGTTTGGACAGTAACTCATTCGGCTATATTTGTGTTGTAGACATGGCTCTGTTTACATCTCAACCACTGATTAAATTCCCCTTTAGCTTTCATTAATGAATTAATATCAAGAGATTCTGTTCTATCGGTCCTTTCATTAAACATTCACACGGTGAACGTAAAGCTGCCAAAAAAAAAAGATGTGAAAAAGATAAAAGGGCAGGAAATGGAGATAGGAGTAGGTTTTGACCTGACAGCAGGGACATGGAGGCAGAAAGAGAGATTAAAGTCCCCTCCGCTTATGCTCTGTCCACTGTGCTGTCAGGGCTGTGATGAAGACAGAGATTTTTCCCCGTGGGGGTGACTCACCGCTGCGGTGTTACCCAGAGGCAGTGAGGGTGAGTGGTGGGACCCCAGAGACGGGCTGTATTTCACCATGGAAATTAAAACGCCTGCCTGCCACACATACGCCCTCATTACGCCCCGTTTACGCTGGAAGATTTGCTGTGGTCTTTTCGCTGAAGTTCTGCTGAAGGCGGGGGAGTGAGGAGCCGGGGGGGAAAGTTTTCACAGAAATCTGTCAGACCGAATCCGATAATGACTCAGGTGTGAGAAATGACCGTATCTCTGTGATCTTATCTCTGTCGGTCAGCAGAAGGTTCCTGTGAAGTGGTCGCCAGAAAACGAAACCAGCGAGCAGTGAGGTGCTTTCACTTACCTTCTACACTTCCTGCAGCCTCTTTCATGCACTCTGAGGTGTGTGCATGTTTTTTTTTTCATTCATTTTGAGAACATTATTATTATTATTACTATTATTACTATTATTATTATTACTATTATTATTATTATTATTATTACTATTATTATTATTATTATTATTATTATTATTATTATTATTGTTACTACTACTACTATTATTATTATTATTAATATTATTATTATTGTTATTATTATTATTATTATTATTATTATGCATTTTGCAGCACTGCATATAATGCATGTGAATCATATAGATATGTCCATTTCAATACGGTTGTGCAAACATCCTTACAATCTGCTTTGTTGGTGATATTTTATTTATTTGTAGTGGTTGGTGTAGCTCAGCGGATAACACCACTACCCACCAAGTAGCCACCACCCCATATGGGAGACTGGGGTTCGAATCCCGGTCTGGGTGACTATGCTGTGCTACACCAATAAGAGTCCTTGGGCAAAACTCCTAACACTACACTGGCCCACCTGTAATGTGGTTAACCTTGTAAGTCGCTCTGTAAACCTCATAAACAGCAGATCAACAAAAGTGCTTTAAATATTGGTAGATTAAAATCCATTAAAATTCCAGATCGTATGTCCTCCTCCTGTAAAGCTCCCCTTTTAATAAATATGTGTTTTTGCTCAGACATTGATTAAAGACATAGTAAAGTAAGGGATACAAGTCTGTCCCCATGTCCTTACACTGTATAAAAACAAACTGTTGTGTGTGGGTACGTTTGGCTGGGCCGTGCTGGTTCCCCTCCAGCTGCAGTTCTTATCAGCCCCGCACAAACCCGGTTCAGAGCCTGCATCTCACTGGCACTGGCTTCGCTCGGCCTTTTCATTCACACTCATTTACAATCATTTCAGTGTGAGGCGGATACATGGTGCAGGGCGGTGTTATGTTTATCGCTGTCACTGCTACTACACATTCTACGTTCGGGGATAAAAGCAGCAGGAGCCCATAACTCTGCATTTCTACATGAGCCCAAATCAGCCACACTTGATTTTGCCATGGCCTTTTCCCAGTCTCTCTTTATCCCTCAGAATTAAACTGGCTGATTGGGCCGCTGTGCCTTTAAGACTGATGTATGTAAATGGGCTCAGTGCTGATTGGTTGTGCATATTTGCTGTCTGTTAAGCTGGGACTGAAGTCATCGGGTCTGTGGCCGGAAAGATAAATTGCTCTTTTTGGATGTCGGGATCTTTTAATCCATCTTCACCTCCATTAATGTGTTTCTGGTTGTAAGATAATACAAATATTGACCTCAGTGCACACAGTGATATGCAAAAGTTTGGGCATCCTAGTCTAAAGCTGCATTCAGACTGCAGACAGATCAGATCTATTAAGACATATCACCAACCTGCATGGTCTGCTGTGGTAAAGACAGGAGTCAGTATCTACATAGCGAATTCCAACACTTCCGTCACTCTGGGATTTGACTGCGTCACTGTGATTGACACAAAGACACTTTGACATCTAATTTGAGCTGTCCAGCATCCAGGCTCGGCTGCACATGTGACTGAGAGTAAGGTTGGGCCTTATTGCTGCACCCAACTGCCATGATTGTGGGCATTCAGTGAGCAGTGACGTCCTCCATGCGTCATCCTGTTAGTGCCAGCACCATTGGCAGACAGCTGCACCACGCAGGGCTACATGCACGCAGACTGTTACGACGACTGTCCTTAACACCACGTCACTGTCACCAAAGACTGCAGTGGTGTCGTGCCAGACTGTCATGGAGAATGGCAGCTGGTCATCTTCAGTGACGATGATGAACAGTTCACCAAGATGAGCAGTTTGTTGTCACGCGTCACACGTCCAGAAGGCCTGGTGTCACTCCACCTCCACCCCTACCGCACCATCTGCAGGAACTGTGTGAGGATATTCAAGCTGCATGGGATGGATTATCACAGGACACCATTAGGAACCTCTACAGCTCCATACCGGGACGTCTGGCGTGTTGGGTTAGCAAACATGGTGGCCCGACGCCATGCTATACTACTTCTGTATGTGTAGCTCAATAAATATTGATCATATCAGTCTAAATGTATCATCAGTTATTGATCCTGGTAAGCTTTATCTTCCTTCCCAACAGCACCGCACTCCCACACCTCCTTCTGGGTGCAGCTGTTCGTTTGATGATGAGAGTATGCCTAATTCATTGAAGATGTTTTAATGCACAAGCATTGTTTATTTGATGGATTCTAACATACATATTTAAACAAATAGATACCAGAAGGTTCCCCTCATTTCATTTTCATTTATTTTCATGTTGTAACTTAAAAAACAGAATTGCAACTAAAGTTGTCAAACTGGTGGTTGGGTTAGCTCAGTGGATAATACCACTCCCCACGAGGGAGCTACCACCACATGTGGGAGAATGGGGTTCAAATCCTGGTCTGGGTGGCTACACTGTGCTACACCAACAAGAGTCCCTGGGCAAGACTCCTAACACTACATTGGCCTACCTGTAATACGATTAACCTCCTAAAGAGTCGCTCTGGATATGAGCGCCAGCTAAATGTAAAATTATCATTGCTGTCCAAAAAGAAACATGTATCTCCATTTTGAAATGGCACAAAACTGCTCTGAAAGACGTCTGGTTCCATTGACTTACATTAGAATTAAAGAAGGTCTGTGCCCCGTTCCTGTAAAGTTGCCATTTTGGAGAAAGGCACCGAAAGATGTATCACCACAGTTACACCTTAGCACCACTTTTAAGTGATGGGTGATGTTTTTTAGATTGCAGTCGGAATAATAAAAGGAACGCTACCGAGAAACTGAAAAAACAAGCGTTTAAATTATGATTGTTTGTGCTCGTATTGTTGCCTTAGTGTCGACTCTCATACCGGAACCCAAGCACACCCGTCTGCAGCTTCGCTTCATCTGAGAATCCTAAACCAAGGAGCTTTTCCTCCTGAGTGACTGAGCTCCGCAGGAAGCGTCAGTAATGTCCTTTTGGGCGTCTCTGCGTGCGGCGTGCGACAGTCTTGCTGCTCTTCCAGGGTTGAACAGCAGGTGTCTGTTGCTGCGCTGCCACGCTGAGAGGAACTAACACATTTAAAGGTCATTTTTTGATGGGGCTGAGGACGAAAATATTACATTTGCACTGTTCACACAGCCATTTTCTGTGCGTCTGCCTCTGTCTCTCGCACACGGAAACAGAAACGTATGCCAAAGAGTCATATTAAAGGAATACGCCAGTGTACACAATATTGTGCGACAGTCAAAGACCACCTTTAATATTCACAACAGCCATTACATGCAAGTCATTCACTTTACAGCATCAACCTGAACTGAAAAGGGTTCAGTTGTTGTGTCGTATAGATCCTCATCATCAAAGGAACAGCTGCACCCAGAAGGTGTGGGATTGCAGTGATGTTGGGAAGGAAGATAAAGGTCACCAGGATCAATAACTGGTGATAAATTTAGACTGATATGATCAATATTTATTGAGCTACACATACAGAAGTCTGTCTCTCATTATGGAATCGGGCCGCTGTGTCTGTTAAAGCAACATGCCAGCTGTCTTGGCATACAGCTGGAATATCCTCACACAGTTCCGGCAGATGGTGCGGTAGGGGTGGAGGTGGAGTAACACCAGGCCTTCTGGGCGTGTGACGCATGACAACAAACCGCTCATCTTGGTGCTGACCACGGTGCCTCCACACACGGATTCGCGGGTCGTCTCCACCAAGACAAAAGTGGGACTCGTCACTGAAGTAACCCACTGCCATTCTGAGTCACTGCAGTCTTTGGTGACGTTGACATGGCGTTAAGGACGGTAGTCGCGGTCTGGGTGCATGTAGTCTTGGGTCATGCAGTCGTTTCCCACTGGTGCTGTCCACAACCCTGGCTGTTGGGTCAGTCAGGTACAGCAATAAGGCCCATTGCTGCTTACGTCACATGCACGGCCAAGCATGAAACTAGAACCATCCGCATGTCCTACAATGTCAAACCTACCCACCAAGGTTCATTCTGGTCGGTTGATTTCGTCTGGGTGCGCATTCCGTTTAAGTGTATATCGTTGCTGTCCAAAGAAAAACAGGTATCTCCAAAATGCCAACTTTACAGGAGAAGCCAAAAACCTTATTTAAGTTGAATGGAAGTCAATGGAACCAGTTGTCTTTCCAAGCAGTTTTGGGCCATTTCTGTTGGTCCATTCTTCATGAAATTTCTGCACAGTGTAAACAGCAGCTCATGTGATCAAACGAGGCATAAAAGGAAAAACCAACAAAATTGGAGATACATGTTTTTCTTTGGACAGCGACGATATGCATATTTCGCTTAAATATTTACTGGGCTTGTAGAATATATGCTTTTTGCGCCAATGCGTCTTCTGCCCATTGCTAAATTCAGGGAAACGCATCAAGCGTAATGGTGATTAACGGTATGCTACAGATGTGGCAGACAGAGATCAGGTTTAAAACACTGGGATATTGTCTTTAACACATTGTAAAGTACCCAAAGGGACCTGAAACAGACCTCCCCTTTAATCCAAAGTGAGACACAAGGGGAAAAGCTCGGTCATTTACACGCCCTACATATCTTTACCTGCCCCAACAGCCTGGATTAGCATTACAAAACATAGTAGTCCACCCCCCCATCCCCCGGAGGAGATTAGAAACTGAACTCTAGTAGATCCTCCTCCACGCATTTCGGCCTGCGAGTGAGGACAATATGCAAGGTGGTTAGGTCTGTAATATGCGCTACTGCGTCCTGCTGTTCTCACTGACTAATGACCTTCCCCCCTCCCCCAGTCCTCCCCTCCTCTCTCTGCTCCTCTCTCCCCCGACCCCCCCCACCCTCGTGGCCTCACGCCATCCCCCATCCCCCCTGCTCGTAGGGGTGGGGTTCAGTGGTCTGTGCTGCTGCTGGAGAAAGGCGTCCATCACAGGTCTTTTAGATTAGCTGCATCACCGCTCAGGACAAAAGAGCCTCATCCCCCTCGCACGCACAGGCCACCTCCCCGTTCTGACCCACCCCCATTCTCTCCGTGCTGGTGTGGGGTGGAGGAGGGGGAAGGATAGCGTCCATGGATGGCGTCATGGATTGAAAAGTGCATGCTCGTGGATCTCCACTGATCTCCACTGACAGGATGGATGAACAACAGCGTGTCAGCAGGCCCTTTTTGACAACGCCATTGGATCCTAATATGGAGCCCTGATGTACCTCGCCCTCCATATTTTGTTGTTTACCACACTCCAGCACATCTATTCCAACCAATTTGCTAACTAACCATTTAAATTTCCACCTAAGTCTTTGTGTTCACTAACTTAGATAGAAAACAAAGCAAAGCTGAGTTGTTCTTGGTTTGTTCCTACATTTGGGCCCACTGGCAAGTCGTAGTCATGTAAGGCAGTTGCTACTTTTCCCCCACGGGTATGGCTCAGTTAGTGATCAGTCTTAATACTTACTCTTTATAATTTGGTAATTATAATTAGAAATTAAAGCTAATAAAAGGTGTGTAGTTTTGAGAGCGAGGAATAGGAAAGTAGGCCCTCATTGGGAACTGACGAGGTTAACTGTTAGAACAGGAAACCTAAAAAATCGATTATATTCAGAGTAAGGATGTTAGAACAGAGATAGTCCAGAACCAGGTTTGGGAACCACTGACCTCCAGAAGTTGGGCTGGAATCATAACTTTTCAGCCCTAAAATAAACCTTCTTGTGAAAACAGCCAAAGCAGAACACTGTGAGAGCCTGATGCGGTTCCAAATGAAATGTCCATATAGGGAAATCAATGGAGAGCATCCATGCACTCATGGAAAAACAAGTCAATGATACAGCAACTTGCGCTCCACAATGAAAGCGAAGCTGGCTCCATACAAGCAAAATCTAAATCCCTTTTCAGTCCTGCGATCTCTCCAGCTGAGTCCAGAGCGTGGCTGTAACTGTTTCTGGGCTGATTCTGTAATCTCATCCTCCTGCTGTCTTCTGGGCCATTGTGAGGGAATCATCTACTGGTTCACACAATTATCTCCTGGCAAAGAGACAATTCTGCATCATATGATATCCTCCCAACTCGGGGAAAAAGAGTTCCGTTCGAAATTCATTTGATAGCTGCATCCATTATTGCATGTGCTGACTGGAAATAATGAAGCAGCCGCGTTCAGACTGGACAGACTGTGGATACCAAGAAGACGAGAGGGCAGGAAGAGCCAAGCCAAGAGTAGCGCTTATGGACAAAAAAAGACCAACAGGGATTTCAAGGTCTTCATAAGTAGCTCTTTCACTAAGGGACTCGTTTCCAGCCATTGTACACAAGGAAACCTGCTGTGCAACTCTGCTGTGCAACTCTGCAACTGCAGGAAGACTGAACCTAGCACATGGTCTCTGCTCATCTCCTTACAGAAGAAAGATCTGGGTTGGGGCGACCTCTGCTGGACACTGCAGTGCATCGTCATGGACTACCCCATACCTCACAGTAACCTGAATACTGTAATCATAGACCACATGCAACATACAGAACTAATGAACTTCATTAAGGCTACCAAATATTCAATTAGAATCAAATTCAGTCTGAAAGGCTAGTTCAACCACTCGGGCCTTATTAGGAGGGTCCATGTAGTTAGTGCTCCCTGGAGAATGACACCATCAGCCACCTCTACTAGAAAAAACAGCATAGCGCCCTCATTCCACACATCCAGTATACTGGAACGTAGATATGTATTTCTACAGACACATATTTTGAGATAAAGTTTAATGTCTGCTAATCTGGACGTTTGGGCTCCAGGTGTTGTATATTATGGTTTTGATTATATGATACAGTTCTGCCTTATAAAACTCAGATATAAAAAAGTCAAATATAATTGGTATCTAGGAGTCACAGTAGATGACTAATGAAGATGGAGAATTTGATGAATTTGGAGATTTCATGGTTCATTATGCTGGACATTAGAATTGGACTATGAATGATATTTCTGTCTACAGTACTGTACTAGCATATATGCAAAACGTGTAATGTGTGTAATATGAGAAGTACTTTATATTAATTAATGTAATATGTAATATAGTATTGTGAGAATGTGTTGGTGGTTTGACCCCGTCTGGAGGTTTGCAATGAGGACAGATGTTGTGGCTCAAGTTCCCAGTGCTCTCTTTTCTTAACACCACTCACAAAACTAAATATTCCCATACACATAGGAAAGTTACTTGAATGTAAACTTAGGGAGTTTACCATACCAAGTCCTATCCCTCAGTCTTATTCTAAGGTAACCTTTTATTATCCAACATGGGACAACATGGGTTGTCCACCAGAAGAGCTGGACAAAAGTGGCAGTTAAAAAAAAACTGTTGTACTTGTTTTTCTTTAGACAGCGACGATATACAATACAGAAAGATACAAACAAGACAAGCGGGGAATAGCAATAAAGAAGGATCCACAAATTTAAGGATTTAAGGTAACCTTTTATTATCCAACATGGGACAACATGGGTTGTCCACCAGAAGAGCTGGACAAAAGTGGCAGTTAAAAAAAAAAAAATTACAGAAAATAAATAAATCTCTATTGTTAGGTAATAAATACAATAAGAAACAAGAATACAAATGTACATGTTACTGCACAGATAAATATTGCACAGATATTTTAAAGATATTGTAGTTATGATCTCTTATACCAGCTACACAAATACTGATAATCTTGGCAGTCACCTAAATACTGATGGTATAGAGAGTCAGATCTCTCTTTCTCATCTTTTATGTAGGAGGCTTTTCCTCTCCAGGATCCGGCAACCAATTCTATGACAGGAGAAATCAGAGAATAGTAATAATAATAATAATAATAATAATAAAAATAATAATAATAATAATAATAATATTGCATTCTTATATAGCACTTTCCAAGAACCCAAATACACTTACAATTGTTAGTTCTGTGCATTTGGACATTCATTACCAGCAGTAAAAGAAAAACACAATAACAATCACTACTATACTGTACACTGTATACTGCAATAGTACATACGCCCCCTGTGTGTGGTATACAGTACAGTAACATGTTCTGACCCACAGTGTGATATACTAATACAGTCACATGACCAGTTACCTCACATTTACCTCAGAGCTGTTATTACTGTATCCACTGTTTAGAGCTAGCTGCTGCTAACGCTGCTCAGTTCACCTGAGATACGGTTAGCCTAGCTGTTAGCTCCCCTCGGCTATTTCACTCTAAAACGGATCCTCTGAAGCGAGTTCATCTTTTATTAATCTTCAGACCTGTATATTTAACTTTCTGAGGCTCATTCTGATGAACACACACCCCACTACAATCACTACACCCACATTTACCTCAGAGCTGTTATTACTGTATCCACTGTTTAGAGCTAGCTGCTGCTAACGCTGCTCAGCTCACCTGAACTACGGTTAGCCTAGCTGTTAGCTTTTAACCGCTATTCCACTCTAAAACTGATCCTCTAAAGCGAGTTTATCTTTTATTAATCTTCAGACCTGTATATTTAAGTTTCTGAGGCTCATTCTGATATATACATACCCCACTACAATCACTACACACATTTATAGATAGATAGATAGATAGATAGATAGATAGATAATAATTACTTTGCTCAGCTGTGTTTTCCTCTTTGATGAGAAACAGGACATCATTGGAGGATATCTGGACTTCAAAGATGGCCTGTCGGAGGGTGAGATAAATAGGAGTATTTAACATTGAGGCATTTTTAACCTGATTATTAAGTTCAGAGAAAACATCATCTGTAGACAGATGAGAAATTCGCAGTACAGGCCAGATGTCAATAAATGTGTACAATAAGAGAGAAGTTCTACACCATGTCCTTCAGAAAAGAAAATGCAGTTAGCAGCATCACACAGCGTGTGTTAGCTCGTATGTGTATTTTTGTGCGTGGATGATTTTATCCCTCATTGTTTATGTGTTATTGCAGGAATAATGCTAACTCATCAGCACCCAGCTGAAGTAATGCTAACTCATCAGCACTCAGTAGCAGTAATGCTAACCAGTCAGCACTCATTCAGATCTCAGTAGCAGTAATGCTAACTTATCAGCACTCAGCTGCTGTAATGCTAACTCATCAGATCTCAGTAGCAGTAATGCTAACTTATCAGCATTCAGCTGCTGTAATGCTAACTCATCAGCACTCAGTAGCAGTAATGCTAACCAGTCAGCACTCATTCAGATCTCAGTAGCAGTAATGCTAACTTATCAGCACTCAGCTGCTGTAATGCTAACTCATCAGCATTCAGTAGCAGTAATGCTAACCAGTCAGCATTCAGCTGCTGTAATGCTAACTTATCAGCACTCAGTAGCAGTAGTGCTAACCAGTCAGCACTCATTCAGATCTCGGCTGCAGCCATGTTAACTATTTAGCACTTAGTAGCAGTAATGCTAACCTATTAGCGCGCAGTACCGGTAATGCTAACCAATCAGCTCTCTGCAGCGCTAATGCTAACCAACCAGTAGCAATAAGGACCATTTAAAAAGTAACAATTTTATAAAAGCTCAGTTATTTGTATATTTCTTATTATTCTAAAGAGTAAATCCGGTTTGTACTGTTTAGACCCTGCCCGATAGTTCAGTGTGTTATTTTGGACTACAGGTCCCTGCTGTACACAGCTTCGATTCCTCACTGTTGTGTCCCTCCGCCGCTTCCTGTCCCCCAGTGGCGCTGGGCACCTGGCTGGAGGTACGCCGTGTTGGGCGGCTCTGCACCTCCGATTTAAACGAGATATGAGCTCATGGTGCTGCAGGTAATGCAGGTTTGGTCTGTAATGCGAGTCTTAGCGCTTCGTGTCTGTGTTTCTGTTGAGTATTGGTGCATCTTTAGCCTAATGCCCTACTTTAATCCCTTACCAAGCAGTAAGTCGCTGTAAGACGGCAGCAGTGTTGGCGTCCATGGCAGTGAGGTGGGAATGATCTAGAAACGCGCTGAACATTGTATTACAGCCTGCTCCTACCTGCACAGAGCGCGACCACAGTCAGAGACAGGGACTGTGTATGTGTGTGTGCATAGGTACGTTATACTTACCTGTCCTCAAATCAGTGGTAAAATGTGTGTTCAGTGAGGACTTACCTCCCTCCCTCTCTCTCTCTCTCTCTCTATCCATCTATTACCTCTTTCTCTCTCTCTCTATCCATCTATTACCCCTCTCTCTCTCTCTCTCTCTCTCTCTCTCTCTCTCTCTCTCTCTCTCTCTCTCTCTCTCTCTCTCTCTATCCATCTATTACCTCTTTCTCTCTCTCTCTATCCATCTATTACCCCTCTCTCTCTCTCTCTCTCTCTCTCTCTCTATCCATCTATTACCCCTCTCTCTCTCTCTCTCTCTCTCTCTCTATCCATCTATTACCTCTCTCTCTCTCCATCTATTACCCCCCCCCCTCTCTCTCTTTCTCTCTCTCTCTATCCATCTATTACCCCTCTCTCTCTCTCTCTCTCTATCCATCTATTACCCCTCTCTCTCTCTCTCTCTATCCATCTGTTACCTCTCCCTCTCTCTCTCTATCATCTATTACCTCTCCCTCTCTCTCTCTATCCATCTATTACCTCTCTCTCTCTCTCTCTCTATCCATCCATCTATTACCTCTCTCTCTCTCTCTCTCTCTCTCTCTCTATCCATCCATCCATCTATTACCTCTCTCTCTCTCTCTCTCTCTCTCTCTCTCTCTCTCTCTCTCTCTCTCTCTCTATCCATCTATTACCTCTCTCCTTCTCTCTCTCTCTCTCTCTCTATCCATCTATTACCTCTCTCTCTCTCCATCTATTATCTTTCTCTCTCTCTCTCCATCTATCCATCTATTACCTCTCTCTCTCTATCCATCTATTACCCTCTCTCTCTCTCTCTCTCTCTCTCTCTCTCTCTCTCTCTCTCTCTATCCATCTATTACCTCTCTCTCTCTCTCTCTCTCTCTCTCTCTCTCTCTCTCTATCCATCTATTACCTCTCTCTCTCTCTCTCTCTCTCTCTCTCTCTCTCTCTCTCTCTCTCTCTCTCTATCCATCTATTACCTCTCTCTCTCTCTCTCTCTCTCTCTCTCTCTCTCTCTCTCTCTCTCTCTCTCCATATCCATCCATTTCTTATCTCTCTTCTTATCCAGCTATTGTCTCAATATGCACAACAACTGGTATACCACTACCTTCATTACACAGACACTAAAGGACTCTTTTCATACTGTATATTGTATCTTTGTCTCTATCTGTATCACTCTATCTCTATCTCTATCTCGTTCTTTTTTGTTACTTCTGTGAACTACTGGATGGTTAGAACATCCCTCTGGGATTATTCAATCAAGTATCTATCTATATATTATCTCTCTCTGCCTCTCTCTTTTTCTCGTTCTCTCTCTTAGCTAATGTAATCCATCCACTATACATCACAAATCATTTTAAATAGTATATTTTTCTGCTTTTCTTTTTTATTTCTTTCGTTGGTGATAAATATTTACTGTATGTAATGTATATTCAGAATGTCACTTACTGCCTAGTTCTAAAACACATATGAACTAGTGGCCCTAGTGCTGCTATGGTGAGGCCAATTATTCTCGGCGTAGAGAGTTTTAGGGTCATGTTGTGCCATTTGTGTTTACACACAGAGGAATTAGTTTTCCACATTTAACCCATCCATGAAGTGAAGCACCACACACACACACACACACACACACACCCCACCCACACACTAGGGGGCAGTGAGCACACTTACCTGGAGCGATGAGCAGCCCTACCCATGGGACCCGGGGTGCAGTTGGGAGTTAGGTGCCTTGCTCAAGGGCACTTCAGTTGCTATTATCAGTTCAGGGAATCAACCCAGCAACCCTCCAGTCACGAGGCTGGTTTTCTAACTGCCGGCCCCCTACTGGTGTGCTCCTTGCTGGAGAACTTGAGTAGCTGCAGAACACAATCAGAGACAGGGATTGTCTGTGTGTGTGTGCAGGCACAACAGAAGACCAGCAGAGAGAGGAGGAATGGTGTCGACCATTTTCTTTCCCTCCACCTCCTGACCACAAGTACCCGGGTAGAGCAGATTGCTACACCAATGCTGTGGCCCAACACACTGTGCTGGGACCAGTCACACTAACTAATCAGCACTCAGTAGCAGTATTACTGACTAATCAGCACTCAGCAGCAGTATTACTGACTAATCAGCACTCAGCAGCAGTATTACTGACTAATCAGCACTCAGCAGCAGTATTACTGACTAATCAGCACTCAGCAGCAGTATTACTGACTAATCAGCACTCAGTAGCAGTATTACTGACTAATCAGCACTCAGCAGCAGTATTACTGACTAATCAGCACTCAGCAGCAGTATTACTGACTAATCAGCACTCAGTAGCTGTAATGCTGACTAATCAGCACTCAGCAGCAGTATTACTGACTAATCAGCACTCAGCAGCAGTATTACTGACTAATCAGCACTCAGCAGCAGTATTACTGACTAATCAGCACTCAGCAGCAGTATTACTGACTAATCAGCACTCAGTAGCAGTATTACTGACTAATCAGCACTCAGTAGCAGTGTTACTGACTAATCACCACTCAGCAGCAGTATTACTGACTAATCAGCACTCAGTAGCAGTATTACTGACTAATCAGCACTCAGCAGCAGTATTACTGACTAATCAGCACTCAGCAGCAGTATTACTGACTAATCAGCACTCAGTAGCAGTAATGCTGACCAGTCCGCGCCCGGTAGCAGTAATGCTGACCAGTCCGCGCCCGGTAGCTGTAATGCTGACCAGTCCGCGCCCGGTAGCAGTAATGCTGACCAGTCCGCGCCCGGTAGCTGTAAGCTGTAATGCTGACCAGTCCGCGCCCGGTAGCAGTAATGCTGACCAGTCCGCGCCCGGTAGATGTAATGCTGACCAGTCAGCGCCCAGTAGCTATGATGCTGACCAGCCGGCGCCCGGTAGCTGTAATGCTCAGCAGCCGGTGCCCGGTAGCTGTAATGCTGACCAGTCCACGCCCGGTAGCTGTAATGCTGACCAGTCAGCGCCCAGTAGCTATGATGCTGACCAGCCGGCGCCCGGTAGCTGTAATGCTGACCAGTCCGCGCCCAGTAGCTGTAATGCTGACCAGTCCGCGCCCGGTAGCTGTAATGCTGACCAGTCCGCGCCCGGTAGCTGTAATGCTGACCAGTCCGCGCCCGGTAGCTGTAATGCTGACCAGTCCGCGCCCGGTAACTATGATGCTGACCAGCCGGCGCCCGGTAAATGTATTTTTTAGGAAATCATGGATGCTGTGCCTTCTAGCGGAGGCATCATCTGGCTTGTTATCAGCGCACAGTTCAACAGCAATCATCCATAATTGTATGAAAGGGTGGCATTAGTGCTTATAGGGCCTCTGTGACTAGCATGTCTGTAAAGCTAATTTGTTATTTATTGGTAGGAAGACCACAGCTGATTTCCCTTTTATCAGTTTCCACTTTTGACAGGAAATGGTGGAAGATGGAGTGGAAGACTATTAGTTTCCACATGTCTACTGGACTTTCCATGGGAGTTCCTCAGCTGTCTTCTATCGCTCAGTCTCCATCACATGCTCCTCTCCATTTCCAGAAATAATCCTCAAGGGCTTGTTTTGCACTCTATCCAACAAGGCCTTGTGTTTGTTGATGCACTCTATCCCACCATACTCCATACATGGTCTGATAAGAGCTGCATAGGTTGACACTAAATTCCCAGGAGTTAGACCACATCCAACTTGGAGAGTTACATAGACTACAGCTGTCTTGGCACTTACCCAACAGATTGCTTCAACAGGGGTGTCTTCACTAGGACTGAGAGCTAAGATGTTTCGTAGATGCAATGACTGACCTTGTTTTTGCCTCTCTGTAAATAGGAATAGCATCCAGGTCTTTCTCCATGATCTGTTGAGTATTTCATGTTGGCTGTCAGACAGTGGAATTGTATAAGCTGTCACAAACAGCATTCCTCCCAGCAGGTATACACAGAAACAGGTGTGAGAGTGGAATCTACGGAGCGAATACAACCACCAGATGCTCTGGGGAATTAGGGGGCCAGTGTAGTACTTGGAAGTCTGGGTCATGCTTTTCTAACCAGCATCAGACATTTCTAGCCATGTGACATGTAGCATCGTAGCATTGGTGCTGCCATAGCAGTCTGGTAGAGCAAGTTGATAGATCTCCCATTAGACTGGAGCAGAGCGTTTTAGTGTTTAACCCTTTGTGGGTTGTGTGAGGTTGTCAGGCTTGCTCCCATTAGACTGGAGCAGAGCATTTTAGTGTTTAACCCTTTGTGGGTTGTGTGAGGTTGTCAGGCTTGCTGATGGGGGGCCAAAAAGGATTGTGTTATGAGATGATGTCGTCTCCCGGCTGGCTCGTTTTGCTCTGTTTTGGGGCAGTCGTGGGCTGGAGGTTAGGGAACCAGCCTTGTGACCGGAGGGTCGCTGGTTCGATTCCCTGAACTGACAGTAACGACTGAGGCGCCCTTGAGCAAGGCGCCTAACCCCCAGTTGCTCCCTGGGCGCCCTGGATAGGGCTGCCCACCGCTCCGGGTAAGTGTGCTCACTGCCCCCTAGTGGGTGTGTTCACTAGTGGGTGTTTCACTTCACGGATGGGTTAAATGCGGAGACTAAATTTTCCCACTGTGGGATCAAAAATCTAAAATTTAAATCTAAATCTTGTAACTAGGACTGAGCGATAAAACAACCATTATGAAAATAATTAAATATAACAATGGTACCATTAACTGCCTGTTTTCTGTCATCTCCTTTATAGAAAGCCCCGATTTCACAGAACTGCAGTACTACTTGTTGCACCCCTCTTCCGAGTTTTCCCACATGATTCAACAGAGTGAGAGACAGTGAAGACTGAAATGTGGTTTGAGTGGAGGGACCTGTTTTCCTACGACCAAACATGAGTGACAGTATAAGTGGCATGTAACTATACTGGTCTATAGGGAACTCTCTTATATCCCAACCAACTTTAGTAGCGTAGTGTCGCTTCTCCCTGACTACAGCTGACACAGCTATAGCTGTTTTTAGCAGCTGGCTAACATGAACACACAGCGCAGCCCAACTGAAGTTACTGTAGTGAACTACAGATCAAACCAGACTAAACAGCAGAGACTCGTAAACATGAGTGAAAGGAGGATGTTATATTTCTGATACAGCAGAATTACGTCTTCCATACAGACAGCGTCAGATACTGCAGCTCCTCCACCCTCAAACTCAAGATCAGAATAGAGGAATCCTTATTCTGTTAACTCATGTTTAAACACTGTGATCTACATTTATGGCATTCAGCTGACACGCAATAAATCATATTACATGTAGTGTTAGGAGTCTTAACCAAGGACTCTTATTAGCATAGGACAGCATAGTCACCCAGACCAGGAACCATCGAACCCCGTGGTGTGGAAGCACACCAGCAAGTAGTGGTGTTATCCATTGCACCACACCAACAAACTATGGAACCACCGTGATAGCGATGCAGTAGAAGTGATAGGAGTGATGCCATGTGATTCTAGCTCATTATCAAAAGAATAGCTGCACCCAGAAGGAGGTGTGGGAGTGCGGTGGTGTTGGGAAGGAAGATAAAGGTTACCAGGATCAATAACTGATGATACATTTAGACTGTCTCAGTATGGCGTTGGGCCATACGTCTTGGTATGGAGATGTAGGGGTTTCATAATGGTTATAATCCATCCCATACAGTTTGAATGTTCTCACACTGTTCCTGTAAATGTCGTGGTAGGTGTGGAGGTGGACCTGACAGTCTGGCACGACACCATTGCAGGCTTTGGTGATGTAGATGTGGTGTTAAGGGCAGCCGTGGTAACGGTCTGCGTGCAAGTGGTCCTGCAGTCGTCTACCAATGGTGCTGCCACTAACAGACTCATGGAGGGCACCACTGCTCGCTGGATGTTTGCAATCGTGGCTGTTAAGTCAGTCAGGTACAGTGATAAGATCCGGCTTTGCTTACAACGTGTGTGCAGCTGAGCATGAAACGTCCATGTCTCACACCGTCAAACCTGCCCACCAAGTTTCGTTCCTGGTGGCTGAATTCTTCTGGGTGCAGCTATCTGTGCTACGCTTTTGATGATGAGTGTATATGATGCCTAGGGTTGGGTTAGGGCCTTGTGTATGTTCAGAAACTGAGCTGTCCATCAGTAGGCGGCAAATCTAAAACGTAAAAGACATGAACGATGTTTTTGTTGTTTTTGTCCCAAACCTTTATTGCAGCACTCAAACAAAAAATGTACAGTTGTGACAAGTTACCCAAAAGTCCCTACAATTGCAATAACTTAAAAACGTGTTAGCCTATACAGCAGAATAATCATGTAAACCTATTCATTCGACAAAGTAAAGCCACTGGGGTAAACTCCTGTTTAGTGGACTGCAATAAGATAAACCCCTACGCTGATTATATTTATTGCTGATTGTGCCACACGTTCCCTTGAAATATCATCCTTAGCAAACTGCTGGATCCCACTGTTCACTTATGGCTTTGAAAAGTTAACACTTTTTGTTTCTTCAGTTACAAACGTCTGTCTAGAAAAGACTTTCAAATCCTAAAAACAAACAAACAACCAACCAAAAAAAAAATTCTATTTGTAAAATTTAGCATTTTGTAAGTTAATACCACTTTAAAAATTCACATTGACTGCAAAAAGTGTTGAGTAGAAAAGACCCTTGCGTGTTATAGAAAAACCAAAATAGTCCCTAAAAACTATATCGCAGCCTCTTCTACCCGTTTCCCAAAAATATTTATTCTGGCAGGCCCCTTACGACAGCAACGTACATACAGCATAACCCTACATTAACAGAGAGAAGGAAGAGATGACTGGAGGAACGGCGGGCGCTCGAATCCACAGTCACAAAGTTAAGGAGCCAAAAGGGAGGCCGACACGACTTTCGAGTAACCATGTCGTGAAACTAACCATGATCATGATGTCGGCAACTATATTATACAGAGTAACACAGACAACTGAGGCCTTCCTAAGATTTTAGAGTGACCAAATGCACTTAACCATATTCCTTTCATAGGCTTAGACTATGATCCACTGTGGTCAGTACACAGGCATCACCCACAATCTGTGGTAAAGTGTTGACTAACATTGGTCAGACTATCAGGTGTTGACTAACGAACACGATGTTATACTTTAACAGTGGTTGTCTAATGTTAGATAAGCGTGTAACAACTGTAAACATGGAGTCATGTTTACTTAACATTGGTTCAGTATTGTAACGGTTGTTCATGTGTGACTGCTTGTTAGCTAGTCAACACTTAGTGTTACCAAATCTGTCTAAATCATTTAAATGTCTGAATGAATGACATACAAACACACAAAGTTCACAAACGCAGATAAACTAATGTAGGCTCTCCTTCTGAATTCTGCATGGCTCTATTAGCAAAGACCCTCAGGCTTAGTGTCTACAGCCCCCCGTATAAAAAACTCAGTGGCTGAAGTGTCAGTCTGAAACGGCGACGCCTGGCTTGAGTCGAACCGCTAGTAAAAGCTTAGGTAACCGATGAGCTCTTGATTGCTGCCTCCTGCATGCACTAGACCGCAATCAAGGAATCTGCAACACTGGTGCTCAGCTCAAGCCAAACCTCTTATAGAAGCTTAGGTATCTGATGAGCTCCTGGTCGCTGCCTACTGCACGCACCTCTCTGCAGGATTTACTCAAATGGCAGGAGAGTAAAAGCTTCTGAATAACCCAAAATATTTCATATGGAATATGAAATGTAACATCATGCCTTCCTCTGCTTGAGCTCTGGGCTAAACACATGCAGTATTAGGATGAACTGGACCGAAGGAGGTACTAAGAAGCCAACCAACAATATTCAAAAACAAACAGAACGAAGTGTCACAGAAAGATCTGAAGAAACATGGCTCATAGGATTGTTTCGCAAAAGGTTCCTCTTCGATACAAACGCACACAAACAGCAGCACACGCGCACACTCACTCGCACCACACCCTGAAATATCTATTATCGTCTTAGTCGACCTGCCAGCATAAATTTGCCTCTGATATGCAACACTAGAAGAGTCATCAATACATAACGGTAATACTACACTTAGTGAGATCACTGTCCAAGATCAGTGCAGCTTTGCATAGTACCTTCACATTAAAACCACGTTTGCTTTATATTCTAACAGACGACTCGGCGATGAGAGACGCCGACGAAGCTCACAAATCAGATACGATACAATGTGAAGATATCCAACTTACAAAGCGACATGTACCTCTGCTCGTATACACAGGTAAGGAAAACGCTAGTCTCTCAAACCAAACCACTCTGCATGGTGAAAAACAAAAACTGTTACCTTCACATCTACTTTAAAGAAAGAAAGACCAAAAAAAAAGATCTGACTGGGAATTGCAGTGAAGATGTTCAGAAGGGAAGAAATATGACAGCGAAAAATAAAAAAACAAGAATTTAAAAGTTAAAAAAAAAAAAAAGTGTACTAACATATACACAAGAAACCACATGATCATCAATATATTTGAGTGTCTAAATGGAACAAACAAGAACAGAAGAAAAACACAGATCAAAACAGGATGCTAGTTTTGTCCTTTGTTACTCCATCACAGGAACGCCCAGCTGCTCACTGGTAGTGGAATGCCACATGGCTGCTCCTCTCTGCCTCGGGACACGCGGCCTCGGAAGCTTACGTTTCTGTAGAACACAAGGAGATGATCAGACACGCCTCAGACTTTACATCAGGTTTTACACTACATTAAAAACACACACACACACACACACACACACACATCTACACTCCACGGCCCACTCCATCAGCTCCATCAGTCGTTGGCCCCTTTTTACTGTGTTCTTCAGTGGTCAGGACCCCCACAGGACCACCACAGAGCAAGTATTATGTGGGTGGTGGATCATTCTCAGCACTGCAGTGACACTGACGTGGCGGTGGTGTGTTAGTGTGTGTGGTGCTGGTGTGAGTGGATCAGACACAGCAGTGCTGCCGGACGGCTCAGTGTCACTGCTGGACTGAAAACTGTACACTATTCAGTGGAGCGGCATCCTGTGGCCAGCGTTCTGTAACTACTGATGAAGGACTAGAGGATGACCAACCCTGCACTGTGCAGCAGCAGATGAGCTACCGTCTCTGACTGTACATCTACAAGGTGGAGCAGCAAGGTGGGAGTGTCTAATAGAGTGGACAGTGAGTGGACACAGTGTCTAAACACTCCAGCAGCACTGCTGTGTCTGATCCACTCACACCATCACCACACACACTAACACCACCACCGCCACATCAGTGTCACGGAGAATGATACCTGCTCTGTGGTGGTCCTGTGGGGGTCCAGACCACTGAAGAACAGGGTAACAAAGGATAGAGAGAAACAGATGGACTACAGTCTGACACTGGAGAACTACAGAGTGCTGCTATATGGAGAGTGGAGCTGATAAGATGGACAGAGTGTAGATACTGGGAGGTGTACCTTGTGCTTGGAGTGTGTGTATACATCTTGACCAGTGCAACAAAACCTTGAATCTCCATTTTTGCCACCTGTTTTTACCACAATTCTGTATAATTGGATTAAAATCTAATATTGGTGTGGACATTTCACAATATATGGACCAAACTAAATTGTACATAAGTTATAATAATAGGGATTATAATATGTGATATTAAAATATTAACACCGAATTAAATCAGACTGCTGCACAGAAGAAACACTCTCTGTCTAGCTCCTGCAGGAACAGGGCAGCAGGTTCACGTTACTATTTTCATATACAGATACAGTATGTATGGTCAGACCTAATACGTAAATACCAATAACTAATGAATAAATACGTTTATTGTTTTTATTCAAATGCAAATTATGATTGAATAAGGCTGCACATCAATCTTTACATCATGTTTTACTTGGTGTCATTTCTCAGAATTAGATGGCAGTGGGTGAGGTTGGCCAGCAGGGGCTCTTGGGCCATCATCTGCCATTTTGAAGCCTTACACATGAGAAGTGTCGTGCTGTATTTCTGAAGCCACAAGAGGGCAGAAACGGTCTTCTCTGTCCACATACCTGCTGGAACAGCTGCCGTCTACAGTTACAGTGCTATGAGAGGAAATTATGAATTTATCTGATTCAAATTCACTTTGAGATTTGCCCTTTTAATAACGCTATAAAACCGTATGGTGATCGCCCAGTTTATTTACAGTAGACATCATATTTTTAAAAAACAATTCATATTTGATAGGTAGTGGTAGCAGCGAATGTCTCGGCAATGCTAGTTTTTTGGAGTACCATCATTGCACCTAAGATTTTGAGATTTCATGGGAGAATCTAAAAAAAACGTGTAGTTTAACCAGGTGCACCCAAACTTTTACATACCAACGTGTAGCCGATTAGAGCCAGCCGTAGCCAACCGCACACTTAAACAACATAAACTAACCATGCCCTTTAAAATGCTCTTTAGAAAAATATATGCATGTGGGTAGAGGTAAATATATAGCTAGACAATTCTGCTAAAACTGTAGCTATAAAACTGGTCATTATTCACTTATCCAGCCTTTACTACCATTCAGGAGTTCAGACAGTTACTCTTTATGTTTACCTTAAGGCTGTACTGTAGAATAAAAGACACCAAACCAGAAAATAGCCCTAATGGAATTATACAGTCCACCTTAAAACCCTCCAGAGTGGAGCTGTACAGGAGGATGAACCCGCTTCCTTACCCTGCAGTGGAGCTGATAGAGCAAGGTTTATTACTAAGCAGGTTTTGATCGATTCTATTGGTCGGTCCCTCATGAATATTCACTAACCTGAAAGGAGAGCTAGAGCTTTTACACTGTGCAGAAAAAGAGTTTTTACACCACTAAATATATATTAGAGGTGGAGATATGGAGGAGTATCATACTGTGTACATCAGGAGTAGATGTGGTGTATCAGGATATGGACTGATTCAGACTCTCATCAGTTGGAGCAGGTAAGCCTGTAGAGTCTTAAAGTTCACCAACACCATCCATTTAGTTGGATGTGTCTAAACTTCGTACAGTAGCAGCAGTAGTGCAGCAGTAGTGTACGTGCCTCAGTTGGAGTAGTGGCCGGAGGACCATCTGCTCCCTTGTGAACCAGCAGCATCAAAACTTTGTGTATTACTGTATAAACACTCCCAACATCTCTTCTAGTACATAAAAATGTCAAACTTATTTATTTTTATCCACCCAACGAGCCCTGCGCTGAGCTCCAGCACCCTGGCGACCCTGGAGGACAAGCAGTTGAATAAAAGAATGAACTGAGTAACTGGCCAACCTGTAAATGCCTCTCCCGGCTGTTCCTCCTCAGCGACTACCTCATCTGTAAAATCACAGAGTTCACTGTCAGAGATCAACAGCAACCAGTTAAACTTGCCAACACTAGAACTGGGTTTTTAAAATAGCTTCAGACCTTCAGATTGATTTGGCGATTGTGTCTCCTCCTCTTCTGTGGTTTGGAAGAAAAGAGAACTAGATCAGACCAAGCACAACGGACATCGCATCTCTTGCATACAAGTTTCAGAAATAACCAGCAGGTCTTCTCAAAAAACCTGTTCACGACATGAGGGCCTTCTCAGATTACCTGTCTCTTCTGTTTCTAAATCTGTGGCCTCTTCTGTTTCCTGAACCTCTTCTGTTGAATAAAGCAGATTGTTTTAGTTAGCGTTATCACGGAAGTGATCGAAATTTTTATGCAGTACTACGAACCCAACAGACACTTATTAGGACTGATCAAAAGCCAATTTCAGTACTTCAAGGCAAGTCAAGTGGCTTTTTGTCGTTTCAGCTCTGTACAAATACACAGTGAAATGAATTTACGTTGTTTCCAGAACAAGGAGCCACAGTAAAGGACAGACTGCAGAAAGTGCAACGTGCAAAACAGTACTAGGCATGTTTTTTTAGAGTTGAGTCGTGTTACAGCGACTGGAAATAAACAAAAACAACCAGGAGCACCGCTTTGTTGTCCTGGAAACGGTTGGTGCAGCTACGTGCCGCGCTCGTGTTTGCGTTTGGAAAATCAGGGTATTTGATGATGAAGTGTCTTCAGCAAACCTTCTGAAAGCTCAAACAGGCATACATTAGAATATAAAACCATTTGCCTATTGAGCGCACTTGCCCACCGTGGTATCCATGGGGTCCAGGGAGCAGTTAGGGGTTAGGTGCCTTGCTTAAGAGGACCTCACTCATGTTCTGTCAGTTCAGGGAATAGAACTGGTGACCCTCTGGTCACAAGGCTGGTTCCCCATCCTCATTCCCATACCGTTGTATTTAAATTCTATCCTACATTATCGAAAACCCCGGCCGAAGTTTTAAGGAGGACCTTTTTTTACTCTACCTCTTTCCTTTAGTCTGTTATGGAGTTTTTGTGCATTTAAACAGCCTGCAGGGTTATAAAGCTCAAAGAAACTCTCCCACAGAAACCACTTTCCTCAGCTGCCTGAAACAGCTTGCTGGAATTCCAGCCTTCATTTTATTTATTGCAAGGTGATGTCATCTCGTAACATGGTCCTTATTGGCCATCTATAGGGGCAGGACTTGAAGCAAGATGCTGCTACTGCTTTTAACCGCTCCTGGAGTTGACCACACAGAACAGACTGGGTGAGCTGAGTAATCAGAGCACACTGGGCTCATTTGGGGGGGGCGGGGCTTAAAGACATAGGAACGCTAGCAGAGCTTTTAAAAGGGAAGTACAGTATAGGAAAAATACTGTAGACCCCAAAGAAAATGATGTATGTTGACAATGAGCAAATTAGGTCCTCTTTGAATTGGTAAACTAGTAATAGCACCTGGAGAGGCAACCAAACCTCCATGTGTTGTGGGAAGTCACTGGCAGTCCAGAACACTACATTCAGAGGTCAAGCCTCAAGGCAAGGAAAAAACAAAACGCGGTCTGGGAAAATAATCACAACCTCAAACCGGAGTTGCATTATAAGGCAGGAAAAACACTGTTAGATTTTTTTTTTTTTCGCTTTTAAATCTTTCCATATATTTTGTAAGTCCAGACGTACAAAGCTTCGAAAGGATTAAAACCATAACCGTTACACTGACCAGCGTCTGGCTCTGATCATACTCTATCTATGGGTCGGCTCCATCTTGCAGTTACTCCGTCCTGGACTAATCAGACTGGATCTAATCAGACTGGATCTAATCAGACTGGATCTAATAGATATTCTTCTCCTGTTAGTTCTGTCTTTCCCTTCTTCCGGGTTCGACCTGAGGAGGTTGGGTTCCACCCTTGAGCCTGGTTCCTCTCGAGGTTTCTTCCTCACTCAAGGGAGGTTTTCCTCACCACTGTTGCCTCTGGCTTGCTCACGGGGGGCTTGGACCCGGTTTTCCCCATCCTCCCACCCTCAAATGTCTGTACATTAACTTTGTGTTTTTCTTTTCTTTTCTTTTATATAACAAACTGATTTCTGTGAAGCTGCTTTGAGACGTTGGTTGTAAAAAGCGCTATACAAATAAACATTGATTGATTGATTGACAACTCATAATGACTCTTACCGCTCTCTGCCGCTAGTTCTTCCTCAGCCTCCTCTTCGTGAAGTGCTTCATCCTGTTCTGTTGCTTCCTCTTCCACCTCTTCCTCTACAGGGGCTGCCTCTTCTACAGTCTCTTCAACCGGTTCTGCTTCCTCGACAGGTTCAGCTTCTTCATCTCTTTCCTCCACTATCTCCTCGACAGGAGCGTCTTCTTCAGTGGTTTCTTCTACAGGTTCAACCTCTTCAACCGCCTCTTCAACAGCTTCCTCTACAGGGGCCGTGTCCTCGACTACTTCAACAGGTTCAGCCTCTTCCACTGCCTCTTCAACAGGGGCAGTCTCCTCAATTGTTTCCTCCGCAGGTGCGGCCTCCTTTACTTCTTCCTCTGCAGGAGCAGCTTCCTCAACTTCCTCCTCGATCGATTCCTCTACGGGGGCAGTCTCCTCAACTACCTCCTCAACAGCTTCTTCAGGGGCAGCCTCCTCAGCAGCTTCTTCAGGGGCAGCCTCCTCAACGGTTTCTTCCACAGGGGCGGCCTCCTCAACTACCTCCTCCACTACTTCTTCCACAGGGGCAACTTCCTCAACTGCCTCCTCGATAGCTTCTTCAGCAGGGGCTGGTTCCTCGAATACCTCTTCTTCAGGAGAAGCCTCTTCGACGGCCTCCTCAACCGGCTCTTCCACTGGAGCCGACTCCTCCTCTACAACTTCTGGTTCTTCTTCAGGAACCTCTTGGTCTTCCTCTACCCCAGCTACTTCCTCCTCTGCTGCCTCAGGTTCCTCGGCTGCCTCAGGCTCCTCCTCAGCTACCTCAGGCTCCTCCTCTGCTGCCTCAGCTGCTTCCTCCTCGGCTGCCTCAGGCTCCTCCTCGGCTACCTCAGGCTCCTCCTCGGCTGCCTCAGGCTCCTCCTCGGCTGCCTCAGGCTCCTCCTCGGCTGCCTCAGGCTCCGGCTCTGTGATGAATGCATTTTCATTTTCTTAACACTGCACCAATTAGAAATAAAGTGAAATCTGTCAAGGGTTCACATGAATAGGAGTATGAGAAAGTAGCCATACCTGGTGGAGGATGAGCAGATTCCTTAACCTCTGCAGCCTGAATCTCCTCTTCTACAACGGGCTCGGGTGCTGGAGGGAACAGACAGAGACACACACACTGAAGGATGTGCAGGTGCGGAAGATAGCCCCCCTCTTATGGGGCTCCAGTCCTGGGAACCCCTGGACATTTGTCATTACCCTGGGTACACATGTCTCGTTCAAATCACAATGGACTTGCTGATTTGTTGCTTCAACAGCTGTTGACCTGAGATAAGCATGTTAAGGCAGTGCATAGGGTCGGCTTGCATAGACTGCATAGGTATACACAGACAGCAGTTTGTCAATTCAGAATGGACCAGTATGACGAGCCATGAGCACGCTTGCTTAAGATGCATCGATTGATCAGCCGGTGAAGAATCTACCAGTTCTCAGCGTGATTAGCTGTGACTGGTGACCAACCAATGGGTCTCATATAATCAGTTCTGTGCTGCTCATTGTGCATGATGGTTCACGTTGGAGAGATATATACATATATATATATATATATATATATATATATATATATACAGCTCTGGGAATAAATAAGATACCACTAGCTTTACTGGCAGATACAGTGAGCGCCTGGTTCATAAGAACAAGGTCAAGCATCCAACGCACAACACAACTACAGACTGGCAGAGGGCCAAACCCACTCTCTACTGACTGTGCTGAGCGCCACCTCATTCCAATGTCCCTTACCCACCGTAAGATGACCTCAAGTGACCTACAGAGAGACTGGCGAGCGGTGGCTGGGGTGAAACGCACAGCGAGCATGGTTCTAAAAACAGGCTTCTGGAGGTCATTAGTGATTTTCTAAATACACAGATCTAATACAATATCTGATCTGGAGTTTGGGAGACATGGTTCCAGTAGTGTAGAGAATCAAACAGAACTGAGGAATTCTGGTCCAACACAAACCCAGAACCTGCACACCTAGAGACACTGATCATTTTGTGGTGGTTAAAAGGTTAAAAGTTGTATTATGTAATTTCCTTTGGGATCAATAAAGTATCCATCTAGACCCGTGTATGCTCTAGAGTCCAGAGCTGACCAGCTGTAAAGGTGACACCTCTCAAACACAGTACTAGTTTTACAAGCGACATCCGGACATTTAACATGAGCTTCAGCGTTGACCCTGATTGCAATGCAGGCGGATGAAGAGTTCTAGTGAGACACCATATGTGAGAAGCTAAAGGAGCCTTGTTACAGGCTGTTCTTCAGGTTCTATTATGTGTTGTAGCTGTTTACGTTTGGAAAAACATGAATACTGCACTCCAGCGTTTGTATATTGTCGCAGTCCAAAGACAAACAAGTATCTTCAAAATGAGAGGCCAAAAACCCAGTATGCCTCTAACACAAGTGGAATGGAACCAGACTTCAGAATCCTCTTAAATCGGATTTGGCAGGTCAGAATCAGCCAAGAACACTCCAGTCAGTGCATTGATATTAATATTAATGCTGGTTAAATAATGCTATTTAGTGCCAAAGTAGCGCTCCATAACTGACGGATTAGGCAAGTGTGATTTACGACTTGCGCAACAGTTTTGGCGATATGTGGCAAGACCAGCTTATCAGCGCTGTCGGGGCTCGTACACATGATAACGCTACTCGTGTTACTCAAACCACTTTATGCACACACCTTTCAGTGGGAAACCGAGATATGTGGTCTGCACCACACTCCCGAACACGGGTAATATTTAACTTCAGCTCCCACAAAGGCCTCAACAGCGCTGGGTATGGTTCCGCTCTGAAGTCTGGACAGAGCAGGTGAGCCTTCTCATGGCTGAAACCGTAAACTCAGTACTGCGACAAGCACCGAATGCCCAGCTTAACAGCAGACAGTGTCAAGGGTTCATTTTTAGGCTCCAACAGTGTATGATAACTTCTCGGGGAAGGCATATGATGCTGCAGTTTACGGGGCATCTACAGAGATGTCTGGCAGAGCAAAGGTCTGAGTGACATCTCGAAATAATTAGCCCAGTATTTTAACAAAGTCTGATCATTCATAAAGTAGCCCAAACCAATGCACATATTTTTACAATCATTTTAGTTTATATGTTTTTTTTTTGTTTTTTTTTTTTAATATCAACCGTTAATCTTTACTCAAACCTGCATATTAAATAATATAACACTGGGTAAGTCAACATCTTTCCAGAACTACTTCTCTTGTGGTTATAATAAACATTACCGGAAGTATGCATCTTCATAGGCTTCCTCTCCAGACTTTTGATTTACTGTTGTCTGCTGAAGAAACTTGGTCTTTTCTGTCGTTACAGTGTTTCCATGATTCAGCTAACCACTGGACGGACTGGTGCGTGTCATTTTCAATGTTTTTTTCCAGTTTTTATTTTTCGGGTCTAATAGAATAGACTTAAATGCTTAAATTAGATTAAACAGTAAGGCCACGATTGGTCAGCTCCCCCGCTCTGTTGTGACCGGTCAACCGCCAGAGTGGTTCCACCCCAGCACAACTTCCAGTAGTGTCTAAAGGAGTTCCAAACTTGCTAGGCAGGCAGTAAGAATCGTGTTATGAGATGATGTCACCTTGTAACAGACAAAAGGGCTGGAATTCCAGCAAGGCGCCATACTGAGAGACAGACTTCTGTATGTTTAGCTCAATAAATATTGATCATATCAGTCTAAATTTATCAATTATTGTTCCTGCTAACCTTCATCTTCCTTCCCAATAGCATGGCAGTCCCACAACGTCCCCCCCTGGGTGCAGCTGTTCTTATTGACGCCGAGTGTATGTATATCAGCCGAACCTTAATACCCATGTAAAGAACGTGATGTTAGGTTTACCTTCATCAACAGGTGCTGCAGAGGGCTCTTCTTTAGCAGGTGGGACAACGCTCGGCTTCTCTTGCAGTCCTGAGGGTGTCACATGTGCATGTGCATATACATGAGGCATGGGTGTCATGTAATCATGTACATAAATCTAAAGGTTCCCGAATGCAGATCATTCAGGTTCCATAATATAAACACAGTCATAGAACACATTCAACGCTTTAACACACAGACTGACGTTTGGTTTACTTTTGCTCCACATCTTACGTTTTTATTCACAGCTTTGTAGCAAAGGCGTATAGGGACTTTATTCAGGAGATTAATAGAAAGGAAAAGCAAGAGAGGACATACAGGACAGAGTGAGAAAGCATGGTGTATTCCTTTAATTACAAACAAACAAATAAGAGTAGTTAAAGGTCAAGCTTGATAAACATCAGCTGTGTCAACTGTCACGTCTACCTAGTTACTCTGTGGTTTTCCAAACCAGTAATCAAATCTAGGGATGCACCGATCCAACTTTCCCAGTTTCGATACCAGCACCGATACATAAACTTTGCATATCGGTCGATACCGGATATCAATCCTAAACCATTTTAGAACTAATAACACGTTTACTTCACCATGTTGGAGAGACTTGAGGCATCAGGATCAACATAAACAATACAAAGCCTGTAAACCCACATACCTCCATACGGCGGACTTTCTAGCCCTCTCCCTGTTGGTGTTCCTGTTCATGTTTAAGTCAAGTCTACAAGCACCCTGCAAACATGCTACTGCCGGCATAGCAAATTAATTAAACTGGGGATCGGCCCCGTCGATTTGCCTAATTATCTGATACCCGATCCAGCTAATTCTGTTAATATCGGAACTGATATCCGATCCTAATATCGGATCAGCGTATCCCTTGGCAAAACATGATGCTGACAGCATCATTAAAAGTTCTGAAACAGTGACAGATGACGCACATACTGGCAACACGAGAAAACTGATCCCTAAGGTTTTTAACCATCATAAAATCATATAATTCATGTGCAAAACGCAAGATATATCTCTAGAAGCACAAAAACCAGTCAGCTACCTTCTAATACGACAAAACAATCAGCTAAAGCAAAAGAGGGCTGGCATATAGCACCTGGCCTGTTCTTTTCCCACTCCTAAGATCCTTCGAGAGCTGTGTGCATGTCACTTAAGGCACTGAGCAGCTAACTCCGTTCCCCCATATGCCATATAAAAAGTGCACACAGGACGTCGGACTCCGTAATGGAGTCGAAGCGTGCAGAACGTGTGGCACACTCGCCTCTTTACTGTTTCTTCTTTGTCTTTTTTGCTTCTTTTCCTTTGCCTTCCTTCTCGGCTTTTTTGCCCTCTGCATCGACGGGCTTATCGTGGGGTTTCTTATCCTTCTCGGGCTTTTCCTTCTCCTCGTCTCTTTCCGCTTTTGCCTTCTCTGCCATTTTCTCCCTCTCCTCTTTCTCCTTCCTGATCCTCTCCATGGCCTTCTCCACATCCGCCTTTTCTATTCTTTCCCCTTCCTCTTTCAGTCGAGCCTCAGCCCTCTCCCAGGCTTTAGCCTCCGACTCCTCCCGGATGCGGTCCAGGGCCTTCTCCTGTTCCTCCTTTGCTATGATGTTTCTCACTTCCGCCAGGGCCATTTTGGCTATCTTCCTGGCCTCTATTCTCTCGTGGATGATAGTGAGTTGCTGTTTTAGTGCTTCCCTCAGCTTCAGCCCAGCGTCTTTGGCGTGGGTATGCTCTAGGGAGTGAAAGTCCAGCTTGCTGTCATGCAATCATTGCAGCAGAATTTGAAATGCAACGATGCACACAGTGAAGGCTCAGTCCACAAGGCCATTAGTTTAAAGAACGTGTGATACGAAGACCATATACTTTCTGTTGATATTAAAGGAGCAATATGTAAAAATTTTTGTTCAAAAAAAGAATCAAATGGTCAACCTGTTGTGAGGAAATAACAGTTTTGATGGTATTTCTAAGATGTCCATGTATCATATTGCAGGGATATCTAGTCTTTCCTGTCTGTATTAGTGCTTTGTGCCTCATGAGGTGATAGTGAGCAACTGTGGGAGTTGAATCAGTCCAGCACGAGAGGATGAAGTAGCACTGCTGCCCTGACCGCATATTCTAACCTCTTATCAAACATCTTAAAGGTGCTGCTGCTGGTTAGATCATTTAAGGACAGGTAGCCAATGAAAGCCAACTTCCTGGTGTTGGCCCCTATTGCCTGGAGTATGATTGACAGGTTGCCTCATCTTGCACATTGCTCCTTTAAGGACTTATGTCTTATAAAGAGTAGTAAAAGATTATATGGGTTAAGAGGACACTATATGTAGTACACACACTGAGCAAAGTTACCATATGCACTATATACATTTAAGTGGCAGAATATTAGGAATTCCACAGGTTATAGACGCTCACCATCCACGTTATTAGAAATGTAGCCACTGTAGAGGTCCACCATAGTCCATCTGCTACTGCACAGTGCATGAGCCCCCATTACCTGCCTTTGTCACTGTTCTTACCACAGGACTGCCATTGGACAGATGAACTGGACTATTCTCAGTACAGCAGTGGCTGACTGTTGTTTAGCTAGAGTGGCACTGTATAAACCCTGCACATTTTTGTGTTGGCCCTGCTCCCAACACACCTGACGCAACTCATCTACCTATTAACCTTCTGGGATGTAAGCCAGTTCCATAGTGGTGCTTGCCTCTTCAGCATGAGTTAACTCTACAGATTCAGGAAACGTTTGCACTGTATTTCTAAAAAAGATAAACACAAAGTAGGGTTGCACCAAAATTACTGCCTCCCCCAACCTGAATAAATGAAATAGGCTTAATCTCAAATAGCGACTGCACACAGATGTGGGACACATATGGCAAAGATATGGCACTGCTGGCCCACTGTCGGCACTGGCAAAAGGTGGCCCATTTACAACATGCATTTGACCCACTTCTGCACATTTGGTCCACTTCTGGCACAGACACAGCAGAGGTGCCTAGTTTTGGCTGAGGTTGTGGTCCTAATGTGGCGACAAGCTAGCTGCATTCACACAGAGAAAGAGAGCCAGAGAGAGAGACGCTTGCTGGCTCGGTTCTGTTCTTTGTCTGGAGCTCCGTTTGGCTCAAATGCTCGAAACTAAAAGCTGAGGAACACCAGCATGCTCTGGTGTGACTCACAGAAGGGAAAATAAGGCGTCATTGTTCGGCAAATAAATAACTAAATAAATAAATAAAAATAGTAGGTTTTTTTCTCATTAATTTTGTGCCACCTTTTCACTGTTCCATGAATTATATATGCTAAATGTATTTTGTTTTGGTTTTCAAAAAAATAAATAAATTTAAAAACTAAAAATACACACCTATTAGTAAACTGCAGATATTTATTTAACACTGGACATTAACACCTCAGCGAACACACCAACAAAGCACCATATGACTTAAATACACTAGCAATTAAAAAAAAAAAATCCCAACCGAAATGTTGGCTGCGTTTACACTCCGCGCTGGTCACGATTAAATCGCGGTGTGGTAAAATTGGGGTCGGTGTTTCTGTACGGAGGTTGCGCGCGCGTCAATAAATACGTGCACGCGCGCTGAGAAGCTGCTGTCTGTGTCGCTGTAGCGGCTCTGTTCATTTATTTACTCTTTCTAAATCTCCGGAAACTCGAACGATTGAAACGAAATAAAAGCCGGGAAACGCCAGCGTTCTCCGGTTTGACTCCCAGCGGAACAGTAACCCGTTAAAGTGGGTGTAGGTCTGCAGCAGTTGGCGCTAGCCCTGAAGCTAACGAGTAAAACTTCTACATCCGGGAACCTCAGAAAGGTAACGGCCTCATTCGTTCACCAAACATTCGGTGCACCCCTAATAAAGAAATATCACTGTTGTCGGAACAAAACCTCGTATCCGTTTTAATTTGGTTTTTCCCCCCAGTTTTTTACATGATTTGAAAGCGCCTGTTACACTGTGTGCACTTTTCATGATGAATGGACCAAAATAAAAGGCCCAAAATGGCTTGGAGAAAACCTCTGGTTACCTTGACTACCATTCAAAGTAAGGTGTGTTTTTCCATGTCCTGTAAAGTTATCATTTTGGAGATATGAGGTGTTGGTCTGACAGTGATATAGCCACACAGGCGAGTTTGTAATTCCTAGCAGGGCTAACAAGCCCTTTCTGAGTTGTAGTCGGTGTGTTTTGGCAGGATGGCGGCACACAAAATGGATAGGGCAGGGGGGTCCTCCAGGACCAAGGTTAGGAACCACTGGGCTCGAGGACAGTGAACACAAACTGTGCATCAGCAGATGGACTACAGTCTCTAATCTAACCATGGGTAAGTAGGATGGACCTACAAGAGGGGCGTTTCTGGTAAAATGAAAGCAAGTAAAGAAGTTCTGAGGTTATGACACTCTGTAGGGTCATGCAGCCCTGCACGTTATCAAACTACTACATTGGAGAAAGTTACAGAACACTGGAAAACTCAGTCCACATTAAGGTTACATCCGTCTACTTAAACAACCAAACCAAAGCTGAAAACTCAAACCTGCCATGCAGTAGATCAGGCTCTGATCCTTGCATTGTTTTAGCACATCTCATTCCACACTGCAAGCTAGGTTTTAGTGGTAGTACAGAATACCTCTTTTGGAGGACAACTCTCTTGGCTTCTCATCTGGTACATACAAAAAAACAAACATAGGAAATTATATATCAATGTTCCTAGATATGCCAACCCAATCAGTTCGCTTCACGAAGCAGCTTCTGTTCTAAAAACGTGAGCAAAGCCAACCATTCAGACAACATAATCCTCCTCATCTTTCATCTTTCATGCATTCCTTTGATGCGAAGGACGAAGGGTACCTACTCCATTCATCCATGTGTAACACAGTGTCCCATTGTTCGAAAGCACCCATGTCCTCGTTGGTACTGAACAGTATACATAGAAGAGACTACGAAATGACAACTAAGCAGACTTTCAGCGTTTGTCCATATGTTTAAGATATCGGCACAACCAAAAGTACCACCTGTGTGTATTAAATTCTTTCGGATTTTAATCTGCGGTAAAAGTACTTGACGTGTTGAGCAAGTACAAATAAAATAACAAAACACAAATAAAAATTTATACAGCTTAAAAGCAATACAGGAGATAAAACACCGACACAGATATCCTAGCATCCTATATACTCTATATAATCTAGAACAGGGTTCCTCAGCCTGTAGGCCACAGACCACCGGTGGGTTGCGAAGCACCACCTTTTGATCTGCAGCCCCATCGTGATTGGGATAATTAGCTTATAAAAGATGGAGAGGTTTCCCAAACAAAGAAAGGTGTGTTGACTGGGTTTCTTCAACAAAAAAAAAAAATGGATTTGAGCAGTGTTGGGGGTTTTGGTGATAGCTAGCAACACTACAGCCAGACATGTTGCATGGAGTATGTAAGTTTTTGTGGTCACTGAGGAATATGTGCCATAAGACAAGTTCATAGACGTTAGCACTCGAGAAATAAATCAGGAGTTGAGCTTGGTTTTCTTGTGGGTCGTTATACTGTGTAGTTATTAACAGGTGAGCTGTGAGGCTGAAAAGGGTGAGAAACCCTGGATTAGAACAGTGTTGCTCAACCCTGGTCCTGAAGGCACACTGTCCTGCACACTTCAGTGGAATTACTGCTTTAATTTACTCCTTGTAATTCTGAAAGGGCTTGTTACTAAGCTCATACGTTGAATTAGGTGTGCTGGGAGCAGGAAAAGCCATACAGTGTGCCAGGCGAGTTGCCTCCAGGACCAGGGTTGAGAGACCCTGCTCTGGAATAAAACGTAAACCCTCCCTGCAGTCATAAAAAAAGGGCACTGGTTGTGCTTTACATAGTGTGTAATTTTTTTTACAATTTTTGTTGGACCAAAACAATGTCCCCAAAAAAAGAAAGATAATAGAAGTTTTGGAATTTTTGGAATTCCAAAAGCAGCAAACTGTATACTGCTGTATAGTATTAGTATATATGTGTGTATTAGTGCTGTATAGTATTTTGATATTCCTGTATTTTTATACTCTGTTAAATATGGAAACAGCATAAACAAACTTTTATATACATGTATAGGTTGCAAGGCCTCTTAGCAAATTAATCCCCATATAAGGAACTGAAATAGTTCATTAACTCAACAGCACAGTGTGTTGTGCTCAAATAGCTGCCCATCATGCCAAAGCTCTTTCTACCATACTTCAAGTTCTTTACGAGTAATGTATATTAAACTGAATATCTGATACATATTAACAAGATTTCTCAGTGCTCTTTTATTGGCATGTAGGAACCCATTGTTGACAGTAACAGAAATCTGGGGTTCAGGAAGATAAAGTGCTGTCGCATACTGACTACTAGGACATCTGGACTAGGACCTGGAATCCCCTTTATGTGCATGTTCCTTGATGCATCTTTGCAGTACATAACAGGATCCAATACTGAATATAGTGTATGCAGAAACGCCGCTGTCAGAAGAATGATGGCTCTCAAGTCGGCCAAGACGTTCTAATAGTTTCCACTTCTCAGAGCAAAGGTTGCTGTAAACATGACGTAGCAACTTCTTGGATCTCCTTGTTTGATAGTTCAGTTGATCATTTTTACTACAAGACCTGCGTCAGGAGCACATAGCAAAACAGTACCTTTATAAGTAGGCTTGGCTGGAAGGGCAAGTGACCTGAATCCACAGTTATTGCTCGTGTACAGTTTGTGTTGTGAACAGATGGACTCATTACGGCGAGAACATGACCAACCTACCTATACCGATGGCAAAACGTGAGAACATGGTAGATCTGTTATAGGTTCCTAAATGACACGTAATAGATGGTATGCTAAAAAGGAAGCAGTAGTATATAATATGACAGTATACTGGAAAAACGGTGGGAAAAAAACTGTAATACTAAAAAGAAGGGGGAAAAAAAAAAAAAAAAAAAAAAGAACCGCATAAATGCATGAACGACACAGCTGTGATATTTACACAGGAAATTTACATAGCGAAATGCCTCCAGTGACGACATCTTAAGGGTTCTTAGGTCCTCTGAAGTGACTGCCGGCAAACTCCCAACATATTCCTCCCACCCCCCCCGGGTCAAGCGCTCACGCTTGGAATCTCAGAGCCTAGGGAATGAATTCTCCTCCAGTAAAGTGCGTTTGCCACTGATGTAGGGAGAAACATGGCTACTGGTTCTGAAGGCCTAAAATCACGCACGTCTTTTGACCCTGAACCCCGTCAGTCTGTGACGTGCCAGCAACGTCCTCCGCTGCCGCCTCGGATTCTTCATCCTCTAGCGTTTCGAACGGACTCATTACGTCATATAGGAAGGTGAAGAAGCCTTGAAACCAATCAGAGCCCTCTTCCGCTAAAATATCGAGGACTTCCTCAAGGGAGTCAGTGTTTTCTTTGCTGCCATCTTTGGTCAGCCCTACGCAAATGGAAAAACAAAAGGAAAGAGAGGGAAAAAAGAGAGGGAGAGAAAGAGAAAAAACAGTGGTAGAGCAAGAAAACGGAGAAAGAAAGGAGTGGAAGTTGTAGGCAAGGTTTAGTAGGCAAGGAAACTGGTGCCATCTAAGAGTAGCTAAAGATAAGGAGGCTTAAAGCAAAGTCGAGAATGAAAAGGAGGCAGAGGACAGGGACATGCATAGACACTACTGGGTTCTAAAATTAGACTTAACAGACCTTGATGCTCGGCAGGGCTGACATGACTGGGCAAAACTGAAGTGTCAAATGTGGCTTGTGATTCACACCACAGCCGTTTTGCTTATTATGTCACAACAGGGTGGGAACCCGAGGCAGTGACTGTGGGAAAAACGGAGGAAAAGATTTGGGCCAATGCATTTCGAAAGCTGCTGAGTGAATAGTTACTATAGCGGACTAAACACTACAGCGGTGAGCTCCTTATGTGGGCCACTAATAAGTTATAGGCCACTAATACGTATGTGGAATGGAATTCTGGAATGACTGAGTGCATGACAGTCTCCCACAAAGCACTAGAGTCATTTCTAGTGATCACTGTACGATCTGAAGTCTCTCAGTCCTAAGGGCAGATAATTGTTTGTTGGCATTAACAGTGGTTGCGCAGCCACTGAAAAAGGAGAACTCCTCAGATGGAGGACAGAAACAGCTCTGAAAGTTCACAACCTGCTGCTCATCATACAGAAAAAACACTGGCTGTGTTTACTTGCAGAGGGAGAAAGAGAGAGAGAGAGAGATTCACCATTCCGAATGTGTTCATTCAGATTGTAAATTAAAGGCTGAGGTTTTTATATGCACAGACTACTCAAGGATCTGACGGAAATCCCCATTTACATGTACACTACAAGTAATTAGATCCAAATGTATAGGCTTGTGTAGAGCATCACAAGTTAACTGAGCTTTTGAGTTGGTGAGTTTGTTTATATTCCTTTTCAAAATGACAGCAGAATCCATGAGAGGTCCGCAATTTTGTGAAAAGGCAAAGCGGATGGACTGGACCAGGACCGCTCTGGCTCTTGCCTTGCATTACACCAATCTGGGAATCTTCCCTCTGTATTTACTGTGCTTTATGGCTGGTGGAAAGCCTAAACTGTCCTTCATTAAAACCATCCACTCATCTAAACAGCTCATCATTGCGAGGTTATAGCCATCCATCCTGTGAGCTATTATTAAATCTAAAAACGTTGAAGCATAAACTTTGTTTCCTCTACAGAGCAGTTTCTGTTTCATACCATGCTGATCGCTATAAACACAAATGCACAGGTGCAGAACGCCCTTAAACTATCCGACTGGGAATGTTGTCAGATCCAGACGTTTACTCTATTTAACATTATACTTAGAGAATTAACCCGCCTCGTGCAATCTGACAGATACTGTATTCCGAATAGCCTCAATTGGACTAGTCTCTTCCGGATGTGGTGTGCATATGGACCTATTCTGATTAAATTATATTCTATATTGAGCCACGAGTTTTTTCCACTCCACATATTGTACAGCGGTGTGGGTAAGGGGACGGTTGGGCCGGGAGAGAGGGGGCCTGCCACAGCTGCGGAACACATCCTAGAAGAAGCACTGTTATTAAGGGATAATCAGGCTGCATGTGAACGTGGGTACTGCTAACTGGTAACCGGAATCTGCACCCTTGGATGAAGGATTAAATGTGTAGCTCAAGGCGATGAATATGAAGCCAACTTCATCAGCTTATTCAGGTAATAATGTTTTAGTTATGCGACTGATGCGTAACTGATATTTGGTGAACTGTAAAGTTTGCCCCCTCAAAGCACATTACAAACGAGGGAGCAGGAATCAATGCTGCTTACAGTCGTACAGCGTATGATGTAATAAGCAAAACGGCTGCCGTGTGAATACTAGGAAAGGCCTGCATCACTGAATTTTCATAAAATCAACAACAAAAACGAAAACATAAAAGCATTCACTCCTACAACAGCAAATCTGTTTTATGCTAAACCTCCATATTTCCACATTAAGGCATCCAGTTTGAAACGCATTCTGTAAAAGTCATGCATTGCTGAAAATATCCCTGTTCATCACATAATTTCCTGAGGTCTGTGGCTTGAGGCTTGCGGATTTAAACACAGTGTGATTACACACATGGAAAACCCTGCAGTACCATGCACATGCATTCCTCCGTTTTCCTCTGCCGTTGTTTCGAGGAACAAAAGTCAACCAAAGTCAGTCATGCAACAAAAACCCAAACCTGACCATTAGAGTATAATTAGAAAAAAAAAACCCCAAAAAAACAAGATTAAAATAAACACAACAAAAAAAAAATATCTACTTGCCTAGTAGAACTTTGGCATCCTCCACGTCAAAGTCACCATCACCATCAGCATCATATGACGCAAGTTTACCTGGTAAATTAACCACAGTAGTTGTGTTAGTTCTGTAATTCAGGTAGTACATTTTTGATTATCAACTGATGAACTGATGAGGGTGAAGGAGTTTAGTTGTTACAAGACAACATGTATACCCTGGGGGAAAAAACAGAGGGAGGAAAAAAGAATAACTACGAAACTACAGGGCTGGGTCATATTACTAGGTTTATGACTAGACCTTTCTAGTCTTTGAGCTTCATGGACATTGCCAGTACCCAATTGCACGTGTTTATTGTTTTTGATGGTATTTTTCTTTTTAAATTAGCTGTATAGAATACAGTGGTGTCACTGAGCGTTCTTAGAGTGTTGTGATATTTATTGCATCCCTACCCCCCAGTGAGCCTTGTGTGCTCTGATTGTTCAGCTCATCAACTCTGTGCTGACTGGTCAACCCCACCCAGGGTGGCTTTTGGCTACAAATTCCGGCCCCTCGCACTGTTGTGGCTATTCTTACAACGGTGTTGGTTCTGCTCTATCAGTTGGGAGTTAGAACCTAAAAAGGCTGGTAGAACAACTTGGTAGTTTAACCTAGACCACAAACTAGACCGGAGCAGGACAATTCAGATGTCAGTTTTCTCTATTTTAGCTTTGCATGGTGTGGGGTTATGGTAAACTTGCGAGTAGGCGGGCAGTAAGGATTGTGTTACAAGATTACATCACCTTGTAAAAAAGGGCTGGAATTCTAACAAGGTGTTTCAGGCAGCTGAGGAAAGTGGTTTCTGTGTGGAGAGTTTCTGCCTTTGGGCTTTAGAACTTTGCAGACTCTCACATGCACACAAATTTCTATAACTCTAAAATCTGGAAAAGCATAATAGGTCTCCTTTGATGGCACATGTTTTCTCGCCTGATGGTCAGTACTTATATTTCACATGAACTCAAGACTGCTGTGGTACTTACTTTTATTCATTATGTATCATGTATGCATGGCCACAGATATGTATATTAGTAGATATCGTTTTAGTAACTCTGAATAGTCTTAGAATAATCGTTAGGCTAGTTATTGTAGCTAGAATCAAATAGGTCTTTACAAATTGATGTGTAAATTATTTGGGAGTTTATAACTGAACGACTGTGTGAGCACAAATGAAAGTCATTGGCACATAAATAATGGTGCTATTAAACAGTGTATTGGCTATCCCAAAGAAATAAACCTGTAAGTCTCTCTTTTAATCTGGGCATTATTACATGGGAGAACTCATCTATAGGTCATATTAGTTTAGTACCATATAGTTTAGTTGGGGGGTATATTTAAGCTTTACACATCAGTACATTAATAGAGGGTGAGGTTTTGGGTGACCTTGTGTATCAAGACACAGTGAGTCACTCCGTCAATGAAATGAAGTTTATGATGGTGAGCTTGGTCATTGGGTATGGCATCATACCTTGTAATACCTCTGAAAGATTATAACGCAAGTCCTTTGCTTTGGCTGCGTGCAAAATTAAGAGCAGACAAGGAAAAAAATACAGTTGAAAGTATTTTATATAAAAAGGTGCACACAAGGAATTTGTGCTGTGACTTCGTCAAATAATGCACTCACCAATGACGCCTTGATAGTCCACAAGGTCGAAGTAGACCACGGCTACAGAGGTCCACACTCCCAGGAGAGCCAGCACCATGAACCAGGTGAAGAAGGACGTTCCTCCTGCTGCGTCTGACTTCTTTCCATTCTTATTCGCCAGCTGTTGCTTCACCTCTGAATGACAAAAGAGAAATAGACCATAAAAATCAAAGCAAACACGTAGTTTATAAGAGTTAGAACCAGCCATGAGGCATGTTAGAGCAATACCAAGAGCAAGGACATGCAGCAGATTAAATAGTGTAGTATAACCTGTAATGACCTCAGTTATCAATGCAAAGGCACAATAATACTACCAATAATACCTATACTAATAACACTGCTATCAGTATTGAAACGAGTGGAGCTATTCAGACTAAACTCAAATCATACCACAAGTTAAAAGAATCAACCAACAGGAATGAAACTTAGTGGGTAGGTTTGACATCGTGAGACATGAGAATAATTCAAGTTTCATGCTCAGCCACGTTACGTAAGCAAGGATGAGCCTTAATTTCCTGATTGGCCCAACAGTCGCAATTGTGGACATTCAGTGAGCAGTGATGCCCTTCATTAGTCATCCTGTTAGTACCAGCACCATTGGCAGATGGCTGTACGGCGCAGGACTACTTGCATGCAGACGGTTACAATGACTGTCCTTAATGCCACATCAACATCACCAAAGACTGCAATGGTGTCTTGCCAGACTGTCATGGAGGGACATTCAGAATGGCAGTCACCAAAAGCAGAACAAATCCATTTATAGGAGTATGGAAAACTGAGTCAGTTATTCAGTAAGCATCAAACTCTTTACTAAATGAATCAGTGAGTAAAGAGTTTGATGTGAGATATAAAGATTTTTGGTTTAAAACACAAACCATCAACTCCCCTGACCACAGGATATCCATATTGAAGCTTGAACTGCTTTCTGAAGGCAATTCAGTGCAGCCAAACAGCAGAGAGTTCATGTACACTTACAGCACTCTTAAAGGCACCTTAACCATTATGGCCATTTAAGCCCATTTCTAAGGGATTAACTGTGGTTGAAATGAACGGTGACTGTATTTTGGTGTATAACATTACATATCTCGTAACGTGGGCCACAAGAGGACAAGGAGAGTGTACGACATAAGACTTGTGATAAAGAGTAAAAACCATCATGTATTAGAAATTTCACCTGAGGCGAGTGGCAGGTGTACAGTTCAGAAACCCTACACCAGAGTCGACAATCTGGACCGTCCAGATTTTTACCATCGGAGAGCATTCCAGTGAGAAATTTCTGGAGGGACTTGAATGTGTTTTCAACATCGATGGAAAGGTTTTGTTTCCCTAGGGGTTATATGACAAAGCAGGCTTTCTCCACACTCAGATGAAAACTGCAAAATCTAAACAGTCTAGTATTGTGCATCTAATGATGGCAAACAAGGGGCTCAAATGGTTAACAGGTTATTCTGGGTGCCACTGACTCTTCCTAGAGCCATGGTATAAATACATTGCATTGAGGAGGAGGTCTGGAAAGAGAGAAAGAACAGGTGTCACGTCCGCTGTGTTCTCCGCTAGGTCAAATCTCACACTCGGAACACAATGCTGATGTTAATTTACCAGCCATAAGAATGCAGTCACAACTCTGAAAAAGCCCTATTCGGAGGAACTGCTGTTTTAATATCCTGTTTTTTGTTGCTCATCAAAAGGTTCCTTCTAAAACAGAATGCTTTGAGTGCCACAAACAAAACAAGTCCACTCTCAAACCCTCCAGAAGTATTACAATACAGCTTCCAGCGTTCTCGTGTTCAGCTAAACCATCAACTTCACGGACAAGCTTGACCTAAATTGAAAAATAAAAGCTTCTAAATCGTTCATAACCACCATCACTTTCTTCCAGCTACACACAACAGACAGTTAATCATCTGAAAGGTTATTACTATCAGCAGAGGTCCTCTACCTGCGTCGTCATCCACCGCCTTCACCTCGGCCTTCGGCTCCCCCATCCCTCCAGACCGCGGGGAAAAGAGTGTGTCCCAGCCCGTTCCTGTTCCAAACCCCGCACAGCCACAGCTGCCCTGCGTTTTTGTTCAGAGTGAATTCAGCCGGAACTCGATATGGAACCTGGCCGGCCCTTGTGGATTATTTTTAGAACTGCACTGCACTCGACAAGCCAGTAAAATCTCAGGCACTCGTAGGAGAGGGTAGGGGCGAACTTCATTCCGATCTGCTGTTCTTACTACCCAGTAATAAGAGCCGAGAGAGACTCCGGCAGCATAAAAATAACCTCTGTTAACAATAGAGTGTGCCCAGGATGCAGCGGTAGCCAATTGCTGATCTCTTTTGGTCGCTGCAGCTTTATATGTAGATACAAAACTTCTGGATGAGAGTTTAAGTGATGACTCCAGTCCCGAGGGACAGCAGCCCTGGGAAACTCTCTTAAAGGGCTCGTGTCTAACGTCTGTGTGGTTGTGCGTTCGCATGATTATTTTTCTCTCTTTATCTTTTAGAATAAAACAGACCGTTTTTTTGTTACTGTGTCTTTATGACTGATAATAGATCAGTAGGATAATAGAGCTCTGTGCATTGCACCTCATTATGTAGGAATGGGCGGGGCTAAACCACTGCCTGTTGAATAGGTGTATATGCGTGTGTTGGGTCTTGTGACATCACAGAAATGCCATGTTTCTGAACTTTAATCATGTTTGCAAGGTACTTGTATATTCAATTTTTTTCCACAACACCGGCCCTTTTAAATGGACGGTTTACATGAGTCTGAGTTACATAGTTTTCCCCATATATCCCAAAAGCAGTCAATCAGCTGCGGTTAATATAATTACAAGTTATGGTTATTTCCATTCCTTTGATACTGCACTTTGTTCATTTAATTTCCAATAAAATGTCAATTAAAGGTGCAATAAGTGACTTTAATGCAATACACTTTTGGCAAATTCAAGTAATAATATCTCACAGTCCTCTAGCTGTCCATTCTGGGTGAGTGCTGGAAAAAAAAAAAATCTGGTGTTCATACACAACCCGGCTCTGTAAATGGAAATAAAGCAGTCTATCAGCCAAGGCTAATATCTGAACATGTAATGAATATTTCCATTACTTTTATCCTGTTCTTCGTTTATTTAATTTCCAACCAAATAGCAATTTAAAAGGTGCAATAAGTGAGGTGAAGTCCAAAACACTTTTTGGCCTCATGGTCCACTAGCTTTTTCTTTCTAAGTGTGTGTTGGAGAAAAATATCCATACACAATCATGCATAACCCAGCCATGTAAATTGATAATGACCTACTTCTTTAATTACCCTATTTGTTGTCTGAACCAGGACAGACCGACTGGAGTTCTTGGCGTGACACCTAAGCCGGTTATCATGGAAGCCTCAGGGAAACTTAAATACTTGATCAAAACGCATCAATCTTTGGGCATGACCTGGCAGGTCCTGAAAAGCTGCACTGGGTGCAGAATAGAGAGCAAGCTAATAAATCCCAATTGCGTTTACAGAATGAGGAGGAGGAAGGTGAGCCGCTTAACCTATCTAATATACAACCAAAATGCAACTAAATATCCTATTCTACAGTCTATACTTTTAATATCGCCACCACAGACCTCTTCTACGACATCCAGGCTTGTTTATATGGAGCGTAAACCCGTCACATCACGGTGATACAGCCCAGTAGCCCCTACCAATACCATACCAGCCTACGCCACCACTCTCGACATGCTCTCCAAAGTGCCTCCACTTAAGTACCCCCACCCCAACGACTTTTTACCCATTGATCTTCATTTCCATCGAAACTGGACGGATAGAGAATACAGAATCGGGTTTACAGGACTGCTTTAGAGTTTAAGTGCTATTTAACTGTTTAATGGCCCCGAAACTTTCTCAGGAACTGTCCCCGCTTCAGCCATTACTTCAAACGCTGATCTCCTGCAGGGCAGACACACCCCCGAAGTTACACAGACTCAACTTGACTGCGAATCCACAAACAGTCAAACGGCCGCTATTGTTTTACCTAGCACCCCTCCCCCACCGCCGCATATCACATATAGCAGCTATAGAGGGTTGTGGCTTCAAAAAACAGCTGTGCCCCAAATACATACGTGAGGAAACTGCTAAAGTTGTGCAGCAGTTTAGTTTATATGAACATCTGCCTTAAATACACGCCACAAACTCCAACATTCCAAGCTAATTACCACTGGCTGGTCACAAAAAATGACCCCCAACCTAATTAACTTCTAATGGCCAATTTAGTCCATGGCAACTTTACCAACTTGCAGATTTCAGATAAGGGGGAGGAGAAAGCAGTCCTTCCCCTGCCCCCCAAAACATGTTATTTCTCACTATTAATAATAATAATGTATATTATATATAAATGCTCAATACTATTTATAATACTAATATAAATTGTCACTGTCCAAAGAAAAACACTTCTCTATTTTAGTTGAATTTTATTTTTATGCATCGTTTGAACACAGGAGCTGCTTTTTACACTGTGTGAAGGTTTCGTGATGAATGGACCAACAGAAATTACTCAACTTGCTTGGAAAGACGTCTGGTTCCATTGACCTCCATTAGAATTAAAGGAAGGTTTTGGCCTCTCGTAAAGTTAGCATTTTGAAGATGCTTGTGTTTTTTTGGACAGTGACAATATACTAGTAATATTCCTATTAATGTTAATAATACTGATATATCATTAGGATAATATACTAATGATATTTCTTACTTCCTCCAAAAATTAGATGATAAAAACAGAACATAGTTCCTAAAAACTACATACGTAGGGAAAACGATCCCCCTTTGTTTAGGATGACATTAAACTTAACGCACAGACGTGTGTTTGTGGGTTAAATGTTAATGCTGTACAAACACCACTATTATTAATGCATTAAGGCCAAAATTGTAGAAATGTCAACTACTAAAGGGAAACGCCAGCAACTTTTCAAAATTCCTGCAGAATTAAACAGTATAGATGTAAACAGAGTCATTCAGAGTGGTTTGGTCTGAAATGGTCCGCTCTACCGAAACGTGCCAGCTCAGGGCTGTGCAGTGGTGATGGGAACCAGATGTCCACCCTCTAAAAGCTCCCCCACTCAAAGTTTTTGCATGAAACGGCTACGACTATGCTGCCTGATCGAACGAGGCCAAGTCACTCGTTAATTCATTCATGGTGGGACTGATACATGCATGCAGGGTGTTGTAATGCAAAACAGCACCCCCCACACCCCCTGAAAACATTAACACTGTTTTCCCATCAACATTCTACACATGTAGTTTCCCTGGAGGCTCCTGGGTAGTAAATAAAATGGCTATTATGGCTTGAAGACATAGTGACCACCAGCTCAGAGTCTCTACAATCAACCACTTCACACCAAACCACTCAGTACAACTGTGTTTACATTATGCCAAACATTTTTAGGGGGAAAATGCTGGTGGCGTTCCCCTTTAGGAGCAAACCTGTTGTTCCACACAACAAAATCAGCATGAACCATTCCATAAACACATGTGAGACATGCAACGTTATTTCAGGAAGTCCTCTTTTAATGCATTATGGATGCTTGGAAATGGGAGGGGTGGCACACATGGCAAACTCTTTACCACCACGTTGGCCTTCGGCAAGTTGAAGCTGAAAGGAAGACGCCTGGAAAGAGCGATTTCAGTTACCCTGGAGGACAGCATGGCAGGCTCTAACTGGGTTACTACACAGAGGCATGGAATAAAAGGTGCATGTTAGCATATCTGAGGGCAAATGAAGGCAACGCCGAACCCCCCACCTCATTGTTGAACTTTGGCTGTGTATTAACACCAAACACCATATTTGCAATTGGGTGTGGCAGAGGCTGTTCAGGCTGATCTGAGATGCAGATATCAACAGCCTATGCAAAAACGTACCCTGCTGGTCCTTCTATATCCGTGTTTTTAAACAAAGAGTAATAAGGAAAATCACATTTGTATGCACTGGCTGTAATGCTCAACATGTGAACCCCAGGCCCACAACTATGATTTCCACATGGGCTTGAGTGGGAAGACTATTTAGATGCTTAGTAATAAGTAAATAAATTAATAAATGTATAAGTAAGCAACTTCAGTAGATGCTTTAATTACATGTGCATTTAACCAACTACCAAAAAGGCCACGTGTAGCCCCGCCCACATTTGGGACACGTGGGCATTTAAGAAAAATGGGCTGAAAATTGTTGAAATATCTGAAATGTGGACAAAGCAGCTAAAAAGAGGTCGTCTGAGGGCATAAAGCTGAAGTTGGCTCCTTATTTCCCTCCTCTCCTCTTCCATTTGTCCCGTTCCACCTTAAACGGTGCAGCAGGTACAACTGAGAAAACTGGAGCTTGGAGCTGCTTCTAACAAATCCATGGAGCCTTGAACTTTTGACTCTTTGGCTCTCAGTTTGGGGTTTAAATGGGAGCCAAGGCCACGGCATACGGCCTGTTCGGTGTTTATTCCTTCCAGTGCAAGTAAAAGTAACTAAGCTTTGAAGCAGGTTTGATAACAGTTTTAAACATAGCCTTGTTATGGTTAGCTCATAAACTGAGATGAACCTCCAATATTTATAGGCTTAATTCACTGAGCGTTGGCATGGATAGTCTTGGACTAGAACAAAATAAAAACAGATCGATCATTCTGCATCCACGTGAGAGCCAATAAAACCAACCCTGCCCTCCGATTAACTTTCAGGCCTTCTGCAAAATACTAGTAGCAGTAGTGAACGCTGCACACTGTTGTGCCATATATGCGTTTTCTCCAAACGTACGCACCTTTCTTGGTCTGTCCCCGGGCGTTTTTCTTCGTGGCCATTTTCTCCGTCGCTGGTGTAAAAATTTAAAAGGCAGAATCTGCTGCTTTTCACTCCTAAATTCGCTCTTTCGGTTAAAAAAAGAAAAATCAAATCTCTCTGACTCCACAGAACCGAAGCCCACAGCGAACCCGTCCGCGTCTGAGTGACGGGGCGCTCGGCCAGTGGCGAGCAAGAGAAGGTCCGCTGGGCGGAGCGAGGGAAAATCTCGTCCAATCGGCGTCGAGAGGGCGCTGCGTTTATTCAATCGTGTGGCTGGCTGCTCGGCGCTGCCCCCGCCCACTTTAGCATGACAACGGGAACGTGGCAAGATGGAAGAATCCAAATATCGCGAGAACTTGGGGTGGTTTGTTTTTTCCAGACAAACCACGTTATATAATATTATATAACTGTTAGTGTCCTTTTGGCACTCGTATTACTACTACTACTAATAATAATAATCCTAATAATAATCATATTAATCATAATTAGACTCCAATATATCGCGACGGTGTGTTAATCTTGTTGAGACGTTGCGGCCTGTTTTGTGTTTTAGCTGTCATATTAAATCACAGCTATAAACAGTGTTTGTGCTGTGACCCATATTCACTAGTGATTTAGGAAAAGAGTGAAACAGAAAATCAGAGTTATATCTAGCAGGAGGAGGGGGAGGAGGAGGGTGTAAACAGATGTGGATTTGGACGTTTTGTTCCTAAGCACAAAATAACCTCTGATCTATAGGTGGCGCCCTCATCGTCCTCCACGTACACCAATATGGTAAACAATAAATGGACACGTATTAATATATATATATATGTATGTGTGTGTGTGTGTGTGTGTGTGTGTGTGTGTGTGTGTGTGTGTGTGTTTGTATGTATGTATGTATAATTAAAATACATTTCAGATGCATTGCAATCCATATAACCCATGTATATGTATGTATGTATGTATGTATGTGTGTGTGTGTGTATGTATGTATGTATGTATGTATGTATAATTAAAATACATTTCAGATGCATTGCAATCCATATAACCCAAGACCACAACCATAACATTAACACCACCTCCCTGTATCTACACAGACCCTTTATTAGCAGGACTTTTAGTTCTACAGTTACACACTGCATTGAATGCAGTATTACACTGGGATTTATCACTACAGTTTATTATTCACCTATCAGAGCTGTGTAATGCACAATAGCTGACAGTAGAGGGCGCTTGGCACTAAACAACCCTGCAGTGTAGACACCATATTATAAGGTCCACAAATACCTACAGTGAGACTGTATGAAAACAGTTTCTTCTAAAACACCCTCACACCCTATTAATGAATAAATTAATAGTTATCTCTCTCTCTCTCTCTCTCTCTCTTTCCCTCTCGCTCTCGGTCTCTGTCTCTCTGTGCATAGTGTCACTACTGAACTGAAAAACATCCACCAACCAAAACTAACCAGCCTGTGACCACTGATGGATTAGAGGATGACCAACACAAAGTGTGCAGCAGCTGATGAGCTATACAAGGTGGTTTAGCAAGGTAGGAGTGTCTAATAGAGTGGACAGTGAGTGGACACAGTGTTTAAACATTTCAGCAGCACTGCTGTGTCTGATACACTTACACCAGCACCACACACACTAACACACCACCACCACATCAGTGTTAATGCAGTGCTGAGAATGTATATAAAAAGTTAAAAGGAGAGAAAAGACAGACACCGCAGTTTGTGCTGTGATCCAGCAGGCGGCTCATAAGCACAGCTAGCTTGAGATTAGGGTTGTGATGCAGCGTAGAAGAAAAGGCTCTCAGGAGGTTTGAGTTAGTCTGGAATTTCAGCCAGATGGCAGACTGAGTCTTGAACTCTTACTGATATTCAGGGCTACCAGAGTCTTAACCCATTAATGACCACGACTGAGATTTCACATCTGCCCAAGGACACACACACATACATACACACACACACACACACACACACACACACACACACACACACACACACAGATACGAATTAAAGGGCCTATATCATGGAAAACCACCCATAAATGAAAACTAAGATGCATAAACAGCCTGTTTTTAATGCATAGTTTATGTGATGTCACAACAATCAACTCATTTACATATATATATACATATTCATCTTGCAGCAGTTTAGCATCATCCACGCATCGGCTCATAGGTGATTAGACTGCAGGCTATTTGCACAGCAAGCTGTCAGATCAGACTTGTATGCTTGGGCTAGCAGAAAGAACGAGCCCATAAGCAATGTTCCTCCTTACTCCTGGGCTTTTCTGAATGAAGCACAATACAGAAGCTTGTGTATCCTAGGTCAGCCTTAAAGGCACAGTAAACAAACAGTCAGCTTTATTCTACGAGATCAAGAGAATGTGACATAAAAGAAAATGTCCTGTAAAATGAAAAGGCCATGTTTCGATACCTGAACCCACTTCAAAGTGACCTTAGAGAACCAAATACAATACAAAAAAATGGATTGAGGCCCTTTAAATGTAGTTGTAGAGTGTTTACCTTTGAAGGGGGTGGATTTGGTGATTGTGTATGAGCTATGATTTGATTCGATCACCTGTAGTTCACCTCTGCACCTGGATTCTGTTGGATAACTTAATCACTCTGAATGAGGTGAATGGATAAATGGGGGGAGGGCTGTAATTTCCCAACTTTCTCCAAAACCCCTATCAGTGCTGTGGCAGAACCAGGACAGGGAGCCCTTTGATCAGTTTGGCATGACTCATCAGTACAGTGCTGAAACTCACCTCTATCTGTATACAGTTCTTTTACCCTTTTCCCTGGAACACAGACTGAGTTGTTTTAATGATATAACAGCACAAAAAAGGACCAGTTGATTTAGCCTATGATCACACTGATAAAGTTATTTCCTGATAAAGTCTGATTTGTTCACTTATTACCTCGATTTAAAGCACCAGTCAAAAGTTCAGACACAGCTCATAGAAGGTTCTCTTTAAGTTTATCTTAATGCTTTACTGTAGAATAAAAGTGAAGACACCAAGCTGTGAAATAGCACAGTTATTATGTAGTCCACCTTAAAAACTCCAGAATGGAGCTTTACAGGAGGACAAACCAGCTTTCTTAACCTGCAGCGGAGGATGATAAAACAAGCAGGTTTGGAACAATTCTATTGGTTTGTCCATCATAACAAATCAATATGTCATCCAGTGAAAACCCTTTATCTTCAATTTTGTCAATTTTACTTTTACGCATCATTTAATCATATGATCACTACTTTCATGATGAATGGATCAACAGAACTGATCCAAAATTGCTTGGAAAAAAAGTCTGCCTCCTCTCTTGTAAAGTTTCATCAGACACCGACAATATAAAAAAATCAAAGGGTAATTAGAGCGAGATAAGAAAAAAAAGATAAAACTTTTTTGTGCAACTAAATATATATATTAGAGGTGGAGATATGATGGAAATCTAATACTGTGATGCATTAAAAGTATGTGTAGTATATCAGGATATCGTCACTGTCCAATGAAAAACATGCATCTTCATTTTTGTAGATTTACACTGTGGGAGAATTTCATGATGAATGGACCAGCAGAAGTGGCCCAAACTGCTTGAAAAAAAGGGTCGGGTTCCATTGACTTACACTGAAGGTAAATGAGGTTTTTGCCCTCTCCTGTAAAGCTGCCGTTTTGGAGCTGCATCATGAATATTCACTAAACTGAAAGAGTAACCAGAGCTCTTACATTCTGCTAAAAAGGAGCTACAAGTTTTTTCACAACTAAATCTATTTTAGAAGTGAAGACCTGTCAGAAATGTTATACTTTCCTTGAATTTCCCTCTGGGATCAATAAAGTATCTATCTATCTATCTATCTATCTATCTATCTATCTATCTATCTATCTATCTATCTCTACTGTGATGCATCAAGATTATATGTGGTATATCAGGGTATGTACTGTTTCAGACTCTCATCAGTTGGTACTGTTAAGTGTAAGACTGTAGAGTCTTTAAGATCAACAAAAACATCCATTTAGTTGGGTGTGTCTAAACGTTTGACTGGCAGTGTATATCACAGGTATTTAACTACATTGAACTCATTTACATGTTTTGAGCTAAATGAAAGGTGCGTCATGCTGCACAGTATTGTACCGTGTTAATAAATAACATGTTAACACATAACATCTAGGGGTAGAACCATTTAGGAGCCCATAAAATGGCTCTTCAAGGGTTCTTTAGTAAAGGCAATGGGTATGTATAGAACCTTACGTAATCAAAAAAAAATTAAATTAATTTTTACATACATCTCTATGCACTTCTATTATTATAGAATTATATAGAAGTATATAGATTTATGTTTTGGTGTACAGTAACTGTTCATATGAGAGAAGTGTGAAGTGAGCCCATCAATCAGGGCACAGCAGTCTCTTTGTTTTTTGCTTTTTCTGACCTGTTGGACAGAGCTCGGTTCTAGCTAATGAAACCTGTTCTCCTTCTGTGTTGAGAGACACTAGAGTCTCCTCACCTACACTGAGCTGATGAAGAGTCTTGTTCCAGAAATGATAATAGGACATTAGAGCCGTAATAAACCATACTCCTGTTACTCTCCATACTGAAGTACAGCTGAAGGTACATACTTTAGTACTGTTACTCCAGTGGAGGTCTAAAGGGAGGAACTTCTCCTTTTACTGGAGGAGTATTTTATCATGGGGGTCTCTATATTAAATCAGCTGTATGGTTTCTGTACTTCACCTACCACTGAAAATAGAAATTTATGTTTAAAAGAGGTATGTTGGAAATATCTGGACATTTTTCATCTGTAATCTACCAGAAGAGGGCGACAGTGAGTAAGGGACAAAGAGCTGATTCTGTATTTTGGTGGGACAAGCTAAACATTACAGCAGAAATGAGAGTGAAATGTCATATGGGGGATATTTTAAAAAGTCCATACATGTACACTACCAGTCAAAGGTTTAGACACATCAATCTAAATGGATGTTGTTGGTGATCTTAAAGACTTAATCTTAATCGTATAACTGATATATGATTGATGAGAGCCTGAAACAGTACATATCCTGATATACCACATATACTCTTGCTCTACCACAGTATGATATTTCTCCATATCTTCACCTTTAATATATATTTAGTGGTGTAAAAACTTTGATATCTTTTCTCTTTAGACCTCCTTTCAGTGTACTGAATATTCATGACGGACCGACCAATAGAATCGCTCCAAACCTGCTTAGTAATAAACCTTGTTCTATCAGCTCCACTGCAGGTTAAGAAAGCTGGTTCCTCCTCCTGTAAAGGTCCATTCTGGAGGGTTTTAAGGTGGACTGTATCATTCCATGAGTGCTGTTATAGTTTGATGCCTTCACTTCTAAAGTAAAGCATTCAGATAAACATAAGGAGAACTTTCTATGAGTAGCCAAACTTCTGAGTGGTACTGTATATCTGTTTAATTCACCTAGAATAGAAAAGATAAACACAATAAAGGGATAAGGAAATTCACACAATAACCTTTGAGACATAAACTGTTTAATATCATATTTACAAAGACAAGGTGTGACCATTTACTGTAAACGTGACTGATAAAATGACAAACAGGTTCACTGTACAGTCACAAGAGTGAAGCATGATTGGGAGGCATTTCTTTCAGTCAGTTTCACGGTAAAGAAATACTTGACATGTTCTCTAAACCCTAAATGTAGAAACTGTAAATGCAGGTGCTGAGTAAACGGCGAGCTGGAATGAAACAAGTTTGCCAACATGCCCAGTTCCAGGAACATCAACAGTCTAACAATATTTACCAACCAAAACTGGGAGCAAAGTGCAGCGGAGCAAAGGGCCGTCTAACTAGTGCCTCCACACAAGTGGACTGAAGGGGAACTGAGCACATTTTAAAGTGTACACTTGTGCTTGTTTTACTCGGACATGAGTAGCAATAAGGCACATGGCTATTTCACAGATAGTTGTTAGAAAATACAATGAGCAGTAAAATACTAACACAGGTGGATGAAGTGCAGAGAGACTGTACTTAAGTGAGAGTTTTGGCACTGTGTCTAAATCTGAGTGGAAGTAAAAAATTTATTATTTGAACATTTTTAAGATCATTAACATAAAAAAGTAAACATTTAAAACATTTTACTGAACATTAAGTGTCAGGACCTGCTCTCTGTTAGGTAATAATTACATTTAATGACAGCATGCCTTAGAATCAGTGAAGCTATGAGCAGTTTCCTTTTACACTGATGTGAATCTGAATTAGTATAGTAATAAATTACTACTTAAAAAACAAGTGTATAAGATTTAGGATGAGATCTGTTATCAGGAATGGAATATAATATGCAAAACTACATTTTCATCCAACTATAATTACCTGTAACTACAAATCGTTGTGTCTTCGTCAGCTTAAAATGAGGCTTCATATCTACACAGGAGCGAATTGTCTTCCAACAGAAGCTGCCACCACCATGTTTCTACAGTGGCCCAGTACGGACAAACCACGCACTGGCTACAAAGAGAGACTTTCACATTTCATGCTGTTAAATTGAAGCAGCAGCTTAAAACTGGTAGCACTATAGCACCGGCTGAAAGACGTAGAAGGAAGAAGAATCCTTGTTGAATGTCTCACAGTAGGGCAGTGTTCCACAAACCTTTTTCTGGGGGAACCCTGCCCTGCACATTTTAATGGATTCCCTGCTTTAGCACACCCCGTACAGCTCTGAAGGGGCTTGTTACTGAGCTGATAAGTTAAATCAGGTGTGCTAGGAGCAGGGAAGTGGCTAAAAAGCATCGAGCATAAAACTGAAGTGGAACTGTGGACAATTCTGACTCAGCAAGTTTCTCTATAGTGTTTTCCCACCATTTTTTGATGGATGGATTTCCGTTTCAAAAACAGAAGTGCTCCCATGTGACAGAAGAGCCAACTTTTGGTTCCCTAAACCTTCCAGTGAGGCGTGCAGGGGTCAAGAACATTCTTCATGTGATCTACCATTATAAACCCTAATATGCCAGTCAAAGATCTGTTTTCTTAGAACCGCACGTCCAAGCTGGGAATCATTAAGGAATCTTTAAGAGCGCAACGTATGCAAGTCCCTGAGTTTCGTTTCTTACCTGCAGTCTGATTGCAGGTAATTCAGGAAGTAACAGAAACAATGCAGACTACATGTTTACATGACAGCTCAGACTATTTTACAGACAGTAGCAGTGTTAAGTGTTTCACAGTGAGTGTTGGTTCAGTCCTGTGGGCAGGAACTCCTGCCCTGTATGTTCCTTTAGTGATTTACAGTTTGGTGCAGAAGTCAGAGATTAACACTTCCAGTCAAAATGACCATTTAGTAGTTACTTACTTTTCAGCAACTGCCAAACTACTCAACAACTAACAAACTAGATCAGATGTTTCAGTAATTGTGTCCACTCTTTACCATCATTACAGGTTCTCTGTCTCTCAGAGAAACCTGCAGACGTACCTATAAAGTTCAGTCCTGGAGGTTGGTTTAGCTGGCTTCTCACCATCCAAATGAACCCCAAAGACATTCAGTGGTGTTGAGGTTCTGGACTCTGGGGTGGTCAGTCTATTGTTCTGAGAAGAGCAGCAGCTTCTTTGTTGTTTCTGATAAAGTGGCCAGTGAGGGGAAGCACAAAGTAAGTGTTTCTAATAAAGTGGCCAGTTAGTGGAAGCACAAGGTGTGTGTTTCTCAAAGCAACCTGCAGACACACCTATAAAGTTCAGTTCTGGAGGTTGGTTTAGTTGGCTTCTCACCATCCAAATGAACCCCAAACACATTCAGTGGTGTTGAGGTTCTGGACTCTGGGGTGGTCAGTCCATTTTTCTGAGAACACCAGCAGCTTCTTTTGTTGAATATGTCTGTCTCCTTTTCTCAGTGAGGTGGTTCCTGAACAGCTACACATCCTTTGGGACTTCCATAGTGTTGAGGGGACTTTAACCAAGTGGATTATCTAATGTCTAATGTCTTTCAGGAATCTCTCCTGAAAAATGAACTTGTACTTTATGGCCGTTTTGACTGGAAGTGAGATAAATGAAGGCTCTCTGGCCTTTAGCACTGTAGGTCTCAAGTATATGGACTAAGTGACTGTTCCATGTCATTCTGATGGAATAGTAAATGATACATCTCAGTGTTACAGTGCAGTAAAGTCTTTTCAGCTTACGTTTTAGAATATTAGTTTGGATAATTAAGGTTTGACTATAAGAGCACTTTCTGGCATTCCCATTGTTAGTATTAAGACCATATTAATGTTAACCTTACATATGCACACAGCATTAACCCATCCTACAAATGACTCCTCTCTCCCTTTAGGATCCATGTAGTAGCTTATATAACGTTATTTCCAGGCAATGTCAGAAGTTAAGAGGTATTAACGTCAAAATCCTTCATAAGCTTGTCTATGTGTCTTGGCTGTATTCTCTCATAACTAAATTATCTTTAATCTGGGTTAAAGTGGGTGTTTGTGCAAACCGGTAAAGCTGCACTTGATCTTAGAATTAAACATAATTAAATACCTACAGTGTTAAAACTGTCTATTTAATCATTTAGCATCACCCAAGTGCAGTTTTGGCATGATGTGTTTGTTGGATCAGCGATGGCCGCACGAGCTGCCCTGAGAGCAACTGCCTCCTAAATTCGCGGAGAGTTTCTGGAGATACTCCTCAGACTGCATGATGTGCTCAGTCCACTCGGTGCACACCTCGGCTATGCTGGGGCCTGTTCCTCCGTACTCAGGAGGAAAGATGGCCTTTGGGAAATGGTCATAAAGACTCGCCGTGTAGGAGCTGCCATGTAAGTGTACCTGTTGGATAAGATTAACACTCGTTAAGTTCATTTTGCTTCTTTCTTCTTTTGTGTTGCCCATCCACAGTCTGTGCTGTTTGGAAATGTTTGGCTGGTGGACCACTCCACTCACATTGAAATGGAATTGATGTGCTAAAGGCGCAAGCTGTAATGTGTGTTTCTAATAAAGTGGCCAGTCGTGGCCTGGAGGTTAGGGAACCAGCCTTGTAACTGGAAGGTTGCCGGTTTGAGTTCTTAAAATGACGGTTATGACTGAAAAAAAAAAACCCTTGGGTAGAGCTGCCCAGCGCTCCGGGCAAGTGGTCTTACTGCCCACTAGTGTGTGTGTTCACTAGTGTATGTGTGTGTTTCACTTCACGGATTGGTTAAATTCCTTTGTGTGCAAATCAGAAATAGCCCTAAACTCTCTACTCAGGGAATGAATAATTCTGGTGGAAGCACAAGGTAGGTGTTTCCAATAAAGTGGCCAGTTAGTGGAAGCACACGGGAGGTGTTTCTAATAAAGTGGCCAGTTAGTGGAAGCACGCGGTAGGTGTTTCCAATAAAGTGGCCAGTTAGTGGAAGCACACGGTAGGTGTTTCTAATAAAGTGGCCAGTTAGTGGAAGCACACGGTAGGTGTTTCTAATAAAGTGGCCAGTTAGTGGAAGCACACGGTAGGTGTTTCTAATAAAGTTCCTAATAGGATATGGGTGCAAACGTAGATAAATGGCACTCACGCGTTGTTTGATCTTGTCAGGCAGGAATGGTCGGATCATGGCAAAGACCGGACGGAAAACTATAGGCTCATTTATCAGGTGGATGCCACGAACTTTCAAGGGAAAGGAATCCTGTTGAGTAGAGAAATTTATAGGGTCGATTATTACTTCGGGGTTTCCTAGAAAGCAGGGACTAGATAAGGCATCAGTACGTACAGTAGATGCGCTATGTGTTATAATGAACACTATGGAGATTTGTATTTCTTGATATGATTTGCCATAATATAATAATCCCTGAAAACAGTGAGGTTTACACCGAGAAACGGCCTATATGTGGGCCCACACTTCAGTTTATTACACTCATAACTACAGACCCTCATACATAATTCATAGTGGTTACTGATTAATTCATAATAGATATAGAATGATCAATACTAGATTAGAATAACTCACAGTAGTACCCAAATAATGTACAATGGATCCTAAAAAAATTCCAGATATATTCTGTATATTTCATAGTCAATTACTGATCAATTAATATTAATAACTGAATAATCCACAGTAGGCTCTAAATAATTATAAAAAAAAGAAACTACATCAGAACCACAGATTTAACAGCACATACCGTAAGTACACATGAAATCTTCTTCGCCAAAGAAGGATTGATCTGGAAAGCGTGAGCGAAGCACCAGCCCTGCAGGTCGAAAATAGCTTTCAGCCCGTTTCTCTGAGTCTCTGTCTCCTGAACAATCAGCTCTGACGTAATGAGGCTCACCCGGAAAACCTCGTACGCTGTAAACTCCTTTGGGTTCCACTGACCTGAAGAAGCATGAGAAAAACGAGGCAGGGAATTTAGCAAATACAGTTCTGCTTCTTCAGCTTTGGCCCTAGAGCTACAAGGCTAATGCAGCTGACAAGTTAGGATTATGCCCCACCAGTCAGCACAGTGCTAACTGCATGCCTGAATCATTACACTCAATGATTCTGTGTGGAGATTATTAGTAATCTCTACTAGAGTTGATTGTGTGGCTTCTGTTTACATGGACAAAGGTAAGATGGATAGCTAAAACAGCATCCGTGGCTATACTGGATTTTGTCTAGACATTGGTCCATTTGTCTGGTCCATTACTTTCCTTTAGTTGTTAGCCACATTAGCCTTGTATCTCCAATCCAAAACTAAGTAAGAAAACTTAGTTTAATCTATCAATTTAATCCATGGCTCAATAAAAGTCTGAATTCTGAGTCAGAGTGGAGGTGACAAGAATCAGACGTCCATGTTTAAAAGCTCCCCAATAGAAAAGTCATTACACTAAGGGGTTGGGAATACAGCCTGATGTCTGAAGTCTCTTAGGGTTAACAGTTTTGAGAATATTTGAGTATTGAAATCTTAATATTTTTAATTATCCAGTATATATCCCGGTGGAGATGTACATGCATGACAGGACACTGATGGTAAACCTGGTTACCGTAAACCCTGGTGGTTTTGCATATTAATAAATAATATATTTGTATCGTGGCGAGCCCTAATTGGTTCCCATCACATATTTGGCACTTGGAAGACGCTCTTATCCAGAGTGACATACAGTTTACATTTACACACCCGTAGGCATAGAGATAGTGTTAGGAGTCTTGCCCAGGACTCGTATTGGTATAGTGTGGTTACCCAGGTGGGGATTTAGTCTCAGACTACAGCATAAAGGCAGAGGTGTAACCCACTAAGAAGAAAGAGAGTCTCTACGTTCAGACATTTCACACCAAACCCACACTGAAAGATGTTTACATCATGATTACAGTATGTTTAACCCCTAAATTCTACAGAAACTCGTGGTATTCCTTTTAAATGTTGCATTTGACAGGAATTAGCAGTTATCTGCAATGCATCCTGTGAAAGCGAGCACTGTGTGTTGCATTGCTGTTAGTTTTTATAATTTTTTTGATCTACAGGTCATTAAACTTTAATATGTTTTACTATGTTATTCATTAATCAAAACTAAGCTGCTTTGCATTTTATATGTTTTGGTATTCTAACCATGATGCTGTTTTGTGTTTCAGTACTTCATCCTACTGTAAGTGTTATAATAAATAGATATTTTTTTACTAGTCCTAATATTAGTGCAGCAGGTGCTGTAATGTGAAGTTTAGTTGATGGCGTTGATGATAAACAGTACTATCCTGTTATATAATACAGCTACCTGTTACCCGAGACTAGTTAAGATAGATGTGTGCAGTCTGCCTGTATCTGTACATGCTGTTCTACAAGGTTCTCAGACCGCTGTAGGTACGTTAGAGTAGATATGAGCTGTACATTAGAAATACAGGAGTGCAGGATCTATCAGTACCAATACAGCAGTCAGTACAAGTACAGTACAGTCGCTTCATTATACAGCAACCACAATGAACATAAGCAGTGAGTTAGTAGTGAATCTGCTGCTTGTAAATGACTATTCCTATCAGTATAATGGTATATAGTTTTGCTCCACACAGTAACAAGGAATACTCACTAATCCTGTAAATTAACACTCTACTTCCAGCATCGTCTCTGGAGCTCAGGACTCCATGATAGTTGTTCTTCAGAAGGCCGATAACAGAGAACGGCCGCAGATCGGCACTGATTTCAGGGCACTCCTGTCTCCATTTATGATAGTTAACCAGCAACTGTGGAAGACAGCATGAGAATGTTATGCGTGATAAAGACTTTGCAAACAATGATCACATACTAGTAGATACTAGTACTAGTAATAACTATGTAAATTAAAGGGAAACTCCACCAATATTCCCAAATTCCTGTATAATTAAATTGTTTAAATGTAAACAAAGCCATTCAGAGTGGTTTGGTGTGGAATGTTCTGTCTAGAGACATGTACTGAGTTAGAATTGTTCACAGTGGTGGTGATAGGAACCAGGCGTCCAACTCTTAAAGCTCTCTTAAAGACTGTTATAAAAGGGTCATGCATACATGAAAGGGCTATGAATACACTACCTGATGTCTGAGACATTGTTGCACAATAGTTTTGTGATAAAGTTTGGTCTAAGATGGACTACTTTAGATATTCCACTATTTTACCATCATCAACATTCCATATTTAATTTCACTGATGGTTTTGACAGTTACTAAAGTGTCTATATTTTAGCTGTCCTGTTTCCCATCACCACCACTGTACCATCTACCATCAACCATTTTGCTCCAAGCCCACTCTGAATACATTATTTTTTTAAATCTCGGCCATTAATATTATGCAGGAATTCCCCATAACAGGTAAAGAAAGTGGACATGATTCTGTTGAACTGCTTATGTATGGATCAGTACAAATCTATCAGTCCATCCATCTGCTTTTATTGTCTGTTACAGCTCTCCTAACACACTTGGCCTACATTTGATAAAAGGAAACATTGTTCATGCAGCGTGACCTTCTGCATATGATAAGGAGTAATGGAGTAACTGGCCCACAGTGATAGTATACAACAGTTCAAACTGCTGCAAACGTGCTCAGTGAATTAGCTCCATAAGGCTGCTAAAATCTCTATAAACACTTCTATACACTCTATATACACTTCTACTGGAGGTTCAATCAGGTCAACATTTTCATTTTCATTATATAAAGATTACACTCAGGGTTACATACCACCACAGAGGGTATAAATGTATATGTACATATATATATATATATATATATATATATATATATATATATATATATATATATATATATATATACATATACATATATATATATATATATATATATATATATATATATATATATATATATATATATATATATATATAAAATGTGTGGTGGGTGTAGCTCAGCAGATAACACCACTGGGTCCAACACTACATGTGGGAGAATGGGGTTCGAATCCTGGTCTGAGTGACTATGCTGTGCTACACCAATAAGAGTCCTTGGGCAAGACTCCTAACACTACACTGGCCCACCTGTAATGTGATTAACCTTGTAAGTCGCTCTGGATAAGAGCGTCAGCTAAATACCGTAAATGTAAATGTAATGTAAATGTATAATATCTATAGCCCGTCCAGCAGTAGTACTGTTACTGCAGTACGGTGGGAGAACCCTTTCAAAAACAACAGTAGCAGCTCAAAAACTGAGTATAAAGTAAAACGCCAGTAATAAGCATTAGTTCAGTACTGTAGCAGTTCAGCATTAACTATGATAAAAATGGAAGCTAACATTATTTTAGATATTATTCAGTAGTTTATAACCCTTACTAAATGCTAGGTGACGTCTCAATCATGAAATAATCATAGTGATGATAACTGTGTGACTCAACAACCGTAAGAAGTAACTAATGAACAGTTTACTGAGGTCTATGATCATTTCAGACAAGACCTTTATTGAAGTCTTAAATATGTACCAACATCAAAACACTTCATAAAAATGCCTAAGAGCACAGAGTTTATCACGTTCACATGTTATAAAGTATACAGTGTACTGGTTATGTAATATTTATTAAACACTGCTGTGCACCTACAGTGTGTTACAGTGAAATCACAATTTGAAAGGGTGTATATTACTTATGTCAGACATTGTTCAGCACTGGTCTTAGTGTTTTAGTGGGGAAATTAATGCAACACAGACCTTGGGAACAGTCACAGGACACTGGGAAACGTAGTGCTGGAGTCACAATGTAGTATATGGCGTCTTATGACCTACAATACTACATAGCTTTCTGTAGGATACATACACGTACAGCTGCGAGAAGTGAACTTATTTACTTGGATTTGTCTTTTTACAGGGAATCACCTGGAATTCTGCATTGATTACTTTTAAAATTTGATCTGAACTGAATGGCCTGTGGATCCTCCGTTAGCAGCATTACCTCCACCAAATGGTTCCTGTAGCTACAAAAAAATATTTCCACAACACTTAGGAACTTTGGGTCATTCCTCCCTGCAAATGCCTTCAGTTCATCAATATTTCTGGAATGCCTTGCTTACATAGTCCTCTTCACGTCATGCCACATCAACATAGGGTTAAGGTCAGGACTCGGGTCATAGTCTTGTTGCATCACCCAGCATTTCTTCAGCTTGTGGTAATGAAACGCTGCTCTTATGTTCCTCTACAAATGTTTTGCTAATTCATTGTGCCTTCGCTTTTCAGGCCCTGATGCAGCAAACAAGCCCCAAACCATGATACTCCCTCCACCATGCTTTACAGTTGGGATGGCGTTTCATTCCACTTTGCATTTGCGCTAAAAAGTTCCAGATTTGTCTCATCTGGCCATAGAACATCGTGGAACGTCCTGTTGGTCTTGGGTGAACTTGAAAGGGGACACTTCTTGAACTTGAACTTAGTGCCATCCTACCATGAACACCATTCTTGTTTTGTGTTTTTGACACATAAATAGTGGACACATAAACAAAGGACATTTCTGTTTTCAGAATCTTCTGTAGGCTAGCAGTTCGCCTTGGGTTCTCTCGCGTGATCTTTACAGAACATCCACTCCTAGTGAGAGCAGCAACATTCCTGAAAGTTCTATATTCATAGTTAATCTAGGCATGAACTGACGTACACCCAGGTCTTTACATTTATGGCATTTAGCTGACGTTCTTATCCAAAGTGACTTACAAGGTTAATGATTACAGGTAGGCCAATGTAGTGTTAGGAGTCTTGCCCAAGGACTCTTATTGGTGTAGCTCAGCATAGTCACCCAGACTGGGATTCAAACCCCAGTCTCCCACACGTAGAGGTGGCACCCTGAGTAGTGCTGTTACCCACTGAGTTACACCAACCAAGTCTTTAGCAATGCCAGCAATAGCTTCAGACGCTTCGTTAACACGTCTTCGAAGGTCTTCTCAAAGTCGTTGGCGTCGAGGCATTGTTTACACAAACCCTTCCTGAGAGGAACAGGTTTGTCAGTAACCAGGCTTTGCTGCCTTTGCTTTCATGCACTGGTGAAATGTTTCCAACCTCATGTCCTTAACTGAAACACCTTTTGTTGATTAGCTCCTGGCGTAGCCATTAATACAGGCAGGGGTTTCCTTACTTTCTCTAGCCTGCAGTGTGGATGTTACTCAGTATACTCAATAAAAGACATGGAACAGTCCCAATGTGTGTGTGTTATTAGTCTAGTGGGATTATGTTTGTCTATAATTGGGACTTGGATAACGATCAGACCACACTGTATTAGTAATCAGTGCATCATCCAGGTAATTCCACAGTTCACTTACTTTACACGGCAACTATATAAACTTAAAAACATGGTTCTTCAAGGGTTCTCCTACTGTTATGATGTCAGTTTGTAGCAATAGTAGAGCTGTTTTGGTGCTATATTAAACCCTTTGCATCTACAGCCTTTTTTTTTTCCAATCTAAAGAACCGTTTAATGAGCCAAGTAACTCTATAATCATGCAAAGGGTTGTTTAAGCATTCAGGGTTCTATACCGAACAAAACCCTAAAGGACCGTTTATTGTGATAAAGGGGTCTTCAATGTGCTGCATTTGGTGCTATATAGAACCAATTTGAAAAGCCTTTTTCGGTGTAGCACCAACAACATTGCAACTATAGAAAAATTCTGTGCTATATATACTGTTTAAAAGGTTCTACGTAGAATTATCTGCAGCACATTTCTGAGAAAACCTGTAAGAGCCATCTTTTGTGATGAAAGGGTTCCTCATATCAGTGGGAAATGTGCTGTATTTAATTCTTTATAGATCCTTTTAAAAATGGGTTCTCTATAGCACCAAAAAGACCCCTCTATTTTTACAAACATAACATCAGAACTATAAAGAACCGTATTTGTGCTATAGAGACCCTCTTTCAAACGGTTCTGTAATGAACCATAAACAGCACATTTCCCATTATTGTGAAGAACGTCTTTATGAGGCAAATAACTCTGTCATGCAAGGGGTTCTTAATGTATTAATGATTCTATAGAGATACATACATACATTCTATAGAGAGAGAGAGAGAGAAAGAGGTGAGAGAGTGTATGCGTGTACATAGAGACAGATACATATATCTATATATATCTATATATATCTGTCTCTGTATACATTATATACTCTCTCTCTCTCTATACATATATATATATATATATAGAGAGAGAGAGAGTATATAATGTATATAGAGACAGATATATATAGATATATGTATCTGTCTCTATGTACACGCATACTCTACACGCATATATATATATAGAGAGAGAGAGAAAGAGGTGAGAGAGTGTATGCGTGTACATAGAGACAGATACATATATCTATATATATCTGTCTATATACATTATATACTCTCTCTCTCTCTATATATATATATATATAGAGAGAGAGAGAGAGAGAGAGAGAGAGAGGTGAGAGAGTGTATGCGTGTACATAGAGACAGATACATCTATATATATCTGTCTCTATATACATTATATACTCTCTCTCTCTCTCTATATATATATATATAGAGAGAGAGAGAGAGAGAGAGAGGTGAGAGAGTGTATGCGTGTACATAGAGGCAGATACATCTATATATATCTGTCTCTATATACATTATATACTCTCTCTCTCTCTCTCTCTATATATATATATATATATATATAGAGAGAGAGAGAGAGAGAGAGAGAGAGAGAGAAAGTACATAATGTATATAGAGACAGATATATATAGATGTATCTGTCTCTATGTACACGCATACTCTATGTACACGCATATATATATATAGAGAGAGAGAGAGAGAAAGAGGTGAGAGAATGTATGCGTGTACATAGTAAAAGTAAAAGTGAAGACAGTACAGAGAGTATAGGTAACGTTGTTCTCAGTGCAGATCTGAGCCCGAACCTTCAGCGCCAGGTCCACGTCGAAGTCCCGCGCCCTGAGAAACTTGATCAGGAACTGGTCGGACAGATCCAGCTGCACCTTGGCGAAGGCTTCTCTCTCTGCTCGGACTCTGAGCTCCTGCAGATACGGCGTCACCCTGTTCGACTCCACCGGCAGGTCGTTCAAAGCGCACCGAGAAGCTCCTGAAGCCCTCATAGCGGATCACTTCATGCTGGCTTTGCGGGACAAACACCACTTACAGCCACCCACAACTTCCTACTGGACTTGCACAACAGTAGACTCAGTGAACACAGCACTGTGAGCCCCCATTCCCACACAGACTGCCCGCCCCCTACACCGCCTCCCTTCGAGCTGAAGTTCCTTCCCGTTGGAATTTTCCCGTTCCACCTTAAATATGGCTGTTAGTAGGTTCAGGCGCCTTGGGGGAGAAAGAAACCCACTTCAGCCCCGTGTTGGAAACGCCATGCTGGTAAATGCTGGCCATGCTTCAGTACTAGCAGCAGTGTGTTCAACTCATCCATACACAGGACAAGAACACATCACCAAGGCAAGACTGTACACAGGTACATGTGTACTGAGAGTCAATAGGCCCAGTTCAGTTCCATGCTGCTTGCGCCCCCTGCAGGACGTCAAAGCAAGTGGTGATACATTTCAACGTGCTAGGTTTACAGTAGCCTGTAGGCGGCGACGTTTAAAGGGGAACTCCACCGAAACGTCTATTTTCTCTATAACTCAGTCATTGGGGTTTAAACAAAGTTATTCATGGTGACGTACCTCATTTTAAATAAGATCAAAGCCAAACAAGTAGTCTATGATGCCCTCATCCAGGGATTTTCCAGAGTAGGGAAGCCTAAGGAGGTGCTAACAGACCAGGGAACTACTTTGACATCTACGCTGATGAAGGAGCTCCTCAATCTCTTAGGGGTAGAAGACATAAGGACCACTCCATACTACCGCCAAACTGATGGTACAGTCAAGTGTCTCAGAAACAGGTGCAGACCGGAACTTACTCCAGGTGTAGCTACTCTTCGAATATAGAGAATTCCCTAAGTCTGAACAAGCCCCGTTTGAACATCTCTATAGAAGACAAGTCCATGGACCACTAGATCCAATGGGAAGGCGACAGCAATGCTGTCCTGCATTCTAAAGATGAGGGATAAGATGGACGTACTGACCGGTTTGGTCAAAGAGAACATGGACAAGCCACAACAACAGAAGACCTGGTACAAGACTGTACCCCAGAAAAGAAGTCTTGCGCAGAAGAGCTCTCATCCTTCTGCCAAGCTCAAGACAGCAGACTACTAGCAAAGTGGGAAGGCCCGTCATAAGGAAGCTGGGTCCGGGAAGAAGAAGAAAGAAGTGTGGCCTTGGCTGGTAAGGGCAGGCACACTTACGGAACAGCTATAGCCGAGGATGGTAGAAGATGAAGAGGACCCCCAGCGCATTACTTGGTTAGACTCTGAAAAACACAAATACAAGTCTCAGCTTTCGACCCCTAACCAAAGCAGAGCGTCAACCAGTTCGTCGAGAACTTCAAAACTCAAAGATGAAGAGGTGCGCAGGAAAGAGCCTAGTTGAGGATTGCAGTGGAAGCAGCAGTGCGATGAGGATGGACAGGAAAGTGCCCATGCCCAAGACTGCAATGGGAGGGGGATGCCTCATGCTCAGGGCACACCCCACTGACTCTACTCAAACTGGAGATCTCTGTAGCATCCCTCGTGCAAAGTAAGCATGTGCACAGGCTTTATGGAGGCGTCGGTGCCCAGTAAGAGAGACATTACGTAGTTGTTGCCATGGGCGTGGTAGTGGGGGGAAAAGTGGACCTGACTACCCAGGGCCCGAGTAGGGAGAGGGGCCCATTTTTTTTGCTCACGTTCCTCGTGTACTGGCATGGATAGGGGCCCACTGCCATTGAGAGTGTACAGGGCCCAGAATTTGCTGCTACGCCCATGGTTGTTGCCGTTAGCGTAATGTGTTGTTTGTGCTTTGTTGTTGGAGTTGGTCTGTGTGTCACCATGGACTGGAGTCATGTGGGTATCTTGACTGGGAATTTTTTAACATTGCTAAAGCAGCCGTTCTTAACATGCCCAGTATGTTTCAGATGCCTCCTTGTAGCGTCTCCCTGTTGAAGCAGGAATAGAGGGTCCCCCAGGACCAGAACTGAATTATGGGATGTATAATTGTGATAAAATATGTAGTAGTTTTACAGTAAATGGACACAAGAACTTTTTATGGGAAGACAGAATGTGATTGGTCAGTTAGGGTCATTCCTTCAGATGGTGATGACAGTGAGCAGATCCCAAAAGAAGGAAATGTGGATCCCAAATACAATACAATCTAGTACCTAACTGATATGTAGCTGCACAAACAGAAGCACCCAGAAGAAATCATCCGACAGAAATGAAATTCGGTGGGTAGAATTGACATTGTGAGACCTGGTTTAAGTTTCATGTTCGACCGTGCATGTGATGTAAGCAAGGTCCCTGTACCTGTCCCTGTACCTGTCTGAGCCAACAGCCACAACTGCAGACATCCAGCGAGCAGTGGTGTCCTCCATTAGTCATCCTGTTAGTGCCAGCACCATTGACAGGCGGCTGCACCACGCAGGACTACATGCACATGGATCGTTACAACGACTGTCCTTAACACCACGTCACCGTCACCAAAGACTGCAGTGGTGTCGTACCAGACCATCATGAAGTGACTCAGGATGGCAGCGGGTCATCTTCAGTGACGAGTCCCGCTTTGGTCTTGGTGGAGACGCCCAACGAATCCGTGTGTGGAGGCACCGTGGTCAGTACCAAGATGGGCGGTTTGTTGTCACACGTGCAGAAGGCCTGGTGTCACTTCACCTCCACCCCTACCGCACCATCTGCAGGAACTGTGTTAGAATATTTAAGCTGCATGGGATGGATTATCACAGGACTCCATTAGGAACCTCTACAGCTCCATACCGAGATGTCTGGCATATTGGGTTAGCCCGCACCATACTGAGAGACACCACCTCTGTATGTGCAGCTCAATAAATATTGATCATATCAGTCTAAATGTATCATCAGTTATTGATCCTGGTCACCTTTATCTTATATATATATATATATATATATATATATATATATATATATATATATATATATATATATATATATATATATACATATATATATATATATTTATACATACATACATATATATAGAATTCGAGTGCTGTTGGGAAGGAAGATAAATATATGGATATGGATATATATAGATATATAGTTATAGATAGTTATATATATATATGGATATATATTAGACGTGTATATAAGCATATTGAAGGTCGCACCGGGAAAGATTTACTTATTTATTTATTTGTTTAGCAGGCGAGACATCTGCCTGCGCCGCGTGACGTCATCAGCACCCCCACCCACCCCCTCCCTCTCCCCTCCTCCTTTCTAATCCGGGCGCTCGGTGCGGTTTCTCCAGCCCGGAGATGGGGGGGGGGGTATTATTGGTGTGGGGGGTGGTATTTGGAATTATCCCAGCCTAGTTTGACGAGGAGAAAGGACGGAGAGGTAGATGAGGAAGATGAAGAAGAGGAGGCGCATCTGCAGGCTCGTTCCAGTCCTTCAGGAGATGGAGATCGCTGAGGACACAATGCTGCAGCGAAGGATCCACGGATGCCCTCATTTGAGGATGGACCGGTGGTGGAGGAGAGAGGGAGAGAGGGAGGGATGCAGGCTGGATGAGGTCTGGAAGATCGAGGCTGAGGCTGGCTTCATTTCCCTGTTCGTGTTGGCAGGCGTCTAAGCTGAGGCGCCAGAATGTAACTGCTGCACCATTTAAGGTGGAATGGATCAGTTCTATTTAGAAGCCTCCGAATATGAAGCTATAGAGCCCAGCTTCGTTATGGATGGGGGTGAATATATCCAGCTACAACCGTCGACCTAATTACTGCTTCTGTTAAGGTGGTATTGCTTAAATCCGTGCAGGCGAGCCGTTATGGCTAAGAGAGGATGCTAGGCTTTTGTGCACGCACCGCAGCGCAAAGTGACAGGATGTTCTGCTTCTGTTCTTTTGGCCAGGACACCGAGCCAGGGCCTTGTGATGGAGAGCAGATAGCTGCTAGCATCAGATCTGTGCTGGAAGCGCTCTGTCTGGGAGCTAGCATTGACCAGGCTCCTGGAACGGAGGTGGGCTTTCCACTGGAGAGAAAGATGTTCTGGGCTCCAGCTCTGCGTGTTCGCGGCGGACCTTGATTTATTGTCTTTCAATTAAGGCACGCGGTGAATGCTAAGAGCAGAGCCATCATCATCATCATCATCATCGTCAGCGTCTACTGTACGCGTCCGTATAGAGGTGAAAATGTCATTTTGCATGGCTTTTGTTACATTGTATAGTATCTGCCCTTTAATCCATATGTATGCGTTCTCTTTGTGTGTACACACTTGGCCAAATAAACCAGATTCTGATTCGTTTTGATGGACGGTTTGAATTACTGTGATTTTGTGGCGCTGTCCGCTGTGTGTGGTGCTGAAACGGCACGTCACGGTGTATTAAAGGGCCAATATCATTGAAAAATGGAGAAACACATAATTTCTTCTTTCACATGCGTTTCTATACGTTGTCACAGTTACTACGAATTCTCAAGCGCTTATAGTCCATATATGGAAAGTGAGGTTTACAAACAGACAGTTTTTAATTTTTTGATGTCACAAAAATGCAGACCGATTTCATTCATACTGAAGTTATAAGCAGTGTTTCGACCCAGACTGCTGTTTTATATTTTAATATGGACGAGCCAATAGGAACAGAGGTCATTTGCATATTCTTTCTGTTGGTATCTCCAGTTTTTTTTTTTCATGTGCCATCTGCTCTTTAAAATGTATTTACGAGCCCACATTATGGAATAAACACATTCTCAACACTTTTAAAATCAAAGCTTTGTGAGGCAATGTATAGACATGGTTAAAGTGTGAAAATGTGTACACCCCCCTACGCAAACCCCTAATTCACGTACGGCTACAAAAGCAGCCCATTTAGAATTTATTCAAAAGCCAGTGCATAGACTGGCCACTTAGCCTATAGCAGTTTAGCCCCACCCACTCACACTGAAGGTATAAGGAGTGTTCCAGTCTGAACTGCTTTATATGGAAGGCACAATACAGGACAGCCAATCAGAGGAGAGCTCATTTACATTAATCAGCCTTAAAGGCACAGTAATAAAAACAGAGGGGGTTGGTACATGGTCATGTAGAAATTAAAAACTTAAACAATCTGTTTCTGTTGGGACAGAAAACCACATACATGAGACATTAAAAGCACAAATACATGAAAGAACAGCAGTGGGGAAATGTACCATATGGGCCCTTTATAATTATTAGGATGTATGGACCAGTAGAAGTGCTCCAAAATTACTTGGTACCAATAAATATTCCATTAAAATATTCCTAATGTATCTGCTGAATTACCTGTTTGGAGACACAAGGGTTTTTGGCGTCAATAGGAAAAAAAGCCAATTCAATTCAATTCAATGCAATTGGTACAAAAATAGACACTAGAGTCATAAGTGAACATCAGAAGGGAAATATAGACCACAAGAAACATGTAGGGAATGGGTCATTTAAAGACTCAGTTTGGATGTGGAATCATTATTAAAGGGGACACCTTAATAAAGGAGAATAAAGCTGAGAGTGAGAATTATTATTATTAAGTATGGTATTAGGCCTTTCGATAGAAGAACACCCAGCGACTTCATTAAGTCCATCTCTGCATGTACACTTACAGTCCACTCATATAGGACACTCTGTAGATCTACAGTTCCAGACTGTAGTCCATCTGTTTCTCTGTATACTGTATTACCCTGTTCTTCAATGGTCAGGACCCCCACAGGACCCCCACAGAGCAGGTACGATGTGGGTGGTGGATCATTCTCAGCACTGCAGTGACACTGACGTGGTTGGTGTTAGGGTGTGTTGTGCTGGTGTGAGTGGATCAGACACAGCAGTGCTGCTGGACACCTCAGTGTCACTGCTGGACTGAGAATCACCCACCAAACAACTATCTAGCCAACAACATCCTATAGGCAGCATCCCGTGGGCAGCATCCTGTGGCCAGCTTCCTATGGTCCTGTGGTGTGATAAAGGAGATAGATAGAGGAGTTTAGTTAGTTAGATAGATAGATAGATGTAGATATCTACAGAGGATAGATAGATAGATGATGACAGCAGACGTAGGAGTTAGTCTAATAGATAGAGATACTTTAACAGCAGGAAACACACACATGACCATACCGTCTCTGCTGGAACCACAGGAGTGGACGCATACACCACAGGAGACCACCGGGATGGCTACTACCCACTGATTGCTGTCTATAGGATGCTGTCGACTAGATAGTTTCGGCTGGTGGATGTCGGGGTCCTCTTAGTGGCTGGTTAATATGCAGGGTCCTGCAGAGTACTGTTCACAGTGGTTGTGATGGGAACCAGACATCCCCCCTAAAATGTTCATATCAATGGAATCTTGCCCAAGGACTATTACTGGTTTAGGGTGCTAGCCCAGGTAGGGGATGAAACCCCAGTGATCGAACCCCTCATGGGATGCAGAGATGTATACTAGCCAGCTTATTATGGTAATTTTATTACAACAAAAAATAAAAACATTATAAAACAATCAGAACACTAACCAGACTTCACTGGATGTTTCAGTAGTGACTGTTTCCTGTTTCAGTCATGATCATCATAACCCGGCTGCGTCCCAAACCGCCTACTACTGTACTACTCAGTAGGCGAAAGTTCCCTGGATGACGTACTGCTTCTGGTGAGATTTTTAAGTATGTGAGCACAGCACACTGTGCTATCCCATGATTCCACTGGAGCTCTGGAAGCGTCGGAAAGCGGGATGTCGGCTTCGTACACGTGTAATCTACAACTTTTCATGGAACACCAAGTAACGTTATGAAGCTTTTAATATAAAGCCCAGTTCACATGTTTATATGAATGAAGGGTGGGACTTCTACAGGGGTGGTGTGTCGTCCTACATCAAATGACGTTGGCAAGATGGCGGACGTAGTGCGTCTGAGGTTGTGTGGATACTACGTACTCGCGTACTGAAAGAGCCTACTGCTTCACCGGTCGAGCAGTGCACACCGGGTTCAATCTAGTACGTACTGACTAAATAGGCGATTTCGGACGGAGCCCCGTTTTAAGCAGAACCCAAAAGCACTAAGTACTACATGATTGGCAAACCCAGCTTTAAACAGTCGTGTTTCATTTTAACCTCATTGATCTGTAGAAAATCCGAGTTTCTGTAGTGACAGTTCTTAATGTTAATGATTCGTGACACATTTACTTCCAAATAACGAGCTCTAACTGCGCACCATGCGGTCACGAGGGACTAGGATGCTCTTTCACTTCCTGCTCTACGGAAATAGGGGCGTGGCTGCAATGAGACTAAAGTAAGCTCCGCCTACGGACTAAAACTCCTTGTGTTTTGGTAATACCATAAAATGAGGTAGAAAAGTGTTTTACTTCAAAATGAAACTCATTTCGAATCTAAAATGTTCAACATAACTTTAAAATAAACCAAAAAGATAAAAAAAATAAAATAAAAAAAACCCTACAAAATATTTGGTAAATTTAGAGAGTATGATATTGGATAGACGCCCAACAACAAAAAGAAAAATGAGATATGAATGCAGTGCTGTGTTAAAGCTTTTCAGTGGTATTTTAAAATTTAAATGATTTTTTCCCCCTCTGTTTTTCACAAAGGAAATTCAGTTTATTATGTGAATGTTGAGATTTTATGTATCCCACTGGAAATCTGTATTCTGCTCTGTGTATAAATTATTATTAGCAATAAGAAAATGGACACATTTTTAAAAATGCATGAATAAAACTCGACAGAAATACCTTGAGATTCCTTCAGGATTTTTCCCTACTGTTTAAAAATCCTGGTGGAATATATTTCAAGAAAAGCGTTTAGTTTGCTCTTTTTCATGGTCATAGTTGTGATATCGTGTAGAATCTTGGATGCTTAATACCTGTTTTGTGTTTTAATGTCGATCACAGCAGTTCTATAGAAACTATAAGCGGTAAATTCCAGCTTTCTGTTTTGTATCTGACGTGAACTCCTGCTGCTTGCTGAACGCAGCCTGCTGCTGCATCGCTGTGGAAATGGCGGACAAAACGCCAGGCGGGGCTCACAAGGCCAACTCAAAGGTAATTTACCACATTTCAGCATCAAAATCGACTGTAAACCTTCTTTCGGGGAATAAACACCTGCTATTTTGCTTTTTTGTGAGGTGGTGTGTTAGCAGCGCTAGTTAGCCAGCGCCTGCCTGCTTTTAATCTGCTCATGACGTTGATGTAGGTTGCTAACCTAGCTACGCTAGCCAGCTGGGAAGCTAACAGGCTAACTTCATGTATTCAGCTAAAGGGAGGTTTATAAAACATGTTTTGCGCCTAACATATGTGCAGTTAACAAAGCTGGTTATGTAACACCGACTGTGATGAATAGATGTGACTTAAAGCCATGTATCTGCAGCTGTAAGCAAAGATAACAGGCTAACAGGCTAGCTTGACCTGTGCTGCTGAAGTGATGTTGCTCATTATCTGTTTTGCATGTATTCTGAATTTGCTCGCTGGTGCTTTTTGGACTGACTGTACACTACACGCTTGATCGCTGAGGACCCGCAGGGTCGGTAGATAAAGCGAATGAGTCGAGGAGTTGGTCAGTTTCCTTAGACACGTGAGTGAGAGTAAACAGTGCGGTCCGCCGGCTAAGCTAACGTTAGCCGATCAGCCCTACATCGGAGCTGCTGTAGCATATTAGCTGCTGCTCGCTTTTGTCCACATCCGGTAGCTTAAAGGGCCATATTTCTTCAATATCTCTGCATAATTCAGTGACTTGAGATGTAAACAGAGACACTCAGAGTGGGTTTGCTGTGAAATGGTTGATTGTAGACACTGAGATCTTCTTTCCGGTGGTGATGGGAACCAGGGGTCACCATGTCTACAACACAGATATAGACTCTTTATACACTATCAAACCCAGCAGTCCTACACACGTCCTCTTGGTTTATATGAAATGATGATGGAAAATAAATAAATATATTAAATTTAATTAATTATTTAGCCATTTAATTAGGTACATTTGTTTATTTATTATTTAGAAAAGTCTGTGGAGTTTCCCTTTAACCACACATACAAGTATACAAGTAAACTCTGCATGAGTCCTAAAATTGAGCTGAAGTGATGTATTCAATCAAACACCTGTGTAAACCTCGACCAATTTTTTCGGTTTCTTAACATTCTGGTCCTTGAGATGTGAAATGGTGTATTGTGGAGAAGCCTGCAGACGTTGATTCCTTTACAGTGGTGGTGCTGATGGGAATCCAGGGGTCACCATGTCTACAACACAGATGTTGCCATTTTATTTACTATGAAAACCACCAGTGGACCTACATCTGCCTTCTGAGTTTCTATGGGATCATGATGATGATGATGGTAAAGGTGGAACAGTGTCAGATTTAAAACAATAAGTTCATGCTAATTTTTATTTATATTTTTTTTGAAGAGTCAGTGGAGTTCCCCTTTAACCACACATACTAATAAACTCTGAATGAGTCCCGATATTGAGCTAGTGGTTGGTGTAGCTCAGCGTATAACACCACTGCCAGCCAGGGAGCAAACACCACATGTGGGAGATGGGGGTTTGAATCCCGGTCTGAGTGACTATGCTGTGCTACACCAATAAGAGTCCCTGGGCAAGACTCCTAACACTACATTGGCCTACCTGTAATATGATTAACCTTGTAAGTCGCTCTGGATAAGAGCCTCAGCTAAATACCATAAATGTAAATGTAAGATACAGCTGCATGAAATGATGCATTCAACCAAACACCTGTGTAAACCTCCCATTTTTTCAGAGTTTCTAAGTATTTCAGTCCTCAAGATGGTAAAGATGTTTGTTGTAGAGAAACTTACAGAGTCAGATGTTCTTTATGATAGTAGTAGTAGTGGTGGTGGTGGTGGTGGGAACCCAGGGGTCACCATGTCTACAGATATAGACACTTTGTAGACTATGACAGCCACCAGTGAACCAACACATGACTTCTGAGTGTTCATACACGTGATGATAAAGATGTACTAGTCATGAATTAAAAAAAAGAAGTTCCAAAAGAAAACTGCTTTGCCTCGCAGCGCCTGGCATGTACTCCTCCTCCGTCACTGGATCCAGTAAGTGGATTAAATGGACACGTTCTCAGCCAGAACGTTATCACAGTACTGCACGGCAGGCAGCGCATTCATAACCACTTCCTGTAATAACTTTCAGTGAGGGAGCTTTTGGGGGGGGGGTGCCTGGTTCCCATCACCACCTCACACCAAACCTCTCTGAATGGCTTTGTTTACATCTCCATTATTTAATTATGTAGTGTTTTTGAAAAGTGGGTGGAGTTTCCCTTTAACAGTCCTGTGCACTGATTTAGGTTACACGACTGAAAGTGCAAAAAGCACATTGTTTTCTGGCAGGTGATTTGCACATTAGTAGTTCCCTGTTAAGATGTCTTGGAAGCAAATGTGTTCCTGAACAGTGGATTTAACAAGCATTTATAAGATCTTTAAAAAAAACTAGTAAGCAAAAACAAATCCTCGGATATGTTTAAGGCACAGCAAGGTTGTTTGCATAGCCCCTTTCACACACTGCATGCATTCACTGTGCTCTACCAGTGAAAACATACGAAGATAATCCACATTAAAATGAGCTAGTAGAAATTAAAACCACACAACGTGATTATGAACTATACCTTAGTTATTGCAGGTGTTGCTGCAGCTGGTTTCGTACACTGTCACTTCTAGGGAAATGGAATGACGGTGTGTGTGTATACCTGACACAGCCTGATTTGGTCTTGTTTCCTGCAGTGAGTTCTATAAAGACTGTTTTCTTTCCTCCAGGCTTTGCTGGAAAGCAAGCTGAAAGCCTTCAGCATTGGCAAGATGGCTGTGGCTAAAAGAACCCTGAGCAAAAAGGAACAAGATGAACTCAAGAAGAAGGTGAGTGCATTCAGCTGCAGTCTAAAAATATTTTGCTTGTGAGTTTGGTAGTACTTGGTCAGTTCTTGGTAGATGGCCAGTCACATGGGAGGACTTAGGCATGGCAGCTTATAGTGTGGCCTGCAAAGAAAGAAACGCTTTACACTTTTTTGGACAATTTTTGGAATATATTAGTACCCACATATACTGCAATGTTATAAAATGCTAGCCATTGTGATGGGGTTCGTGGTGGGCTTAATAATTAAATTAAAAGTTAGCCCACCACAAACACCATCACAAGCCAAACAGTTACAGCAGCCTGGGCTCCTACAGAGAATCAGTTTGTTACAGTGGTGGTGATGGGTGCCAGGGGACCCCACGTCTACAATACAGGTCTCGCCATAACAGTGGGAATAACCATTTCATGTAGTAACTGGACGTCTGGTTCCCATCACCACCACTGTGAACAATCCTGATTATTCCTCTAAAATAGCATTTCAAGCATTTTAATCACTCAGGTGTTAACTGTTTAATTATACTGAAATAGTACAAATTTAACTGAGGAATTTTCCCTTTTTTAATAGAGAACATACAGTATCCGCATTTACATATTAAAGAAATGTTGGCTTTAACTGGTCTCCGTTTCTACCATCATTTAGCAGAATAAGTTGTTTCGCCCGAATCTAGCCAAACTGATCATGCTTGTTTGCCATGACGGTGTTTGTTTGCTAATGCAGGTTCACGTTGAGTTTTTATTTCCCATACATTACTACTACTACTACTACTAACTGCCCACACCACTTTATATAGATTAAATCCAGGTTGTGTAATGGGAATTACACAACTCCACCAGACTTTCTCTGGATTTGTCCCAACTATAGCAGTAACGGTTGGTATAGTGTAGGGCAGGGATGTAAAATTCATTTTCACAGAGGGCCACATCAGCATAATGGTTGCCCTCAAAGGGCCAGATGTAACTGTAAGACAGTATAAATGTAACCAAATGTAATGTAGAATAAATGTAAGTACTCCTTAATGTTAAATAACTCTGAATTTATTACTTATTTAACTTATAAATATTTGCACAGATGTAAAAATGTTTGCTTGTTGCTCTGTTAACATAAACCCTGATAATTTGTCAGGTTAAGAAACTCCTATTACTCCATCAATCTCACAGACCTTCAGCATACACTGCTTCAAAAACGCACCATCTAAAAAAAAGACGTAGACGCGCGAGCGATTTCTTCAGCTACAATAAAGCTAGCTTTCACAGCTGCTTCGTTTTGGGCCGTAGCACTTGTGAACATATTCTGCTGCGATCGCAGTTTGCCTTTTGATTCTTGTACAGTTTGTTGTTTTTTCTTGAAGGCTAACTTTGGCATACTTAGCTCCGTGTTTGCTATGAAAGTGCTGACGTAAATTGTACTCCTTGACGACTGCCACCGCCTCATAACACAAAAGACATACCGCTTTTTCTCCTTGAAGCACAAACATGTATTCGCCTTCCCATCTCTCTTGAAACTGTCCTCCGTCGGCATCAATTTTTCTTCTCCTGGACATTTTGGGATCAATATTTGTAGCTATTTCTTAATTCCACTTGTTGGAAAAAAAATCACATCGAGGAGGATACACTGCCATCTAGTGGTGGAATGCCGTCACTTGGCCGGCAACATAATCAGCATGCATTGTGGGAACACACCTGTGTTCCAAGCTGTAGACCAGGGTTTGATCCCCTACCTGGGCAAAGCACCCTACACTACATCAATAAGAGTCCTTGGGGAAGACTCCTAACCCCACCTGCGGCTACCTGTGTAAGCAATTCGTTCTGGATAAGTGAGTCAGCAGAATATCGTGAATGTAAATGTGTACTCCCTTTAGGGGCTGAGAGGCTGTTGTGTCTGCAGATCTTGTTTGAGGATCTTAAAGCAGCGGTTCTTAAACCGGACCCTACGCCGGTCCAGATTTGATGGTCCAACCCATCTCAGGGTAGGGCTAGAGCAGAAATGTGGGCCTTCTAGAGGACTCTACATATTTGAGTCATGCAGAGAGTTAGCTTGTGTCTTTCAGGATTTATTTAATATGCTGCCGTGTTGACCGTTTACAGGAGGATGAAAAAGCAGCTGCAGAAATCTATGAGGAATTCCTCGCTGCCTTTGAAGGAGGCGAAGGCAGAGTTAAGACGTTCGTCCGAGGGGGCATCGCTAATGCCACCAAAGGTAAGCTACATATCCTGTACACATCCTAGTTGTTTGGATGATTCCTCATGCTCTCTACAAGACAACCTCTACTGCTTAGTTTACATATTGGACAAAAATAAAAAAAGATATAATGTTCAGGAAGTGTATGGTTACCCCACCCCCTCATTAAGTTAGGCAAATGAACAGTAATTGCTTTGGTAAAAGGTGTAGAACATGCGGCCAAGCATTTGAATACGACTGTGTGCTTGGTCAGTACAGCATGCACATTAGAAACTGATGTGTTTTTCCTTCTCACCCACAGAGGAGTCTGCAGCTGACGAAAAGAGAGGAAAGCTCTACAAACCAAAATCAAGAATTTTGGAGGCCAAAAGTTTTTTGCCGCTGGAAACGCCTCCTCAGTTTCTTGCATTGGACAAACGAAATGTAGGTCCTTTATTGTGTGTATTAAGTGTGTGTGTGTGTGTGTATGAAGTGTGTATTAAGTGTGTGTGTGTGTGTTAAGTGTGTGTTAAGTGTGTGTGTGTGTGTGTGTGTGTGTGTGTGTATCCTGTTTTGAAAGGTATAATAATTTTATAATAATTTTGTCCCTGAAATCTCCCAAGGCATCAAAGAAAAGCGAGAAGGAAAAGAAAAAAAGCAACCTTGAACTTTTCAAAGAGGTGTGTGTTGTGTGTGTGTGTATCCTGTTTTGAAAGGTATAATAATTTTATAATAATTTTGTCCCTGAAATCTCCCAAGGCATCAAAGAAAAGCGAGAAGGAAAAGAAAAAAAGCAACCTTGAACTTTTCAAAGAGGAACTTAAACAGTAAGTGTTTTTGTGCTGAGGTAGATATGACTCATAATGTGTTCAGCATAAAAAACAAGTATAATTAATATATATATTTATATAAAACACATAAAATGTGTGGTCTCCTGTGCTCTCGTAGGATCCAGGAGGAGCGTGACGAACGGCACCGATTGAAGGGGAGAGTCAGTAGATTTGAGCCTCTGTCAGCCATGGAGGGAAGAAGATCGTGTAAGTATATCCTGATCGTAAAAGAGCAGCAGTGCAGGCTTTTAGTTCTATACAGCTCACTTTACATGTGATCCAGGACCTGGCTGTTAACGACAGGTCATCAGCAGAGCTCTTCAGATTGTACAGTTAATTTGTTAAAGACCAGTATGTTAGCATTAATCCCAGTTTCATGTGATGATGTAATACCGTGGTATGCTATGAAAATGTTGTGACTTCGTTGTATCAGTTTTGCCCAGCACTAGATATGTAAATGGGTTTTCCTTTGTGCTGTCAGCTAGACCTGATCTTTAAATCTGGACCTTGGACTCAGTCTCCAGTCCTGGCTTTTGTAATCAGTGGTAGTTATATGGTCTGTTTAAAAAAAATAATAATTGGCCAACGAAAGTCCTTCCTACCAGCGCTGGAAGCTGCATTCCAGGTCCACATTTTGAGACACACTGTGACACTGACCCACTCGTGAAACCGCGGCTCCTTCATGTCTTGGCTCTCCCACTTCATAGCGGTGTGTGTTTTATCGTGGAAACAAAATTTACACTGCTTTTCTGCTTCTTTTAGCGGATGGTTCTTCACGAAGAAACCGTCCGTCCAGTGGTAATTTTGATTTATATATTGTGTAATGCAATCTCTTGATCATTTGGCTGTGTATGTAATCTACCATGGATGAATGATGATGGACAGATTACACCCAGGTGACCCTGTGAGTTGATCAGCTAGTGCTTTTTGATTTTTCAGTTTTGGATGACTCTGCTCCAGGCTCACACGACGTTGGTGACCCGTCCACCACAAACCTTTACCTGGGAAATATAAATCCTCAGGTAACTGGATGTCATTTTAGTGTGTTTGTATTTTGGTGTTGCATTTTATTGTAGTAGAAAGATTAGAAATGAGAAACATTAGGTTTCTGGTATTGATGCACAGCGATATCGGACTGATCTTTGTATTGGCAGATACTTTCTACATTGCACTGTTTGGATTTTACTGATTATTTGATTGTGTTGGTATTATTTGCTCGTTTTACTACATTTCTAATGCTTCAGAAAGTATTACTACTTCCAGTTTCTGCAGAGTGTTTATTAGAGATTGCTGACAGACTGAATAATTGTAATATTATGTGATTGAGAGTCAGAAATACAGTTTTGATTTTATTCATAGCTTACATGAAAAATTGATCATTTGTCTCTTGAGTGTAAACCTTTGTTAGTGGTGTGCTTTAGACTCTTGCACTTCAACATAGGGGGCACAGCTAACGTTAGCATTAGCAAATCAGGTCAGGTGAAGTCGATCATTCTCTGAGTAGAGAGTTTGGATAATGGTTTGCGCCGTATTTGACCTATCCGTAAAGTGAAACACACACACACACATGCACGCACACACACACACTAGGGGACAGCGAGCACACTAGCACTATCCACTCCAGCAGTTGGGGGTTAGGTGCCTTGCTCAAGGGCACTTCCGTCATCACTGCCGGTTCAGGGAATCGAACTGGTGACCCTCTGGTTACATAAGGCTGATTCCCTGACTTCCAGCCCACAACTGCCCCAAGTAGGCCTATGGTGGTGTGAGTCTTATATTGTGATCCTAAAATTTTATTTAAAAATATAAATTTCTATATAGCATCACAATATATTGCAGTGCATCATGATACTTATGGAATCACTAGGTTTTTGCCAATACGTGGCCCTAGTGTTTGTTTTGGCATTGGCAGACGTGTACATGAAAACTGATCTGACAATTTGCTGTCTCTAATTCTAGATGAATGAGGAGATGCTCTGTCAAGAGTTTGGCCGTTACGGTCCTCTGGCCAGTGTGAAGATCATGTGGCCCAGGACGGATGAGGAGAGAGCCAGGGAGAGGAACTGTGGCTTTGTCGCATTCATGACAAGGAGAGATGCAGAACGGGCACTAAAACACTTAAATGGTAGGATGTGTTCCTGGTTGAACACCTGTGCACGCTAGAGCCACGCTGGCATAGCAAACGAGTCCTCCAGATGAGTTTCTATAGATGTTTCAGTGAGTCATGTAATCAAACATTAGGAGACTGTTTCATTTGTGCAGGTGTATCGATTCTTTGCTATCAATAACGTTGATTAGCATACTTTATAAATGGTTTGGTGTTAGCAAACGGACAGTTCATTGTTTTGTCAGTATTGTTTAAGTTCCTTGTAATCATCAGACGTTTTCCGTTTCAGGGAAAATGATAATGAACTTTGAAATGAAACTGGGATGGGGCAAAGGCGTACCAATTCCACCTCACCCCATTTACATTCCCCCCTCCATGATGGAGCACACTCTGCCCCCTCCGCCCTCGGGCCTGCCCTTCAACGCTCAGCCCAAAGAGAGGCTGAAGAACCCAAACGTTCCAATGCCTCCTCCGCCCAAGAACAAAGAGGAGTTCGAGAAGGTAACTTGGCAATGCGGCAGAGAAACAGTGCTTTTGATTGATTAGTGTTTTTAGTGAAGGCAGAAGACAGTTCTTTTTTTTTTTTTTTTTGTTTGTTTCTTCTTTAGGAACATTGTTAGAACAGGGTGATGTTCCTCACAGTTTGCTCACTGTAGCTGAAAAAGTTTAAAATTAAGTTAAGCTCTGAGTGCTGAAGATTGAAGCAGTAGAAGTAGATTTGAAACCAAGGTACGAACATCTTGACTTAACCATAACAAACTGCACAGAGCCTTTTAGTTACTGTTGAATGAGTTATTGAAACAAGGAAGGTTTTATAAAGCCTTAATGACCAATTTTCTAGAATTTATAAGAAGTCATTCAGAGTGGAAATGTTTGTAGAGGTTCAGGTTTCTTTACGGTGGTGGTGATGGGAACTAGGGGTCACTATATACAACACCTACAGCTCTGGAAAAAATTGATAGCACCTCAGTATAATCAGTGTCTCTAGTTGTACAGGTTCTGAGTTTGTGTTGGACCAGAATTCCTCAGTTCTGTTTGATTCTCTACACTACTGGAAGCATGTCTCCCAAACTCCAGATCAGATATTGTATTAGATCTGTGTATTTAGAAAATCACTAATGACCTCCAGAAGCCTGTTTTTAGAACCATGCTCGCTGTGCGTTTCACCCCAGCCACCGCTCGCCAGTCTCTCTGTAGGTCACCTGAGGTCATCTTACGGTGGTTAGGGGACATTGGAATGAGGTGGCGCTCATCACGGTCAGTAGAGAGTGGGTTTGGCCCTCTGCCAGTCTGTAGCTGTGTTGTCCTGTGTGTTTGCTGCTGGACCTTGTTCTTATGAACCAGACGCTCACTGTATCTGCCAGTAAAGCTAGAACCCAACCTCCTGTTCCTCACTAAGAACCTGCTGTACATGTGGAGAAGCTGATTTAGGAAGAGACTGGATGCTCTCTGATTTATTTCCAGAGCTGTATATAGACATTTTATTTTTAACCCAAAACCACCAGTGAGCATATGTGATGTCTGGTTTGTTAAAAGCAATGTAGGTGATGGTTAAATAGCATGAAGCTGAGAAAAAGAGGTGGACGTCTGGTTCTTATCACCACCTCTGTGAACAATTCTGACTTGGTAACTTTCTCTAGACTGGAACAATTCAGACCAAACCATTCTAAATGAGATGTTAATGAGATACAATATTAATAATAATACTTGGAAGAAAAATGAGTGGCCATCAGCCTCTGTTTGTCACTGTACCAGAGCACCAAGATAAGTTGAAGTGCTATATCACCATAAAATCAACTTTTTATTTATTTATTTATTTAAATAATAAACAGAGGTTTTGTGATGCCGTTGTGTTGGTATTGAACCGTGGTTTTCCAGAGTTAGCCAGCTGTGAGGAACATGAATCCTATCAGCAGGTTTACTCAGTCATCATGTTAGTTAGTTAGTTAGTTAGTTAATTAGTTAGCTAGTTAGCTGTAAATCAGTATAATTCTGTTCAAAGGTTCCGGTAAGTGTTTTAGAATGAAAATATCACCTTTATTATTTGTAGGCCTCGATGTTATTTCTTCAAAGCAAATTTAAATGATGCCATGCTCTTGTTTAGTTTTTTTTTCTTTTTTAAATAGACAGAATAATAACATTTTAGATATATTGAAATCAATAGCTCATGTGCTTTAGAATGTATGTTTGAGTTCAGTGCAGTTCCACTTGAGGAGTTTAAAACCAGACCACCGTAGAACACGTTTTGTTGTTTGTAGGAGTATGTTGCATATAGTAATTATGCTTGTTTCTTTTTAACAATACTCACATATATTCTATGTTTATTATCTGATGTGACTTCATATCCAGACTCTGTCGCAAGCCATAGTCAAAGTGGTTATCCCAACAGAAAGGTACATGTTTTTCTTTTTTTCCAAATTCATATGAAATGTAGAGAACATCTCTATAGTTTGCTTGATTGGGCATATGCATGCTACCAGAGAGCGGTTTGGGTGAGCAACAGTTGAGGCCATGCATGAACACACGCTAACTCTCTTTTTCTACATATGTACACACACCCTTTGTTTCTGAGCCAGATTTGTGTAAACCCGCGATCTGAGGGCAGTGAATATTTCATATGTTATAAGACTGTAGCTTTGGAGACACCTGAAAACAGTCTGTTAAAGTACATCAGTGTTTCATACTGTCCTGTATGTCTGTCTCATGTGTCTAATAGGGCTGTCACTATGGGTTACAGTTATTATTCAGTCAATTAGTAATTATTTTAATTAATAATAATAAGAATAATTGCAATAAAGCGAAATAATGGACCTAACTAAGCAATAACTAACTATGTGGAGGGCTTCGGTTATTCTATATTAAAAATTATGGTAGCCTGTAAGACCAGATTTATTGTGGAAGTGGGCAATATGAGCTATACATTATAATGAGACTTGAAGATGTTGTCTTGATTCTCAATATATAAAGCAAAATATTGTGCCTCAAGAAAATATGTGGCGTTATATTTGTTATGCAACGTTTTTCATTCTACTTCATTAAGCAGGGCTCCTGTAGAACATGCAGGTGAGTGGGGTTTTGGTTTTTTGGTCGTGGCAATACAAGCTAATTAAGTGTGTGACAGTTTTTGGTTTTTGAGGTGTAGGATGCCCGGACATTTCGTCCACCCTAAATGGCGAAAACTAGTACTTTCAGAAACCAACAAAGTCAGGTAATACAGCTGTTAGTTGCCTGTTTAAAACAAAAGAGATCAGGAATATCCAATAGGCTTCTACTCCCAGAAACAAAACCTCTCTATGGTGGCTCCCCTTATGATTCGTTTTAGCTCGGCTGGGCTCCAGCTTTTTCTCTTTCAGTCTTCCATCCAAGTAGATTCGTTTGAGAGAATTACTACTGATGGCAGTTAATACTGTGATATTGCCTGTCCCTGAATGGTAGTGACCACCAGGGGCCGGATTCACAAACTGTGAAAAGACTTGAAAAGAAAATCTTCTTGTATCACATTTTTACCTTGCGTACTTAATTTAGGGGTAAAAAAAATATTATTATTATTATTATTATTGTGATTATTATTATTTAAAAAAACATTTTAATGAAGCAACAGTTTCACACTTAAAACAGTAAAGCTTCTTATAACCTTTGCATCATGTAACTGTAAAAATAACACCAAGGCGGATTTTTCCAGATGACTGTTTCCACCTTCCTGGCGTTTTTTTCACGACTAAATTTAGTTTAGGCTTGATTTTCCTTCTTTTAGGTGCCTCTTCTGTGATTTAAACAGCGTGACTGGTCAATAAACATATCGCGTCATTTCTGGTAATCTGAAAAATGGGATTTGAAATTAAAGTGGGCAATACGACAAACAAACAACTAAGAGTTTCAGATAACAGGTCCTTCTAAAGCGGATATTTGATAATCTTAAGAGCTGAATGTCTTATGATCCTGTTCTTTCCTTAGGAAAACTGCGTGAATCCGATCCCACACTCTGTATCTAAAGAGTTTAAAACAAGCCGACGTATGCAAATGATAAAAAACGCCACACAATAATTGCAGATCCACTGAGAGAGAATTAATCGATGTTTGAGTCTAGGTGAGAAATCGTGACAGCCCTACGTGTCTGTATAGGATGTACTAAGGCATGCCCTGCACTTTCACTCCTCCTTCCATTGTTAGGTTTGTCGAGGCTGGTAAGGCAGGTAGTTATTAATTCACCGTTCTTTTACACAACACCACATTCAAGCTGCATACAGTGTTTAGTTACCCATGCTGCCTCTGGCTACTGCTCACTCCAACTGCCTCAGTAGCATGGGTCAAAACAACCAACCACCCAATCCCCGTAGTCTCAGTGACCTTTGACATTGGCCTTGGTGAGCAGCACAAGTTGAACTGTCTGCAGCAGCGAGGGACCAGAAAAGCGTCACAGGATGGATTGGGGAAAGTATACAGAATGATTGCCTGACATTGGTATGATCGGCTCCAATACTTTGTGATTTGTGTTACAGTACATTTTGACTCCCCCCAGACCCCCCCCAAAACAAAAGAAGCACAATCATTTTGTTTTATTGCCCGCTTTGGGGGGCCAGTTCAAAATATGGCCTAACACTCTTTAAGGGCAGAATAGAAATGTGAATATAGTTTCTCTTCTCTCTCCATCCACACTTTTTCCATTGTCAAGAGCTTTAAGAAATGTCACTTGGCCTCGTAATTTAAGATACTGATTATTAGAAGGTGCCGTTACATGTGCAGTGAGGGAGCAATGCTATGGCTGTGATTTAGTAGCACTTTTGAATCAAAGCAGTTTAGTTTTCCTCATTCTTAGCCTGACAGTCAGTTTTAAATCTTACTGGCTAATGTTTCTGCAGAGATATAGACTTCTTGTGTACCTTTATATACAGTAATATAGAGTTATTGTAAATGTTGTATGTGCCAGGGGCAGTAAGCTGTTGTCAGTTCGAGGTTATGTCGTAGCATGAGCAGTGCTTGTGGTGTGGCTGTTGGTGATGGCTCTGAATCTGTTTCGCTTTAACTGTGTTTTTCTTGTAGGAATTTGCTCTCTCTCATCCACCGAATGATCGAGTTTGTGGTGCGTGAGGGACCCATGTTTGAGGCCATGATCATGAACAGAGAAATCAGCAATCCTTTATACAGGCAAGTTTTGATGACACTGCTTCTGTTGCGGACCTGTCGCTGCTTCATTACGACGGTGATCATTTAGAAGGGGCCTTATCAGTTAATAAAGAGTTTGGAGGTGTAGTATGTAAATATAGCCCTGCGCTCGTCAGTCCATACAGCCCATATATGGATATTTAGCTGCGTAAACAGGCCTTTCTGAATCCTCTGTTTTTATGATGTCATGAAAACCAGCACATTTCCGTGTATCTAGCTGTTCAGCCTTCAGATGTTTAGCTACACCTAGATTTTCAGCCTGGGGTACCTTTTTGGGCGTTCATAGAAAAGGGTAGCCAGTCAGAGCTAATTTACATATGTTTAGAATATGGCTATGCAAGGTTTGAACTTTCCATGCACTCGAGGAGACAAAAATACAAGAGAACTGTAAAATATGTGTCCTTTCCACAAATAAACACACGTTAATTTTTCAGATATGTATTTCTCCATGTAAATAAATTAACATTTGGTTTGAATTCCACAGGTTTTTATTTGAAAATCAAAGCCCAGCTCATGTGTATTACCGGTGGAAGCTATATTCTATACTACAGGTGAGTGTCATTACATTTTAAGAGTGCTGAATTTATAATTACATGTTATCAAAAGCCTTGTCTTAGATGGAGAAATTTAACACCAGTAACACTTTGGCTTTGGAAATTATTAGGACTGTATCCGACTCCGAATTTTGTCAGTCAAATCGGATTCGCCCGTCCTGGTCGACGATTCGACTATTCGTTCACGTTTTTTTTTCTCCATGTACATTATCTAGTACTCAGTAAATCAGTCTGCATATGGTTCAGATCTGATCCTCCTCATTTAGAAAGTCAGCAGAGTCACAGGAACATATTTCTGAACTAAAAGAGGCGGGGCTTATGATGATCGATCTGAACTGGAGCCTGATTTAATTACAGGATACAGCGCCGGGCAGCAGCGCGTATTAATGCTAAACATTAGCGCTTATAGCTTCTAGTCTTTATAATCTCACTCCTAACAGCTCCTTCAGTAGGAGCACCCTTCATCTTTCATCTCTCATAAATAATGAACTGCTAAATAAAACCAGATTAGTCCATATTTATATTATTTTAGATGAAAAGGAGAATGGTAGACCTGAAACTGTTTATTATATTCCCCGCGCTGAAATCATTATCTCTCGTTTATCGGCAGGCGTATTAAGTGACTGTACTTATCCTTAAATAAAGATAATCTCAGCTGTAGATGAATAAATAAACATATCTGTAATTTCGGTTCTAAAATAATGGAATTATAATAAAACATCTCCGCTCCGTTTCTCCTTCACCGCAAACAGCCATTATGTCTAAACCGAAAGTCAGCTCCCTCGTTTGGAGCAGTGTTGGATGTCTGACTAAATGACGAGCAGAATTCGGTTTCATTTGTTCGGATTCTCTTCTTCAAAACCTCCTCCAGACTTTCTCTGAGACATCGCTCCACCCGTGTGTCTCAGCTTCGCGGCTTCCTAAGCGGTGAACCGCCAGTGTGTGTCGTCGCGTGGATTAATTTTTTAGCAGGGATACGTCACTAGACCTTAAATACATATTTATTATTCCCCTTTAATAATGATTAAAATGTCTTTTTTAATTCTTAAAGTTCTTGTGCATTTTTGTAAGCTTTAGTCTGTTTTACGGGGGGGAAAAAAGGTCACTGTTTTCAGTCGACTTAAAGGGTCGCCAACTGACGATTCGAATCGTCGACTTCTAGAGGGCAGCCCTAGAAATTAGACCTGTCAGAAGCAGTCAAACCACCATGTGTAGTAACACCACAATCGCAGGTCTGGCACACTACATTCAGAGGTTGAACCTCATGCCAGATGAGGTGGATGTTCTTGGCAGTCTCGGAAAATAAACAAGTCTCAACCTTAATATAGGTTTTAATAAAGGCAGTTTAAATCAGTGTCACAATTAAATAGTCAGAAAAATCTAGATTTAATATTTTCTCCATATCGTTCCGCCCTAGTCTCATTCAGAGTCAGCATGGATCAGTTACTTCAAGTCTGCGGTTTTAGGTGTCAGTCTTGACACTAAACTCTCCGAAATTTCATCCGCAGGGAGATTCTCCAACTAAGTGGAAGACGGATGACTTTAGGATGTTTAAGAATGGCTCGTTATGGCGGCCGCCTCCTCTAAACCCTTACCTGCATGGCACGCCCGAGGAGGAGGAGGAGGAGGATGACGAATCAGAAACCAGCAAGAAAGGATCCCTGAAGGATGAGTAAGTTGCTCAGTTGTTTTTGTTTGCCTTTCTGTGAGCTATAAAAATGTGCACATACAGGCGGGGTCAGATTCTATTTGGGAGCTGGATTTCATCTGTGAGCATTGTTCATATTTATTGCTTACAGTAATTCATACTGGGTCCTAAACCTGAGGATCTCCACCTCCTCTGCCCCAAGGCCCACCTGGTAATAACTACAAAACGGCCCACCAGAAAAGTAAACTCATCTTTTATAAATATAGTTTCTATTAAATAATAGTATATAGTAACTATTTAAATAATAAATAAATTAGCTTAAAGAATAATTATGATGCGTCCAAATCCAAAAAAAGTGATCATGTGGCAGCATGTCGCTGCCTGAAGGACGCTGAGTAGCAAACTCCCACACACTGACCCCGGTGACCCCACTGAGTGGCTACCAAGCCTCTCGCTGTATATACTTTTGATTCATTTGATTATTTAATACATGTACCTTGTTTTATTTATTTACTGTTTCTTCTTCTTTGTTATTTTATGTATTGCATGTTTCACATATAAAACTAAAGTAATATTAATATTTGATATTAATTCTACACTGTATGTTCAATGTAGAATTTTATGCTTTGGCAACATTGTATATAATACAGTCATGCCAGTAAAACTTCACCTCATTGAATTGAGTTGAACTGTGAAAGTGCCCTGAGAATCCTCTCCCTCAGTGACTAGCCAGCAGCTGTGTTGTCTCAAAGTAAATATGTTTAATAAGGTCGCTGCTTCTGTGACTGAATTTTCCATATGAACATTAATATACATATATTCTGAGTGATTTCGGCCCTGTGCAAACCAACTGCCTCCATCTGAGGACAGGCCCACAGACCACTAGAGTTGCTTCATGGCCAACTGGTGGTCTGCAGCCCTCAGGTTGGGATAGTCTGTCCTAAACCACATCCTTGAGTCTTTTCCATCTTAATTCACATTTATGTCTTGATTAAAAAAGTATGGGTTGTATTTATGGAAAAGGTTTGGGTGCCTGGTTACTTCTTCTTTTGTTTATTAGGAACATTAGCTTGTGTTAGTGTTGTGTTAAACTACAGAAGCAAAGCTCGTCGTGATGTTGGGGTAAGATCTACGTGGTGTAGATTCGATTGGTGGACGTTTTAACCCTGTTCCTCTGTGCAGTGAGAGAGATAAGCTGGAGGAGATGCTCCGTGGTCTATCCCCGAGGAGGAGTGATGTTGCAGAAGCCATGCTGTTCTGCCTCACCCACGCTGACGCAGCCGAGGAGATTGTGGAATGCATTGCCGAATCTCTGTCCATCCTCAAAACTCCGCTTCCGAAAAAGGTCGGACCTGTTCAGGCACAATATGGAACATCTGTCTGTCTCTGTCTCCGTCTATCTGTCTGTCTGTGCAAGTCTGTGTGTATGTGTGCATGTCATTTATTAGATATATAAAATCTAAAACATTATAATAAATGCATTAATTCAAACAAATTCTCTGCTGTAAGATTTCAAGTGCTTCAGAGTTTTGGGATAATTGAAATGGTGCAGCAGGAAACACAGAGGTGTATTTGTTTTGTTAGTACAAGCTTGTTCTCATTACCAAAATGAAAGATTGTGAAAGATTGTTTTTGTCTATTTTTAAAAAAATATATATTTGTTTTTTCTTTCCACCAGATTGCGAGGTTATATTTGGTATCGGATGTCTTGTATAACTCCTCGGCTAAAGTCTCTAACGCGTCCTACTACAGAAAATTGTAAGTGAGCTACTCGTTCTGTTCACACATCACCTAAGTATGTCATATCATGTCATCATGTATTTGCTCTTGATCCTTGACAGCTTCGAAGCAAAACTCTGCCAGATATTTGCAGATCTCAACGCCACCTTCAAGACAATACAGGGCCACTTGCAGTCAGAGCATTTTAAGGTAACTCAGAATTGCTTTGTTTGATGACCTGTCATTCCTGAAGCCTTTTTTGGCCATCATTTCAGCCTCACCCTGTGTTATAGTGTGTGTCTCTTGGTGCCAGCATTTCAGAAAAATGCCTCCATTCATGTTCTGGGATGAATAATTTATTATAGTTCGTTTTTATGTGACCATTTTCCAAACTCTCTTTTTCTCTTAGATTTAAACTGGCTGTTGTTACTGTGCCTTTAAGACTTGTGTTAATGTACGCTACCAGTGAAAGATTTAGACACCGCTACTTATAGAAGAATTTTATCTTAATGCTTTACTTTAGGATAAAACTGAAGACTCAAGACTATAAAATAGCACTCATGGAATTATACAGTCCACCTTAAAACCTTCCAAAATCGAACTTTACAGGAGGATGAGACAGCTCTCTTAACCTGCAGTGGAGGCTGATGTAACAAGGGGTTTCTGAGCAGTTATGGATTAATTCTATTGGTCTGTCCATCATGAATATTCAATCCTGAATACAATTAAATACCAAGGGGAACTAGAGCTTTTAACCTCCTGAGACACGGGCTTGGTTGGTGTGCAGTTTGAATTTCTCCTAGCTATTTGTGATTAGTAGGACCCAACCAGTATAAAAACTAAACGTTGTTTTTGTACAGGAAGCCGTTTTGGCAACATTGTAAAAAGTGTCATGGTGCAGAGAAGCAGAAATGTAATGTCCTCATAAGAGGACACTGGGGTCTCACGAGGTTAAACTGTGCAAGAACTGGTATACATTTTTTGCACAATAAAATATTAGACAATTAGACGTGGACAGTATGGCGAAAGTAATACTGAGATACATCGATTGGCCTCACCGAATCATGAGTATAAGAGTATACCAAAAGTGGTACATCACTGGAGGACTTCTGTGGTGTTTAGGGTGGGACAGGACAAGTGAATATAGAGCCAGTCTTGAATTAGCAGCCCCTCAGCAGTCCCACAGTACAAGAAAATATTAGTCATGTATGCTTCAGCACCTGGGGGCCTGAGACAGCGTTGTCGTCTGATTCAGCAACGTCAGGCGGTCTCTGATGAAGCAGACTAGACAGCAGGAGGGGACTGAGGGTCTGCTGCGTTTGCTATTTAACAGCGGCTGTCAGGATGTCAGGGGGCTGATGTTCTTTACGTCTCCCTCCGCAGCAACGAGTGATGTCGTGTTTCCGTGCATGGGAGGACTGGGCGGTGTATCCTGATCCGTTCCTCATCAAACTCCAGAACATCTTTCTGGGACTCGTCAGTCTGGATCCAGACAAAGAGACCCCCGTAGAGCTGGTGCCTGAAGTGAGTCTGGTTTCTGTGGTATATGTTACCGTGCTCAGGCTGTCATCGTGTTAAGGTTTTAATTCAGTTTCTGCTTTGCCCATGTACGTCACATGAAACAAAGAGCACTGGACTGCTGAGTACGTTAGTGTGCACTGTAAACATTTGGTCAGTGTCACGTTTATGGAAAGGTAGAGTGTGTCACCATCGCTGAGATTGTAAAACTATATTTAAGGCAGTAATCTGTTTGAATTAACCTGATTTTAACTCGTCTGTGAAAACTGGACTGCTAGGTCCATTACATCTGCTCAGTTTTCGTTCTATGATGGATTTGAATTCTGTTCCTGTTAAATCGGCTTCTCATCATACAGCGAGACTTAAGCGGCTTACGTCTTAGCAGTAAACCAGTGGTGTACTTTAATCAGTAAGTGAGTGCTGAGTTAATGTGCTCTATGTTAGCAGCCACCTGAACAGGTGGAGGATATAGACGGCGCCCCTATTGTGGAGGAGGAGCTCGATGGCGCTCCGCTGGAGGATGTCGATGGCACTCCAATTGACGGAGCTCCTCTGGATGGAGCTCCATTGATGGACGACCTGGATGGCATTCCCATAAAGGGGGCCGAAGATGAACTGGACGGGGTTCCCTGTGAGTGATGCAGACCAACACAGTACAGATGGTTTTGGCCACGATTCAGCCAGACGCGTCATTTACACAGCTTAAAGCGAATCAATCAAACAGGATTTATTTGTAAAGCGCTTTTTACAACTGGTGTTGTCTCTAAGCAGCTTCACAGAAAAGCAGTTTATATAAAGGAAAAGAAAAACATGGGGTCCGTGTACAGATGTAGGGAAAGGAAATCTGGGTTTAAGACCCCGTGAGTAAGCCAGAGGCAACAGTGGCAAGAAAAAAACTCCCTTAGAGTACGAGGTGGAACCCTCGAGAGGAACCAGGCTCGAGGGGGAACTCATGCTCAGGTCTATCCTTGTTGAGGAGAGAAGGACAGCTAACAGGAAAAGGAGCTTAGGACATCTGTTAGATACAGTCTGATTAATCCAGGAGGTAGTAATGGCAAAAGTAGAGCTGACCCATCAGTTCTCTGTTTTAGTGAGAGTTCATGATCAGTGATCAGCTGTAGTTGATCAGAGTTTTTTTCGTTTTTTGAATAGTAAATATAAATACTACACGTTACCAAACCTGATGCCAAACACTGAAATGACATTATGTAGATACAGTTTGACACCAGAGGATAGTCGATCAGCCAAGACATTTTCTGCTTCTTGTTGTCTTCCCTTCAGGCTTAATAGCACTTAAATACACAGCTCGATAAATTCAGTTTAACTTGGTCATTATTACAATACAGGGTTGTACAGTATAACGAAACACAGTCAGGGTCCTTCTCCGGTGCAAGAATGTGCGTGCGTGTATATGTATGTATATGTATTTAGTGTAGTGCAAAGACAATTAGACAAAAACAATGTGTGCCTACAGTACGGTACGATATGTGAGTAAGAGCAGTATTAGTTTAGTATGTGGTTGTAAACAGTGAGTGTGTGTGTGTGTGTGTGTGTGTGTGTGTGTGTGTGTGTGTGTGTGTGTGTGTGAGTGTGAGTGTGTGTGTGTGTGTGTGTGTGTGTGAGTGTATAAAATGTGTACAGTGCAGGTAGGAGAAGCAGCTAATGTTCAGGTAACAGCCAAGTTGCTTAGTACAGATGTTCAGTATAGATGAATAAATACACATCTGAGAAGTTCAGGTATACAGGTTAAGGTTAAAGTGTGGTGCAAACAATCCTGTGAGGTAGTGGAGCCCAGTGTGCTGGAGGATCCTGGCTCTGTTCTGGTAGTGTGACCAGTTTGACAGCTCTAGGGTAAAAGCTGTTCCTGAACCTGGAGGTTAACCAACACTATCTGTACATCCAGTTTATTGAGTTGTGTATACAGGAGCTATTAAACCTGCAGTGAAGAAGTTGTTATATTTCCGATTATAAATTCTAAGTCTAATGTTATCTGTGGCTCCACGTAGCTAATATTTTCACTGTTGATCTGCTGACCAAACTGATTAAACAGTCTGACTCAGCGAAGAAACAGTCCTGTTCTCATTTTCTTTATCATTTAATTTTTTTGTGCCCTTTTTTCCTTTGGTGGCTAAAGTTTTGGCTGGGTTAGTTTGGGTGCCTGACGTTTCCTTGTTTAGTTGTAGCGCTGCAGCTTTGAGGCTAATGTGGTTAACAAGTAATCAAATGTCCCACCAATTAGCGTGGTGCCAGTTGCATGCATAAGTCGTCATGCGTTACCTCAGACTGGTTTCAGGATGCAGTTTGTACAGTGCTCATGACTGGTTATAGACTTTCATCAGTTCTTACCTCAATTAGTGTCATAGCTTCTCATCAAACACATTTGGGTAAAGGGTTGGGTAAAGGTAAATTCTGTAGGGCATGGAACAGTTCAGAAGGCTGTACTTCATCAACCTGTCGTTTCAGAAACCAGCGTTGAGGAAGTGGCTGTTCAGAAATAATGATCGCTTTTTGAATTTAATATATATTTTAATGTTTAGTAGATGGACCAAAACCAGCTTTCAAGATGGCCCCATCAAAATGGGAGGCGGTAGATGGCTCTGCTCTGGAAGGGCAAGGTCTGTCGTATTATTGCTTCATTCATATCTTCCTTATTCATTTTCATTATATTTTTGGAGCTGTGATTTGTCCCCAAAATTGACCTCCCTGTTTTTACTTCGCAGCTGTGACCACGTCGAAATGGGAAGTCTTTGATCTGCCAGAAGAGTCCGAGAAGAGTAATGAGAGGTGAGCACTGTAACTGTAACTGTAGTTACTTGGTCAGATTAAATGTTCTGTTTGCTAGATTTGGTTCTGAAGATGGTTGTGACCGTGATTCTGTATAAACGACCAATTTAATGTTTTCTGTAGCAGGAAAACGCATGAATCTGACGTCAAAGAGACTCTGAAGAGTTCCTACTCAACAGAACAGCCACCTCACTCCCAGCCCATTAAAGAGGAATACCAAGACTCAAAATCAGCCAAGCTGTCCGAGATGAGTGAAGAGAAGCGTGCTAAGCTGCGGGAAATCGAGGTATCCATGTGCTCTTTTCTGCAGAGTCTATTGATAGCTGATACAGTACGCACCGTTAGGTAGGACACTTGTTATTGCTATTAGTCTGAAATGGCTGTAATCACAACCATAAAAGTGCTTGTCTTGTTTTTTTGCTCGTCACGCTGCAGAGTTTTTTGTTTGGAACAAATAGTTTGGAGCCAAGCTACAGTGATAAACACACTAAAGAATTTCAGTGGTGTTCTGTCCACAAGTAATGTGCCATGACTTTTCCAATTGGAATTGGAATTGTGTTTTAAATATGCAGAAGTATGTTCTCTATAGGGGAGGTGTAAGTTATTTACACTTGAAATTTGACGACATGGAATTTGACCAGGACCCAAACAAAAGGAAAAACGTATAGGTAGCGTATTTTGCAGGTCTCTGTCCTGGGTTGTCTTCTATACTTGTGTTATTGTACGAACTTACAGTAAAACTAAATGAAGTAAGGAACTACTGTAAAACTGTTATTAAGTTAATCAAATTAATAAATGATCAAGTTATCAAATTCAATTTGGTTAAATTACTGGTTATTGGTTAGTAATTTTGACATTCGAGTGACCGCATGTTCAGTGAATGGATATCAGGTCGACCACCAGGAAGGAAAAACCAGGAAAGCTGCTAAAACTCACACTTTCACTGTTGATTTGTTGAACAACTGTTTACACAGTCCAGAGATGGTGAATGAAACTCACACTGGGCGTTAGTCACAGAGTCTCTCGCATTTCAAAACGCAGACTGAAGACCCATATTGTTTTGAAGCGATTCAGCTGTTAGATTTTGAATCTGTGGCATTTAAAGGTCTAGGTTATTGCCTGTCCCTTGTCAATTTATCATAATCTCTAGGGCCAGAGCTGGAGGCTGTTTCAGTGTTGATCGTGGTGAGGTTTTAGGCTCTGGTGTTACAACTGGGTATTGAGAATAAAGCATCGGTTGTAAGTCGCACAGAACTTAAGGTAGTTTGTCCTGAGGAAATTTAGGTTAGCCTGCTTTATCATAATGTAGGGCCAGAGCTGGATGTTATACGTGGGCTGTCTCTTCAGATGAGCTAAAACTACAGCTACCTGGTAACACTGAGGAAGACTTGTTTCCTTACAGTCTGCTAAAATATATTACTAATAAATAAATCAGTAAACAAATTTCCACTGTTTCTGGACCTAGCTAACGTCACCTGCACTAGGGATCCTGTTTAATGAAGTTGAGCTGCTCCTGCCTCTTTAGTCATGTCCTTAGCAGAATGTTCTGGTGGTCTTTCACAGTGGTACAGTGCAGTATACATACAATATGAGCAACACTTTAGCAAACAGACACAGCCTTTCATTGATTTGATGCTCTGTCCATCATCTCTATTATGAAATAGAATGCGTACCTGAATAGTGATTTCTGTTACCCTTTGCACATCCCAATTCCATATATCAGCTCCTCGCTTCCACATCAGTGCACCCCAATGTGTTCATGCTAAACCCTTCCAACAGTGCAGAATTCCATTCATGTTTCCCTAATGAACCCTCTTTGTTTGTTGCAGCTCAAAGTGATGAAGTTTCAAGATGAGCTGGAGTCTGGAAAACGGCCGAAGAAATCAGGACAGAGTATTCAGGAGCAAGTGGAGCTCTACAGGGATAAGTTATTGCAGAGGGTGAGTAATTAGTCTAGAACAGTCGTGCTGCTCGTCGTGCCCACAGAGTAGCCGTACTGAGGTTGTTATTATCTTTTATAGGAAAGGGAAAAAGAGGTGGAGAAAGACAAGGAGAAGGAGAAAGAAAAGAAAGAAAAAGAGAAGTCTGAGGTCACACACAAAGAGAAGGAAAAAGAGGATTCTTCATCGAACAGAAAAGAAAAGTAAGCCATGTTGTGAAAACACAGCGGGTTTGGACGGGTTTGGGCGGGTTTGGGCTTTCGGCCCATGTTTTGGGTTAACTCTTAAATACCACCACATGACCGTCTGTTTGTTAATCGTTTTTGCGATACTGGACTTTAACTGGCTATACTATCACAGGAGCCCACAAACCTGTCACACTGTTGTTCACTGTGTGCGGTGAACATTCTGATAGTTCACTGTGTCAGAACTGTTGCTGTGGGTTTTGATGACGAGAATCAGCGTAATGCAACAAAAAGTACCTAGCTGCTTTAGTGACATGTTCATTAATATACTCATGCGTGATAAATGTTTAAACTCGCATGTACAGAAATTTTAACAGTGAATTGAGGAGAGGAATGAGAAATGTAGGATTGTGCTACCTAAAATGGAAACCACCAGGACCAATTAAAACCGCTGAAGTGTAGTTTGTACTGAGGAAAATTGGTGGCTGTCTTACTGGACAAGTAACAAAAGCTGTCTCTTCAGATGAGCTAAAACTACACCTAACCGGTAACACTGAGGAGGACTTGTTTCCTTACAGTGCGCTAAAAAAATATTACTAATAAATAAATCTGTAAATTAATTTCCACTGTTTCTGGACCTAGCCAACGTCAGCTGCACTAGGGATCCTGTTTAATGACGTTGAGCTGCTCCTGCCTTCTCAGTCATGTCCTTAACATGTCCTTGGCGGTCGTGTTTAGCGGTGGTACTGTTCAATATACATACAAATTTAATGTAATCTAATGTGACAAAAGGAACCAACTTGGAACCATGTTGCTTTAGTAACATGTTTATTAATATACTCATGTGCAACTTTTGTTTGAACTCGCATGTACAGAGGTGTTAATGGTGAATTGGGGAGAATAGTGAGAAATGTGGGATTGTGCTACTTAAAATGTAGACCACTGGGCATGTTGAAATGTAGAGGAGTGTAAAAATGAAGACTGAAAATGAAGAGTAATAAAACAATAAAAAGCTTTACAGTTGATGAATGGAAGTGGTTCAGCAATCACAAGTTTTGAATATCATGTTGGTTCTGGAGACCTGAAATATAATCCATCCACCCAAACAAGTTTGATTATTTCCCTTGTCTACAGTAATGAACTGGAAACTAGATTTCTGTTGCAGTATAGTCTAATAACTGGTCATTTTTCCAAATCGAGACAACAGAGGTTCAGACTGACACCTATATCACTTTATAGTTTGTGAAAGCCGTATAGTTTATCTAGAAAGTAACTGGAGCTTTTCTGCCTTCTACCGGCAACTGCAGTATTCTTTTCTTTCCTAAGTATTATTTATTACTGTTTGTTTGTTTTATTTATTACTGTTTGTATTATTGTCATCATTGCTGATAATCACTGCATGTCTCTGCTTAAATTAATTCTGTCTGTTATGTACAATGAGCTGTCTGTTCATATTGCTCTATTTCATCAGGAAGCGTAGGCACAGTCCATCTCCCAGTCCCACCCGCAGTAGCTCCAGCCGTCGCGGCCGCTCCCCTTCTCCGCGTTCCGAGCGCTCAGACAGATCCTACACCAAGGATAGCTCACGCTCCTCTTATAAAGACTCCCCGCGAGACAGTAGCAGAAAATCATCCAAAAGGTATATAGTCCTTTAGACCTCTTACACGCGTCTTTCCATTTCTGTATCGGCCTTCAGACTTAGTCATGCTGGATTAGAAATGGGCTACCAGCGTCACTCTGTTTTTTTTATTTTTTGTGCTGTCTATGTCTAAAAAATTTCTAAAATAATTATGTCGCTGCTTGACCAACACAATCTGACAGTACCTGACTCTGTATCTGGTGTAACCCCAGTAACCTCCATTGGCTAAATTCACTACATTAGTAAGAATGATCATTTCTATAATGCCAGTGTTTTTGTCTGGGTCGTCCTTATAAATTTGGAATGATGCAAAAAAATTATGGGCATTTGAGATGAAATATTATTTTTATGATGTATTATGTTCATATAAATGTAAAAAAATTGTTCCTATTGAATAAGCGCCTCAGGTATTGTTCCTATTTTGTTCACTTGCATTCTGAAATACTGATCTTTCTGCATTGAATGTTATTATTCATTGTCTCTCTTTCACCTACTTACCTTGCAGGTCACCTTCTCCACCTGTAACACCCAAACGTTCCCGTAGATCCAGGTCACGAACGCCGAAAAAATCCTCCAAGAAATCCAGGTCCCGTTCCCGATCGCCACACCGTTCTCACAAGAAATCTAAAAAGAGCAAGCACTGAAACACAGCTGGCAACACAGCATTTTTGTGCCTGAATTTCGTCCTGTAAATCTGTGTGGGAAGTGCTCCCCGTTCGGCCTCTCTCCCTTCAAAGTTCACTCCCATCTGCACGCGTACAGTGTCCTCAAGGGTCTACGGAGGGGTGTTTTATATTGTTAAATAAGGGGCTTCCTTCGACGTCTTAATTTGTCACAACAGAAAAGAAGAGGCAACGTCTCGGAACTATGGTATTATTTTTGGTCATGGTTTTTAGATCCCTGGAAAATGAATAAATTAAAATAGTGTGTATGTTTCAGTTGTATAGATGTTTGATTTTCAATAAAGACACAACTTATGTGATGCCTGAGAAGCATTTTTATACTTCAAACTGATGTATGAACTTCTTGCATCGATTTCAGTATACAGTTCGCTATATGCTGCCTATGTTAAGCGTGGAGGCTTGAAGAGACTGGGTTTTACCCCAATTCCAAGATTGAACTTGGCTTCGTTCCAAGCCACAATCAGAATGGTCTTAGCAATGCCAATAGATTCAAAGCTTGACATTACAGTTGGGTGAATGTCTGAGGGCCAGTTAATGATGGCCCTCAAGTGAGAAACTGACCAGTGACGGTTGATAAATATCAAGTAGAGAAACATGAATTCAAACCAGCTGTAAAGACATATATGGTAAAGTCAATGTGGTGCACATGTCCAATATCATTCATCGCTTATCATCACAAGAACAGCTGCACCCAGCAGGAAGGCTGAGACTGCAGTTCGATTGGGAAGGAAGATAAAGGTTACCAGGAACAATAAATGATGATACATTTAGACTGATATGATCAATATTTACTGAGCTACACATACAGAAGTCGTGCCTCAGTGTGGGGTCGGGCCCCCATGTTTGCTAATACATGCCAGACATCTTGGAATGGAGTTGTAGAGATTCCTAATGGTGTCCTGTGATAATCCATCACATACAGCTTGAATATTCTCACACTTCCTGGAGATGTTCCTGTGTAGTATAGGTAGAGTGACCCCAGGTCTTTTGGACATGTGACAACAAACTGTTCACCTTGGTGCTGACCACCGTTCCTCCATTCGGATTCGCTGGTTGTCTCCACCAAGACAAAAGCAGGACTCATCACTGAAGATCACCCGCTGACAGTCTGGCATGACACCAGTCGTTGACGCGGTGTTAAGGGCAGTCCTTGTAACGGTCTGTATGCATGTAGTCCTCCGTCATGCATTCATCTGCCAGAGGTGCTGGCACTAAATGTATGATTCATGGAGGCCTTCACAGAATGTCTGCAGTCATAGGTGTTGGCTCAGTCAGATACAGCGATAAGGCCTGGCCTTTTCTATGTCACATTGGCATGTCTCATGATGTCAAACCTACCCACCAAGTTTAATTCCTGTTGGTTGTTTCTTTTGGGAGAAACTATTTGCGCAACTAGTCTTTTGATGGCTGGGTATGTATAAACCACATAAAATACGTGATTGTTAAGAACTGACCAAATGCTTTTACTAGCAGGCTGCCATTTTTTCTGCCACACCAAGTGCATGGAACAGCGAGGGCCCCACTGCCGCCCTCTGACATCATCACTGTGCGACAACGACTACCTAAGAAATTCTCCCCTCTTTATAATAAATACAACAGTCATGTTTGGTTTATATGTCCTATTTTATGAAGGTATTTGGCAGTATGTTTCAGTATTATATGGTTTTCACAGTCAGTGTTGCTTTTAACAAGACGTTTTAGGCTAAAACTTCTAACACAGAATTTTCCAACAACAAATTCTGTGTTAGAATTTTCCTTCTAACACAGAATTTTCGATTTAACGAGGGGTGAACCGATTCCCGTGCTCCATCATTAACTCAATACAGGGCCAGTTTCCCAGATTAAGCCTAATCCTGGTCTAGAAAGGTTTCCAGTGGCTTCAGCCCCGCCATTGCTTTAAACCAAGCATGCTTCATTGCTGACATAAGAATTTATATATTCTTTTGCAATAACTTCATATTTTTATGCCTCAGAAACAATACAACTGCCCCATGTGTCACATGAAGTAACATTCCAGTCCGGTGTTTTTAGCAGCGGCGCTAATGTTTACAAAACACGAAACCGGAAGTCCTGCGTGTTCTCGCGAGATCGCGCTCTGTCGCCAACAAGGAAGCGGATCTGTGTCGCTGGAGCTCCTGTTTGTTGTTGTTTATTTATTTCGTTGGTTGTTTGCAGAGAAATCGAGATGAAGCTCAGCGGGATTTTGCTGAGCTTAAGCTGCGCTATATTGCTTCGCTTCTGCTCGGCTTCACCCGATGTTTTTGACGGCGTTTTGGGCAGCACGGCCTCCTGCCATAATACCTGCAAGATGACTTACAGCCTGCACACCTACCCGCGGGTAAAGAGGACAAGACACCTAAACACACCTCCATCTCCTCAGCAGAGAGGCTTACTACTCAATAACAGTCTGCCGGCAGTACAACAGCACGGAGATAGCTTCCATTAGACTCGGGTCATTATCGACAGTTTATAGGCGTTGGTTCTGTAACTCCTCTCAAGTTCTTTAAAGGGGGATTTCACCTGTGTGTAAAATTCCTATGCATAATATTAGTGGTTAAGATGTAAACAGAGCCATTTAGAGTGAGTTTGGCATGATGTGGTTGATTGTAGAGACTCAGATTCCTTTACAGTGGAGTGGTGGTGGTGAAGGTGGTGAAGGTGGTGGTGGTGGTGAAGGGAACCAGGACTCACACCATGTCTACAACACAGACATAGACACTTAATTTACTATCCACCAGCCAGCCTACACGTGTCTCATGAGGTTTCATATGGAATGCTAGTGATGGGGAAATTGTGGGAAATCTGAAAGCAGTGCGTTCCCTATGGGTCTGTTTTGCCTTTTAACGCCCTGCATGCATCCTTCCATCATGAATTTATTCAAGTATGTTTATTAATAAGCTGTTTTAGGCCAAAATTGTTTCAAAAACTTTTGCATAAAGTTCCTCTAGAGGAAAGCAGTTGACTCCAAAACACTTGTTTGCTTACATGGTAATTATGATAAAATTATAAAATAATTCAATTTAATTGTGCAGATTACAAGATTGGTGGAGTTCCCCTTCCACCAACTGTGCTTGGTATCTGTTTGGTCAGTATAAGCTGCCAATGTAGGTCAGTAATACAGTTAAACTCTCTAAACCGTTTCACTTAGCAGTTAGCATTTCTCTGCTTGTGGAAACCGTGTTGCTGTTGTTGTTGTTGCTGTTGTTGTTGTTGCTGTTGTTGTTGTTGTTGTGGGATGTTTCGTGGGGAGGAATGAAGATACAAACCTACTAGAACATAAATCCTAATACGCTAGAGTATAGCTTCTTACTCAAACTTCCAAATCCACCTTAAATGGTGCCTTGTAGGAGCAGCAGCAGGTGCTGGAATATGACTGCAGCACCAGTTTAAGGTGGAACAGAAACTTGAAAGGGAAGACAACGCTGCGTTCTGATTGTTTCTCTCCCGGGACGAACATAGAAAAGGGAACCCAAGCATTGGTCTAATAGGAACACAGGTAAAGGAACAAGGGTTCCACTAGGATAGAATGCCACATGAAAGAGAGAGAGAGAAAGAAAGAGAAAGAGGCTGAAGAGCTGTTTTGTGGATGAGGTGTGGCTGTGAAGAACCTTCTTGAGCTTGTACTATAATATAATGGTTCTGTGAACAACACGCAAGGGTTCCTCACATTCAGACGTCTCTTTATTGAACATGGTTCCCTAAGAACCTCAAGTCTGGTGTATTTATATTTGAGTGTCCTCAAGGGACTCAAATTTAGACTGACACTCTTTAACGCAGCACATTAAAGGGCCCATCTCTTAGACTTATCTTTTATTGTATTCTATATTACTTTGTTTCATCTATTTATCACTTTGAATTAAACAGGCTGTTTTAATTACTCTGCCTTTTTAAGACTAATGTATGTATATGAACTCTGTTCTGATTGGCTGGCCGTTGTGCCTGGTAGTAAAAACACTTCTTATGAAACACTCTTTATAACTTCAGTCTGAGCGCGTGGAGCTAGACTTCTGTGTGCTGTATATCGTCGCTGTCCAAAGAAAAACAGGCATCTCCAAAACGGCAACTTTACAGGAGAGGCCAAAAACCTTGTTTAATTTGAATGGAAGTCAATGGAACCAGACGTCTTTCCAAGCAGTTTTGGGCCACTTTTGTTGGTCCACTCTTCATGAAATTGCCACACAGTGTAAAGAGCAGCTCATGGGATTAAATGAGACATGAAAGTAAAAATCAACAAAAATGGAGATGCATGTTTTTCTTTGGACAGCGACAATGCGTGGGCATACGGAAGTGCGTTGGTGACATCACAAAATGCTGTCAATTCCCAAGAGGTTATGTGGATAAGAATAAGTGGTTTAGAAACTTTAGCGACATTTTTTCCATGCTGCATGGGAACTCTTATTTTGGGAAAGCAGGGAAATGTGGGATTCCGGGATATGGGCCTATGAAATTTACATTCAGGTTTAATAGCATGAAAGTGTCTATCGTAAGTTGAAGATTGAACTGATAACTTTGGGTTTCTGGATACCTGCAATGATTTAAACATGCCGGTTTTCAGTAAATGAGTGAGCACAACCAGCATCTACTAGTGATAATGATAATAGCGATGAGTCTGACCGGACAGTGTTTTTGTTGCTGCCGTGCTGAGCTAACTGAGCCTGGTGTCTGTTCTGTTGGTTTAGGAGGAGGAGTTGTACGCGTGTCAGAGAGGCTGCAGGCTCTTCTCCATCTGCCAGTTCGTCTCGGTCCAAACATCCGGTCGGTTGACAGCGTCTGAAAAATCCTCGAGTGTGAATCCAACAAATCTGGACTGTGTGGGACATACCCGGCTTAACAATCATGCGCTGTTGCACCAACACCTTTCATTTATTCCCATGGCGTACCAAAATTGTGACCGCTGACTTGCTTTTTGGCCCTGGAAAAAAGGGTAGATGATGGTACCTAAAAATTATGACCTAAAAAGCTAAATATGGAACAGGCCTACAGTGAGGTGTCTAAAGCTTAACAAATGAGCTCAACAGTGATGTTATTTTGTACTGGTCAGTGCGACACCATTTTAAATGTAATTCTTTAATGGAAATCACATAACTAACGCTTGTAACTTGATATTTATTCTTAATGAGCCGTTTCACCTGTGTTTTCGAAGGTTAATATAGTTAACGTGTGTTGCTTAGCTCCTGCTGGTGTGGGTTCATAACAGTTTAATGTCTAGGTCATAGTGTATAAGTAGCACCCTCTGCTGGAGAAACGTCATACTGCTAAACAGTAGTTCCACGTCCACAATTCAGCTTTAGAGGCCCTTGTTAAATCATGAAGCATTACGTTTTTATAATGTTACAGCTTAAAATATTGTGTTCAATTGTTTATCAATCATCTTTGAGGCATCATCAGCTTTATTAATCATTATAACATCATTTAGAAGTCTAAATAGAATAGCAGGTTTTACAGAAAGCCATACTCGTTTCATCTTTCAGCTAATCGTATCCCAATTTCCAGCTTCAGACAAGCAATTTTGCTATAGTGCACCACTCATGTTTTGTGTTATTGATGTTGCTGCTCAGTAACTGTGTATGTGATTCCTCCTGCTTTAGCCTGTCATGAGGCCTACAGTCAGACAGATGAACAGTATGCCTGCAGTCTGGGCTGTCAGGGTCAACTTCCATTCGCAGAGCAGAGACAGGAGCAGGTAATTCAAGAGGTCATTCAGCCACTTTACATGTCCTGCACGGCTCTTGGCTTCCTAACAGCCTTAGCTGGATTTGAAAATGATATTGATACTAGAGCTGTAAAAAAGTTTTAGAATGATCCAGGTTTTTTTTTTTTTTCTGTTAACAAACAGCAGCAAAACTGAAGGTTCTTAACCTTTAATAAATGGTTCTCTTTGAGTGGTAACCAATAATATGAGGCATCAGCATGTGGACGTCATGCACAGATGGCTTGTAAGGGTAATAATAGGCTTTTGTAAAACATCAGTAAACAAGATAAGGGACTTTCTCATGATCGCTTTTGCTTGATGCCCTTTAGAGAGGTGCCTATTCCATCCTGTGTTTTTCTCTCACATGCACTCTGCATTGCACCTCTCTGCTGAACACCACCAGTAAGGAACGTGTTGACGCTTGGTGAATTTATTTTTTCCCTCTTCTGTGTTTAAGCTGTTGGCCATGATGCCCAGGATTCACCTCCTGTACCCACTGACCCTGGTCAGGGGGTTTTGGGATGATGTGATGAGCCAAGCCCAAAACTTCATCACCTCATCCTGGACATTTTACCTGCAGGCCGACGATGGAAAAGTCGTCGTCACAGTGCTGGAGATGTCCATTTCCAGTCACATCATCTAAAAAAAGTATTAATGTTTATATTGATGACCACATCAAACGCAGTTACAGGAAACACCAGCTAACCACAGACCATGCACAAGCATCTAGTCTTTAAAAATAACTGGCAGTATACGGAAGTTGTGAGGTGTTATCTGATAAGTGAGCTTGAACACTGGCCAGCATGCTCATAACGCCATTAACTATTAGAGTTCCATTAAGGGGTGATGGTGGGTTCCAGACATATAGGACTTGTGCGTGCATTCAACATCTCTCGATCCGCAGTGATGTGTGTACCGGGTGTACTTCATAGAAAGCATTATCACTTACCGTGGGGAGCACAGTGGCCCCCCTGTGGGTGCCTACAGACTGTCGACTGTAGACTGCCTCCACGTTCAGTGCAGGCGGCTCCCCACGCATATCCTGCAGGTCTTTAGCCTCCACGGGATATGGGAGAAGAAGACCCATCATAGTGCCTCTGTTAACACCGTAACACCAGGCACAGTGCTTTCCAGGGCTCGTCAGGTTACTAACTGGACCCTGGAGCACCGGGAACATGTGCCGTGTTATGATGAATCATGGTGCCGAATGTTTTCGGCCATGAAGCGATGGGCCCCAGTTATCAAGGCACTGTGCAGGCTGGTGGCGGTTCCATACTGGTGTGGTGTGTGTCATTGGCTATGTCTGAGCGTTTGAGGTGACTAACCGTACCTGAGGAGTATTCTGAAGAGTTAAGATTAACGATGTGGGCTGCACGTTCACCCCCCCACCGTCGTCACGCCAGATTGGAACTCAGATAATTCACGTTACCTTGGCATAAACACACTGGGCAGTGTTCAGCTTCACTCACCTCACAACTTCCCAAATCGTCCCCAGAGGTAACACCAGTTCATAATCCATACACATACTGTTATACCTTGACCTTTGGCATGCCAGTGTATATGTATAGGAGAGAGAGAGTATACCCTAAATCCCAGAACACCCTTTGAAAGACCTAGGTCTATAGCAGTGTCACTAGAACAACTAAATATGTTTTTGCAAATACAATATTTTACCATATTTATTCACACTGTGCATTTTCATGGTTTGTCACCGTCACAGATGAAGGGATAAGTGAGCCGATTTATAAGGACTATCATAGAGACTACATCCAGGAGAGAGGTGTGATCATGTCCAGGGACCAGAGCAGCTCAGAGGATGATTACAACCTTTTCAACTGCCTCTCCAGGTGAGTCGGAGATGGACTTAGCTAATAGCATCAGCAATAACATGTGCAGGATGCATTTTTCTTTAGGGATGAAAAAATGCATAAGAGCTGCTCGGGTTTCCTTAAATCAGTGCCGATATGCATACTTGGATGAAGATTCTATCAACACTACTATAAGGAGCGTTTCTTTAAGAGGAAATTCCATTAGTTAAAAAACAAACGTCTGCATAATTCATCCATCGAGAGTCATTCAGAGTGGCTTTGGTGTGAAATGCTTGATTGTAGAGACTCAGGTGTTCTTTACAGAGGGGATAGAGGTTGTGATGGGAACCAGGGGTCGCCATGTCTACAACACAGACATACACACTATAGTAACTATCAAAAGCACCAGTGAACCTGCTCGTGTCCTCTGAGTTTGAATGCGGAATGCTGATGATGGTAGCATAGTGCTACGTGTTCGTGCCTCACAGCATCCTGCGTGTATCCCTCCACCATAAATAGATTCTAAAAATCAGTTTTAGACTAAAGTCTTTTCAAAACCGTCACAAAAAGTGTCTGAGTTATCAGGCAGCGTATTCATAACCAAGTCATCTAATAACTGTCTGTGAGCTTTTAACGGTGGACGTCTGGTTCCCATCACCACCACCACCACCACCACTGTGAATAATTCCGACTCAGTTTGTGTCTCTAGAACGAAGCATTTCACACCAAACCCCGCTCTAAATGACGTTTACACCATTTAGTTATGCTGAATTCCTCAGAGATCAGTGGAACTCCCTGAGATCCAGGCTTCTATCCCAAGCTGCTATAACTTGGCAGTAACTGATCAGCCTTGTTTGTCTGTTTTCTAATACGCTTGGATGGGGGTTTATAGAGGGGAATATGGAGCCCTGTTTTTGATTACGCTGTAGGCTCTTGTTTAACTGCACTGCTGCTGAGCTGTCTGTGTATATGAGTTACCATATTTTGTTTGGCCGTCAGGAACCCATGGCTGCCTGGATGGATTTTGACCACCACTCTGGTCCTGTCAGTGCTGGTTCTAATCTGGATCTGCTGTGCTACAGTGGCCACTGCCGTGGATCAGTATGTCCCTGCTGAGGTAAACAATCCCTCATTTTATTTTCTTCAGAGATAAATACATTTAGACATATATATCAAATCAAATCAAGGTTTATTTGTCAAATATATAGTCATACATGGTACAACAGGCAGTGAAATGCTTTTGTGACTGCCCAGCCACATATTATTAGATAAGATAAATGAAATAGAGTAAAATATAAAAGAGTACAAAATGTAAAAATAAATAAAGGTATAAAGTAGAGTGTAGAACAATAAAAAGTGTCATGTAGCATACGAGGTATTAAGTTGTATATAGGGTGTCTGTAAAGTGTCTGTAAAGTGTCTGTAAAGTGACTACAGTTTAAAGTGACTACAGTGTAGTTGTGCAAAGTGGAACATAGATAGTGCAAAAGATTAAGCCTAGTTACTATTTTTATTTAGAGCCCGAATAGCATGTGGAAAGAAACTCTTTCTCATTCTCTCTGTTTTGGTTTTTAAAGCACGAAAATGCTTTCCAGAGGGCAACAGTGTGTGTGCATATATATATATATATATGTATGTGTGTATGTGTGTGTGTGTGTGTGTGTGTGTGTGTGTGTGTGTGTGTGTGTGTGTGTGTGTGTGTGTGTGTGTGTGTGTGTGTGTGTATATATGTATATGTATTCATATATGTATGTATACATACATACACACGCATATATATGTATGTATGTGTGTATGTGTGTGTGTGTGTATGTCTAAAGTTATTCAGAGTGGGTTTGGTGTGAAATTATTGGTTGTAGAGACTCAGATCTTCTTTCCATTGCTGGTGGTGATGGGAGCCAGGGGTCTCCATGTCTCCAGCATGAATATAAGCATCTAATTTACTATCAAAGCCTCCAGTAAACCTACACATGTCTCCTGACGTTTTATGTGGAATGTTAATATGTTGGCAAAATAATTGAATTTTTTTGGGGACTGTTTTTTGCTTTAGCAGCGTCTGGAAATCTGCAATAGATGCCTTTTAGGAAGCTGTCAATCATACAATGCCATGCTTACGGGATTATAATTCCATAATTTAAAAGTGTAATATTACTGTATTTACTGAACCCTTTAAACTTACAATAGTCTTCCAATTCTCTCAGAATGTAAAAAATGAGTCTTGGGTCTATAGAAAAGCTTCCTGTCCAGTGGCAGTTGGAAAAGCTCTGCAGGTGGAGGTTCTCATGTTTTGGAGAAAGCTTGTGCTAGCCTTCTCCTCCCTCCCGGCTGGTTTAGCATGGTGTGATGTAGGGAGAGTTAGCCAGTGGGTGGGGCTTTGGTTTGTCTAAGATGTCTAAGCTCTAAAATACTCCTTGTTCTTACAGAAGCTGAGCATTTATGGAGATTTGGAGTATGTGAAGGATCAGAAACTGACCCCTTACCCACAGTCCTCCCTCGTGATCATCAGCTCCATGAGGAAGGAGAATGAGGCTGGACCACTTCCACCCAAGGTTCAGCTGGACCAGTCGAATATTTAAGGCTGGCACCACACAGTAGAAGGAAATCAAATGAAATGAATGGGAAGCTAGCTTTTGAAGTCTTACCCCTAGATGTTCTTTCTTCAGTCCTTGAAAGGAATTATTTGTTTCAGCACTTTTTTCTATTCCTTCTTTTCGTCTTCTTCTCTTTTTTTTTAGATTGAAGATAATTCTGTCTATATATTGGGGTTTTCCGAGACTATTGACCGCTGTGTAGGGTCTGCGATTGCTTTTTCCTGCCCGTTTGTAGTGACAAAGTGCTCGTTTTATTGATTTCTGTGTTTTAGCGATCACTAACAGCTTGTGGATTGAGGTTTAGCACAGTGGAAGTCTGAAGTTTTGATGTATGTATATATGCTGTGGTCATCCCTTCACTGAAAATGCATTTTAAGGAGGAGATCAGCCAAACATGCCCATGTGGCTAATGATTAATGGAGCATCGTAAGCACCTTTGGATGAATGGAGGATAGTGGTCATGTGTGATCATGCATTGTTAGCAGCAATAACAGTTTTGTTAGTTTGTTTTGAGCTGACCTGTTCATGCAGTTGGATGATGGACAGTTATGGTGTCCCATGTGGGCTTTATTAGAGTTATGAAGTCTGAAGGTGAGCAGAGAACATATGCTTTTAGGTACTGAAATTGAAAACTCTCTTTTTGTATTGTTCTATTTGATCTATTTGTCTTTCGCTCGGTTTAAAAAAGTTCCTGAATAAACACGACGATCAAACGACGAGCCTGTGTGCTGTGTTCATTACGTCCTCCTTGAACTGTAAATCTTCTTATGAGTGTCACAAGTGTGTCGTCAGCTGAGTGTGTTCTGAGCTTTGTTATTTGTGTAGGCCAAACAAAGCTGGCACCTGAGAAACGGATCTACTAGAATGATAAAGTGGTAACCAAGATACCATCTCAAACCACAAGCAGCAGGACCGGACACTGTGGAAACCACATGAAGCTCCTAAGTGTCAGAAAATGAGCCCTTGAACTAACAGACTTGTGGAATATGAGATCCAACAGGACGCATCCTCAGGTGAGCTCGTTTGGAACTTGTTTGTTTGGTGTTAATGGATGTATCTGATATCGGATATGATGCTGATTCATAAGCTATAGAAATACATTTATCTGCACTCATCATTAAAAGAGTGAAGGAGCTGCACCCAGAAGGAGGTGTGGGATTGCAGTGGTGTTGGGAAGGAAGATAAAGGTCACCAGGATCAATAACTGATGATACATTTAGACTGATATGATCAATATTTATTGAGCTACACATACAGAAGTCTGTCTCTCAGTATGGCTAACCCAACATGCCAGACGTCTCGGTATGGAGCTGTAGAGGTTCCTAATGGTGTCCTGTGATAATCCATCCCATGCAGCTTGAACATCCCCACACAGTTCCTGCAGATGGTGCAGTAGGGGTGTAGGGGTGGAGGTGGTGACACCAGACCTTCTGGACGTGTGATACATAACAGCAAACCGTTCATCTTGGCGCTGACCACGGTGCCTCCATGCAAGGATTCGTTGGTCATCCCCACCAAGGCAAATGCGGGACTCGCCACTGAAGGCCCACTGAGTCACTCTACGACAGTCTGGCACGACACCATTATAGTCTTTGGTGATGTTGGTGTGGTGGGCATTGTTATGGCCTGCGTGCATGTAGTCTTGCGTCGTGCAGCCGCCTGGCAATGGTGCTGGCACCAACAGACTCATGGAGGACACCACTTCTCGCTGAATGTCTGCAGTGTTGGCTGTTGGCCGTGCATGTTGGGCAATCGGTCGGTTCTCTCTCTCTCCCTGGTTCATGTAGGTCTCCCACATATCACCTACGTCCTTCTATACACACCTGATGCTAGTGTCCGTACGCCGCAGTGCGTCGATAAGACCATCCCGGAGCCCTGTGATGTAACTCTTCCAGCTGCTCCAATTTCTTACCAACTCTTCTCTGAGGTACACTTCACTTGCAAAGCATGCTACCAACAAACAGCTTGAGTCAGAACAGAAAGCACACACAGTAGGGGTGACCTTATACAGTCAGGCAGCTCAGGGATGAGGCCTTTCCTTGCTCAGGTCACATGTACGGCTGAGCGGGAAACTTGGATCATTGCCATGTCTCAGAATGTCAAACCTACCCACCAAGTTTCATTCCTGTCAGGTGATTCTGTCACCTGTCCAACTTGTGTGTGATGATGAGTGTGTAGTAGTGTTGTGTGTAGAAACACAATTAGTGAATGTATCATTAGGAAACTGACGTGAGCTCTATGCATGTGTACTCGAGTAAGGTTTGGGTAAGGAACGTGACCATACAGCATTTCTCCTCCGAAGTTTCCTGTTTCAAATGTGTGAAATTCCATTCCTCATCCAGCTCCTGCAATATCAGACTTCAAAATCCCCCAAACACCATGTTTGTTTATTAATAACTGAGATTAATCATCTCAAATATGCCAGGTACAGTAATAAGGTACGTTAGAACTGCATGTACACATTATTGTCCACAGCTCCTCCAGTATACCATGTGGCTGTACTGAATACAGGCTTGACCTTATCAGTAATGGTGATGTGTATTGCAGGGACGCGATGGCAGCAAGTCCAAGTCGTCCGAACCTGAGAAAGGTAAGATCTATCCCCAAGTCCTCTATCATTAAATGAGTAAAATGCTATATGTGCTTGAGTCCCTCGGTAACAGCACAGTGTACCTGCCCTCCTCTACCTACCCCGTTCGTCAGTGGTCAGTTTCTGACCACAGGGTCCCTGTGATCCAGGTATTAATGAGTGGTGGATCATTCTCAGCACTGCAGTGACACTGACGTGGTGGTGGGACTGGATCAGACACAGCAGTGCTGCTGGAGTGTTTAAACACTGTGTCCACTCACTGTCCACTCTATTAGACACTCCTACCTTGCTGGTCCACCTTGTAGATGTACAGTCAGAGACAATAGCTCATCTGCTGCTGCACAGTGCAGTGTTGGTCATCCTCTAGTCCTTCATCAGTGCTCACAGGACTCTGCCCACAGGACGCTGCCCCACAGGACGCTGCCCACAAGACGCTGCCCACAGGACGCTGCCCACAGGACGCTGCCCACAGGACGCTGCCCACAGGACACTGCTGGCTGGATAGTTTTGGTTGGTGTCCAGCAGCACTGCTGTGTCTGATCCACACACCCCACAACCACGTCCGTGTCGCTGCAGTGCTGAGAATGATCCACCACCCACATAGTACCTGCTCTGTGGTGGTCCTGTGGGGGTCCTGACCATTGAAGAACAGTGTAATACAGTATACAGAGACACAGATGGACTACAGTCTGTACCTGTAGAACTATGAACTGCTACTATATGGTCTGTGTGGGTTGGTCAAATAAACATTGACGTTGAGTAGCCGCTTCCTTTCTCAATAGCTGTAACTGTGTTCAGGCTTATACATCATCGTCCTGTAGATGATAACCTCAGACAGATACTGCTCTAGCGTTACAGTAAACAGACGCTGGGGTTAAGGGGCGCTCCTTCTTCATCTCGGCCTGTATTAGATTCAGTATTCCTGTCTGGGCTGATGCTGGTTATGTGTATTTGTTTGTCAGGTTGCTGTGGAGAGTGTGGTGGGTGTGGATGTGGGTGCAGATGCTCCAGCGCTACAGCCGTTTGCATTTCTGGGGTTTTGCTCTGCTGCGTTGGCCTTGCTGCTCTAGTGGTCGGGCTCACCGTGACCTTTGCCCTCCCTGACCCTCCTTCATGTGTGACATTCTTCTTATGTCTTTCTTAATTCCATAGCCACCCTAACTCTAGTTCTCTCCCAGGATCACTCTGTCATTACTGTTACAGTGCGATGGACCTATCCTAGTCTACTCATGTAGATCCGGTATATGTGGACCAATACAAGACTAGTATTACACCTGATCAAAAACTTAAAATTGACTTTAACTGGGGATTACTTCTGAGCAGAGAGCTTCAGAGAGATTAGGGAACGCCTTCACAATAGATCGTTGTTGCAGGGGAAGGTACAAAATAATTTAATCCGTTTAACCTGAACAACTTCACAGTTTTCAAATCATTCTATAAACAATTTTCTAATAAAATAGAAATAAAGAGCAATATTCTAATAAAATTAACATCTGGAATGTGGCTCTAATAGCACTCTTTTCTAATGTTATGTTAAAGTTAACATCCAGAATGAAATTCTAATAGTATTATCTGGCATTCAAAGTGTAGAAAGAATTGTTATCTACAGGGGTTGGACAATGAAACTGAAACACCTGTCATTTTAGTGTGGGAGGTCTCATGGCTAAATTGGACCAGCCTGGTGGCCAATCTTCATTAACTGCACATTGCACCAGTAAGAGCAGAGTGTGAAGGTTCAGTTAGCAGGTAAGAGCACAGTTCTGCTCAAAATACTGCAATGCACACAACATTATGGGCGACATACCAGAGTTCAAAAGAGGACAGACTGTTGGTGCACGTCTTGCTGGTGCATCTGTGACCAAGACAGCAAGTCTTTGTGATGTATCAAGAGCCACGGTATCCAGGGTAATGTCAGCATACCACCGAGAAGGACGAACCTCCACCAGCATCACGTAGTGACCTGGCCACTATCCTGCAAGAAGAATGGCTTAAACTCCCTCTGACCACTGTGCAGGACGCAGTACATGTCATTCCCAAGACCAACTGACGCTGTATTGGCCGCAAAAGGAGGCCCTACACCATACTAATAAATGATTGTGGTCTAAAACCAGGTGTTTCAGGTTCATTGTCCAAGCCCTGTAGATTGAAGTTCCAACAAAACTGAAATTAAGTTCTCACAGATCCATTATCCATAATGATGTTCTAATATTCAGTTATTCAGTTGTTATCTGAAGCCAAGTTGTAATAAAACTAATGTCCAGAACCAATTTTTAATATGAGTTTCCAACAGAATTATTTAGAATGGCCAATTTAGAATTTACAACAAAATGAATGCCCAGAATAAAGTTCTAATAGAATTATTATTATATAAAATAAAGTTCAAATGGAATCAAAGCAAGTTCTAATAGAATCATTATCTAGAAATAAGCGCTAATAAAAAACTTCCAGAACAAAGTTCTCAGATTCATCCGGAAGGAAATTCTAATAGAATTAATATTTAGAATTAAATTCTAATAAAATGAACACCAGTCAGGTTATTTGAATGTAAATGAATCACAGAAGTCTGAAGTTTGAATGATCCTGTTCTTTATGATCAGTGCATCGTGACTGCAGGACAGCACAGAATGGGTCAGGGTTTCTGTGTGATGATGGAGTGACCTGCCTTCCTCCTTCTGACCTCTGCAACGGAGCACCTGACTGCCCTGATGGAGCTGATGAGAGCAAACTCACCTGCAGTAACATTTACTTCACACCAACACCAACTCCATCTACCTAACAGCACGTTTGTAATTCACAGAACTGCCGGTGTTTCGTTGCAGGTGATCTACCTGACAGTCTTCCGAGCAACCTGATTTTCCGGTGCGGGAATCCTCGGATCTGGACCTTCATCGACAGAACATGCAACAGCGTTAATGACTGCGGTGACTGCTCAGATGAAACTGGTGTTTGTAAGTTTTCCTTGTATAAGATGCAAATGCACAACTGCAGGGGCACTGAGTTTCTCCAGTGTAAATAAGTTGACAAATAATTTATAGTATTACATTTTTGACAATTTCAATTTCCCTACATAAAAAGATTTATTATATATAATGGGAGTAACCGAAGCTTACAGTCCCCAGTAATCATTAGTTAGCATGATGCTAATTGTAGTGGTGGGAGGTTTCCATCACTTGTTAGGTCCATTAGCCTCCTAGCTCAGGTGTAAACATCTTCAGACTTCACACAGGAAACAGGGATGTCAGGTCTCCCTACTCTAGTCGTCCCATGTTAACATGTTAGCCGTAAGCTAACAAAAGAGTGCAGCTACTGCCCAGTGAGCATCTAACTGTGTTATAAAGTAGCAGATGCTAATTGCTAAGCAATTGCTAATTGAGGCATGTTAGCATAGGCCTACCAGCTTTCATTCTGTTTGCTATTGGCCAGCTGAAGGCAAAGCTAGAGGTCCCCAGGCATTTTGCTCAGCATTTCCCAAATGTGTAACAACACGGCACCAATATACTCTTTCTCCTCTTCTCTCTTTCTTCTGTTGTAAAAACTAGTTTAGTAACCCGTTTTCATCTAGCACAGTGTCAACAACAACATAAAAAAAACACTGTTGTATGTCAGGCCTAGTCAAGTCTTTCAGTAAAATTTGTCATAGTTTATTTTTCAAAATAAAAGTCTGTGCTTTTAAAGTCTGTTTTAACATATTAAGCCAATAGACTGATATATTCTGGCTGTTACCACAAACGTAGTTGGTGTAGCTCAGCGGATAACACCACTACCCGCCAAATAGCCACCACCACACGTGGGGTCCAAATCCCGGGCTGAGTGACTATACTGTGCTATGCTAATTAGAGTCCTTGGGCAAGACTCCTAACACTACGTTGGCGCTACTTGTAATATGATTAATCTTGTACATCACTCTGGATAAGAACGTCAGCTAAAGGCCGTAAATGTAGTCAAGTAGCAAATGAATGTGCCTGACACTTCCTTCTCCAGCTTAGTTCTGGAGCTATATGGCTAATGTAGCCCACAAGTGGTCATTGGTGAGAGTTAACCAGCTTGGTTTTGTGTAGTTAAGTACACTTAAATTTGCACTTTCTTGAGAATTCCACGTTCCTCATTAATATTTAGCTCTTGATTCTCTTTTTTGGGCTCAGTTTTATTCTGTTGTGTTGGTTCAGCTCTTGTTCTGCCACTGTTGTACACTTCTTCCTCTCTGGAGCTTAAGCATATCCTTCTTTTATATCGGTTCCCTGACTTGTTTGCCAATTCTGGTCGAACCTCAAACCACCCCGATCATTGTCCTGTGTAGAAGATCTCACTAGTTTTTAATGTCCTCTCACAGATTTTAAAGACACATACAAAAATGAAACTAAATGAACTAAGACTAACATTACAACCCAGAGGTATACAAAAAAATATCACTAGGCCAGATATTCAATGGATATAGCTACAAACAGAGCAACCGCGGCAGCCATCTTTGGTCCATGTTTCTAGATAGCAGTGAGTCATACAGTGTCAGAAACCTCATCATCCAGTCTACTAGACATTACTGAACGTCTCCACATGGTTTGAGGTCCACATGTGATATTTTAGATCTGCAGTTAGCGCCTTGGTAATTGTGGTAGGTAAGATTTACTGGGTAGCTACATGAGCCTCCTCATATGGAAAATAAACACATGTATATGTATTTATCGACACATTTGAAATTTGCATGAAAATGACCAAAATTTGGGGTTAATGTTTTTAAGTACTGCAGTGAGAAACAGACTTTAGCCCCCAAACATGACCTGACTCACTGACTACACGCAGGGCAAATTGGAGGGCTATAAATTGGACCTATTTGATCTAAGAAAATTCATGGTTTCTCTGCGCAGATGCGAGCTGCCCCCCCTGCGGTGAAGACTGGTGGTCCTGCACACCAGTGGACTTCATGTACTGTGACTGTGTCCCTCGCAGCCTGTGCCGCGATGGCAGGCAACACTGTTTTGACTGGTCAGATGAATATATCTGCCCTAAAAGAAACTCAATAATGTCATAACTTACTGTGTTGTAACAATGTAAATAGACACAATGCCAGTTGCACATTATTCCTTTTTATTGCCTCCTTTATTCCAAAATTATACTACATTATTAATACATTTCTGGAAATGTGTTTACTGGTCATCTCTTTTGGTCACACAAATCTCTCACCCTGGAGATCTCTCATCCAACTGACCTAACACTAATGCATGTGATCCAACCAATCAAGAACTTCTGATGAAGAAGCTCCAGCAGATGATTCCACAGGAGGGTGATCTCCAGGACCAGTAAGTGTCTCTAGCTGTAAAACGTCTGTTCACTGTTTCAGTAACTGTTCAGAAGGTTTAAATCTTCAGCTGAAAAAGTGCACTCAGGTGGGCGTTGAGCAGGTGGGCGTTTGGCCGGTGGGTTCCTCTCAGCGTTTTCCTCCTTTTCGTTGGAAAGTCTTCTCTTTCTGCTCAGCGGTGTGGTCAGTGGCGTACTGGTATCCTTACTGTGTCCTGTTTGTTGTGACGTGCTTTGAGGATCAGGCTTATGGAAGTGGATTACAGTAGCCTGTATTTCACTTTTGGGATCGTTAGAAGTGGAATAAATTCTCTCTCGGACAAACCTTTCCCTTCCATCTACAATGGAAACATAAAAATACATGTTCATTTTTGCATTAGCAAGTTATCTATCTGCATGTTTGGTCACATCAGTTGAGTGCAGTAACTATCCAATAGAAATGCTCCAGGTATGGGAAGGTATGGGAAGTTAGGAATGTTTATTTTGGCCGCTCCTGTAACGTTACCGTATCTGCTTGTTTAAGCAGATGCTTGTTCTTCTTTGGGAAGCAGTGATATGAAGTGTTTCGTTCCGAAATGCTGTATATCCATTTGTAACAATTTATAAAAAGAGTAACAGCTGACATTATGTGCAACCCATTTTTATTTCTCTTATAAAGGTGTTACTGATCATAACATAGGACTTATATTTCTTGAATCTGTAAACTCCCTACAACATACCCTCACCCAGCACTTTATCAGGAACATACCGTCGCTGTCCAAAGAAAAACAGGTATCTCCCAAATGGCAACTTTACAGGAAAGGCCAAAAACCTCTTGTAATTTGAGTGGAAGTCAATGGAACCAGACGTCTTTCCATGCAGTTTTGGGGTTAGCAGCTCATGTGATCCAATGAGGCATAAAAGTAAAAAATAAGCAAAAATAGAGATGCATGCTTTTCTTCTGACAGTGATGATATACTAATATTAGGATCTCCTTTTGCTTTCAAAACAGCTTCAATCTTCCGTGGCACGGGTTCTACAAGATGTTGGAAACATTCGTCTTCAACTGTCCAGTTTTGGTGACCTTGTACCCATAGCAGAAGTGGAACCCAACATGGTCTTTTGCTGTGGTAGCCCATCTGCCTCAAGGTTCAACCTGTGCATTCTGAAATACTCCTCTGTGCCCCAGATGGACAGTGTGGTTATCTGAGCTCCTGTAGCCTTTATGTGGCCGTCCTCTGCTGACTTCTCTCATCAAAAATGCATTGCCGTCTGCAGAACATGCTGACATGATCGCATTTTTGCCTGTCCTGATGGTTTTCGTGAAAACGACCGCATGTACAGTGTCTCAAAAAAGTGAGTACACCCCTCACAAATGCTCAGTAGGGTTTAGGTCTGGAGGCATGCTTGGCCAGTCCAGCACCTTCACCCTCAGTTTCTTTAGCAAGGCAGTGGTAGTCTTGGAGGTGTGTTTGGGGTCATTATCATGTTGGAGTAGTGCCCTGTGGCCCAGTTTCCGAAAGGAGGGGATCATGCTCCGTTTCAAGATAGCACAGTACATGTTGGGATTCATGGCTCCCTCAATGAACTGTAGCTCCCGACAGCCGGCAGCACTCATGCAGTCCCAAACCATGACACTCCCACCACCATGCTTGACCACAGGCAAGACATTCTTGTCTTCGTACTCCTTACCTGGTTGCCACCATACACGCTTGACACCGTCTGAACCAAATAAGTTTATCCTGGTCTCGTCAGACCACAGGACACAGTTCCAGTAATCTGTCAGTGATCTTCCTATAGCCGAGGCCATCTTTATGTAGAGCAACACTTCTTTATTTCAGATCCTCAGAGAGTTCTTTGCCATGACGTGCCATGTTGAACTTCCAGTATGAGAGTGTGAGAGCGATGACACCAAATTTAACACACCTGCTTCCTATTCACACCTGAGACCTTGTGACACTCACGAGTCACATGACATTGGGGAGGGGAAATGGCTAATTGGGCACGTTTGGCCATTTTCATTTAGGGGTGTACTCACTTTAATTGCCAGCGGTTTAGACATTAGTGGCTGTGTGTTGAGTTATTTTGAGGGCACAACAGATTTACACTGTTATAGCAGCTGTACACCGACCTCTTCACATTGTATCAAAGTGAATATCTTCAGTGTCGTCCCATGAAAATACATAATACAATATTTACAAAAATGTAAGGGGTGTACTCACTTCTGTGAGATACTGTGTTTTGATAAAAGCAAAAACAAACAGATTTAACTCACAGAATTGGAGAGCATTTGTTCTTGGTTTAGAATCCTTCACAGGTAACTCTGAAGCTTTTCGTTCCCACTGGTTTATCACCTGAGCGAAAACAAACAAGGGAAAAAAACACTGAGAATGTAAAACCTGAGTGGCAATCAAAGTGGATACAGTGACCTCTAAATATCAGTAGAACATTTTTATAAATGTAATAAACTCCAAATATGAACATATGGTTTAAAGATTGTATTAATATTAATGTAAATGGTGATATAGTAATACCTCCTCGGCCCATCCCTCAGTTTTACACTCAGAGTGAGTGAAGATCTTCAGCGGTTCTGCTGAAAGCTCCATCCCTAACTTCCTCCTGAAGAAGCTCTTCAGCGATTCATCTAACTGAGAGAGAACTTAGTTATTACCCAAGCAGAACATCCCAACAGAGCCTACAGTACGACAGCGGTTACCTTCACGCTCGTTCCCGAGACATCCAGCTCGTCTAGCTTTTTAAAGCAGGTTAAATACCAAAGTCCTTTCTCCGATAGCGGATTATCTGACAGGGAAAGAGAGAAATTCACAGACACCATTTTAAACATTACAGACAGCTGTCAATAATGACGTCAGTCAACCTATGACTACTGTGTTCAGAATAGTGAGTGGTGGAATAGTGAGCTTAGAAGATTTAGTGGGGAGATTTATCAGCAAAAATGGAATTTATCGTACAAAACTATATTGTTATTAATGTATAATTACCTCTACCTACAAATCTTTCACTGTAAATGGTCAAAACTTGGCCTAGAGTAACACAGGCGGAGAGTGATCTAGGCAAACACCAAAACTCAAAAGACTGCATTTTTTTGAGGATGTTTTAAATTCTAGCCATGTGACGTTCAGCGTTTATTTTGTAAGTGTGAAAACAATAAATTGAACAGAATTAAATGTTTTAACAGTATTTTAATACTGAATCTTGAACCTAAGAATCAAATTTTATTGAACTCGGAGTCATGTATACCATTTTACCAGTAATCTGTATTTATGTTTATTTGTTGTAAGATTCTATTAGTTATATTAAGTTCTGATTAGATAGAGAAAAAAAATTATGGAGATATTTGTGAATATGCGGGGAAATCTGTGAGCTAATAGCAATTTTTACAGTTCTTCATGAAAAGATCCAATGCATTCTGAAAATGTAAATTTGTTATTTTGTAAGACTTTATGTAAGATTTATGTATAAAAATACATTAATTACACAATAACTATTTTCATAGTACTAAAATGTAAAAATGTGTTTTTGTATTATTAATATATATATTTTTTGGTATTTGAAAATGGTTTAAGGATATCAGTATAAGCAAAATCAACCTAAATATAATAAAATAAAAGAATTATCCATTATAATTTATTCTAACTTTCCGAAATCAATGCAGTTTGATGTGCTGATGCATTGTTCTGACCCAGATCAGAATTATTGTACTTACTGGAGAGGTCCAGTTGTTGGAGGCTTTCCAGCCCTCTTTTCATCACTCTGATTGGTGCAGTCAATCTCTGGAGGCCTTTATCCGATAGACAGTTATCCCCCAAAAACAGCCTGACCAGCCTTACAGAGTACAATACAAAATGACTCCATTAAAGGCCCAGTGTGTCTGAAAAGCTGATCTGTTATAAAAACAAGAGCCACTGCAAAAATTCACAGCTTCATTTATCAGAGGTGTTTAACAGCCGTGTGTTGTATTACCTGCTGAAAGCCTCGGAGCTTATGTGTTGGAAAATGTCATGACTGTCTCCTAATCTGCATCCGTACAGATCCAGGACTTCCAGCTGATGAAACACTCGAATCTCTTCTATCCTTTCAGCTACCAAAAGGCCCCTGGAATAACAGCAAAATTTTGTTATTAAAATAATATATATATATATATCGTCGCTGTCCAACGAAAAACAGGTATCTCCAAAATGGCAACTTTACAGGAGAGGCCAAAAACCTCATTTTATTTGAATGGAAGTCAATGGAACCAGACGTCTTTCCAAACACTTTTGAGCGATTTCTGTGGGTCCATTTATCATGAGGTTCTCACACAGTGTAAACAGCAGCAGCTGTGGTCAAATGATGCATAAAAGTAAAAATGGACAAAAACGGAGATGTTTTTCATTGGACAGCGACGATATATATATGGATGAATAAGTCAATAGGACCAAAACTACTACAATAACACTGCATGTGAATGTAGACAAAATAATTGTGGAATTCTTATAATGTTATTAAACCTGTTTCAATTGTGTTGCTGCCCTCAATTCAAAATACATAATACAATTTTTTTTAATAATAAAAAAATTTGATATGTTGTCTTTGTATTATATATTGCACACCACTTTAACGTATATTATCCATAATAAGATTACTGTTCTATATGATCTATATAGTTTTAGATTACTTTCTTGACTTTTATGTAAAAATAACAAGCTGTTTAGCACACTATTTATATTCAGTCATTAAATTTAACATACATGAAAAGCACAAAACGTGAACTGTGCCATAACTTATTTTTCCAGTATGCTAAATTCAGCATATAAACAGTAATTGTGCAATAAAATTCAAATTTAGTTTTTGTAATTTCAATACAAAATAGAGACATAAAAAAAACACAAATGATCGATCAATAACATGAATAACTTAATGAAGTAGGAGTGTCTAATAGACACCACACACACTAACACACCACCACCACCACGTCAGTGTTACTGCAGTGCTGAGAATGATCCCCCACCCACATCATACATGCTCTGTGGTGGTCCTGTGGGGGTCCTGACCATTGAAGAACAGGCTAATACAGTATACAGAGAAACTGATGGACTACAGTCTGGACCTGTAGAACTACACAGTGTCCTATAGGGTCAGTGGAGCTGATACAGTGGACAGTGAGTGTAGATACTGGGAGGTGTTTGATGTTATGGCTGATCAGTGTATATCCAGTTCTATTCACTGCTCCTTACCTGTCTCTCAGACACAGTGATCTTAACACTAGTTCTCCATACGCCTCACTGAACACCTGCAGAGCTCTGGCTGAAGTTGAAGGGTCTGTGAATTTCTGTTTCTCCTCAGCAGTCACAAACAGCTTATGGGCCATTTGTTCAGGAAAGCCAACGAGAGAGTCCACATGCTCAATGTTATCAGCTATGAAGAGCAGGGAAATGTCCAGCAGGGGCTTCACAGTGTAGCACAGACTGCCCTCTCTGTTGTAGGTGAAGATGAAGTGGTCACTACTCTGTCTGGCGAGGGGAGGCAAACCCTCAATGCAGAGTTTGACTGTGAAGTCCTTCTGAAACAGTCTGGGTGTTTTATATGTGGAGTGCTGCTGACCATCAGCGTTAACACAACGAAGCTCCCCTCTCTCCCTGACATACACGCTGCCATATTCAGCGTACATCCTGCTATCAGACTTAGCTAGCTATAAGATCACTTGGCTGAAGTTTACCTTCTGTTCTCCAGCTTATTGACTGGCTAACATCTTTCAGTGTTTTTAAAAAAGTCCGCCATTTTCTGTGGCACTCTCTGAGACCGCACTGCTTCGACTTTCACGTCGCCTGCCAAAATAAAAGTTACGTTACGGCTGTAATGTTTAGAGAAGCCAAATGATCTAAAAGTAATGGCGATGTTAAAATGTAACAATAATAATAATAACAATAATAATAATAATAATAATAATAATAATAATAATAATAATAATAATAATAATAATATTCGTCTTCTTCTTATTATTATTATTAACATTATTATTATTATTAATTTTTACCTCTTACATCTATAGTTAAAAATCTCTTGAAATATTCAGCAAAATAATGGTAAAATCTATATAAAAGCAATAGCTGTTAATAATTATTTAAAAATAATAATAGTAATAAAACTCCTAAGGAACTGAGGTACAACTCGTTTCATTTATGCTCAGTCTAGGGACCGAATGAAAACTAAATAATTAACTAAATAACCCCCTTAAAATGTATTAGAACTAAAATCCCATAAAAAAAAAAGTAAGTAGAGGTAAGAGGTAAAGTGTTAAATCCTTTTTAAAAGTCGGACATTTTTCTTGATCAAACACGACGTGTGAATAAACACGACTTCACGTCTGTAATAATATCTAGCTTATGTAATTAATTTATACAATAACTATATAAGTACATTTAACAATTTGCTTTTTAGAAAAAAAATACATTTTACCACATCACTTGACTTAAATTGACGTCAGACTTTGAGACTTTTATTTTGAAATTTAGATAGTGGGCTCCGATGCTAACAAAACAAGCCCTCTGGAAAGTAATAATTAGTGAAAATAACTAATACAGTTAATATAGATGTACTTTTACTGTATTTACAGCTACTGACAGCTGCTAACAATGCGGAATGTTGAGTATATTTGCAGTAAATCCTCCTAAACGTCTCTCTGAAAGGTTTGTTTTGTAGCTTAGCTTCAGAATTTCCGTAGACGTAGCTGCTGCTGACAGGTTGTACAACTTTTATAGCTAGAACAAAGATTTAACCAGAACAGCTTCAGACAGAGGGGTAAGTCTCAAAACCTGCGATACTCATCTAGACCCAAATCACTTCTACAGTTTAATACAATGGTGTAACTAAAATGTTTACTGAGTGTTTTATGTTGCTGTTTTTGTCATATCTGTGTAGTAACCCACATTGACGCTGCTGATGGCCAACACAGACTTTAATCTGCAGTTTCAAGGTCAGCTTTTCTTTTTCAGCACTTTTAAGGGAACATTTGGAAAGAACCAAATACATTTGGAAGCAAAAAATAGTCAGTTCCAGGCTTAAAGTGTGGGAGATACACCACTTTAAACTGTTAATCAATGGACGTGGTATTAGTTTATAACATAAAAGAAATTAATAATATATATCTTATACAATTACCAGAAATACCTACCCACTTTATTACAAACATCTACCTTTAGCTTCTACAAACTGGCCACTTTATAAGAAACAATATCTTGTACTTTTACTTTATGGCCACTTTAGTAGAAGATACCTACTTTGTGCTTCTGCTTACTGGCCACTTTATTAGAAACACATACATTGTATATCCACAAACTGGCCACTTTATTAGAAATACTTGCCATGTGCTTCCACAAACTGGCCACTTTATCAGAAACACAAAACTTGTATTTCTGCTTAGTAACAACTTTATAAGAAACGCTAACGTTGTATTTATTAGAATGTTAATAAACCTTGTACGTTAGTGTCTCTGCTCGGTTGAGAGTGAAGAGTGAGAGTTGTTATATATTTTTGCTGTTAATAGATTTTGAAGATGACGTAAATGTAACGAGCAGTAGTAATGGAAGTACTAGAATCACCATCGATGACCACACCACCGACAAACCCCAAAAGCAGCGAAGGGTTGCAGGACTGGAGGAGGATGAGGCTGATCCTCTAGAGAGTGATGACACGGCAGAGGTTTGTGTGATGCTTCAGTAGTTTTATATGTAGACCTTTTGTTTATGAGTGGATTTTAATTCTCAGTTTTGTTCAACAGCTTCTTTCTGGTCAAAAGAAGAGCGCTCCCTTCTGGACCTTTGAGTACTATCAAACATTTTTCAATGTGGACACTCACCAGGTAGGCTTCCTGAAGTTTCTTCTCAGTGATCTATTCCTCTAAAGACAGATGCATCCCAGAACAGAGGGTACATTATGTAACATGTCTCTATGATACATTAGCTGCTATTCTCACCACCTGCACTTAACAGTTTATACATCCATCTGCTGTTTACATCCACATACTTAACTTTCCTACATGTACATCTACACTAAGCTGTATTTTACGCTGCTACATATGTTAACAGGTGTTTGCGTATTGTATTGTGTCTCAGTCTTTTTGTCTACTACTTACTAATTACTAAGCGGCACAGTAGTCTGTTAATGGCAATAAAGTGGAATTGAATTTGAATTAAGTTTTATATTAAACATTGAGCAACATTAAAAATAGAAAACAAGATAATCTTAAGAAGCATGAGAACTGTGTGGGTGTGGCCTAAATGAGCAAGTGATTGACCGCCCTCAGTCCAACAGTTCCAGTCTGCTACAGCACTGCAGCAGAACTAACCCTACCAGTGAGAGTGAAGCAACGAGAAGTGAGTAGAGCAGGCTCTACATATACGGGAGGTGTTTATATGGAGACGTCTTAGAAGTGCTGAGTGCTGGATCTGCACCCTGAGAACACTGGAGTAGCCAGTCGATTGAATGGACATTCACTTGTGCTAGCTCAGTTAAGGTGGCTTTCGCTTTCCTCACATGTGCACTGTAGAGGAACACAGTTCTGTCAGTGCTGTGTGGGCTAGACAATCCACATCAGCCTAGCGAGTGTGCCCCTTACATACGGGCTACGCGAGATTAGGACCACCTATTTTAAGTAGAAAAAGAGAATTCTTATTGTTTTATGTGGTTTGGGAGCATTTATATCAGCTGTCATGAAATTAGAAAATACCTGCCATGTGCTTCCACCAACTGGCCCCTTTATTAGAAACACCTGCCATGTGCTTCCACTGACTGGCCACTTTATTAGAAACATAGAACTTCTACTTCTGCTTAGTAACAACTTTATAAGAAACACTAACCTTGTGTTTCCATTACCTGGCCACTTTATTAAAAACAACAGCTTTAAAGCGTCAATGTCTTTGAAGTGAAACACACACTAGGGGGCAGTAAGCACACTTGCCCAGAGCGGTGGGCAAGCCCTATCCACAGCGCCCAGGTAGCAGCTGAGTATTAGGTGCTATGCTCAAAGTTACTTCAGTCATTGCTGTCGGTTCAGGGAATCGAACCGGAATCACAGGGCTGATTCCCTAACCTCCAGCCCACGACTGCCCTATAGTCCTAAATTGTTTCAGCTGTTATTTTGTTTCAGGTTTCACTTCCAGAATGATGGATTAGCACTTTCTGGTTTTATTTCAATTTCACACACTGTCACAAACTTTTTGGAAGATCTGAAGTTAGTAAATGAAACAGCTAGAACTTCAGACTAAGTGAGCACATGCTCTTTGTAGACTCTTCCTATTTGGTTCTGGAGTTATTACCAAACAGCGTGTGTTCTTGATGGATGATGAAAATGAACAAACCCCCTTTCTCTCTTTGTGCCTCCAGGTGAGAAGCAGGATCATCGGCTCAGTCCTACCGTGGCCCGGGAAAAACTTTGTCCGCTTCTATATCAGAAACAACCCTGACCTCTATGGTGAGGTTATACACATTGTGCAAGGATTCCCTACTCTGCAGAAAGACTGCTGGGTTTTAATAGCCAATGTCAGTTAAAGGGGGGACACTACACTAAGATTGTGGCACATAGTGATGAGAAACAGGGCACACAGGAATTTTCGTATATATAGGGATTAGCCATGGGTAGGCTCTGCATTCTTTCTTGGCTGGGGAGATAGGAATTTATGATATGTGGAAGAACTCTGCTCAGCCCAGTGGCAATACCCCACCCTAAATGAACCACACTCTTGCATGTCCTACAATTTATTATATGTCTAAATATGTATATATATATATATATATATATATATATATATATATATATATATATATATGTATATGTATATATATATATATGTATATGTATATATATATATATACACAAGAACACCCAAATAGAAAGTACTTTGATGTTGAACTCTTCTTCTGTAGGACCTTTCTGGATCTGTGCCACACTCGTCTTTGCCATTGCTATCAGTGGGAACATCTCCAGCTTCCTGGTGCACCGTGGTCAGCCTCAGTACAAATACGTCCCAGAGTTCAGGAAAGGTGAGAGAGTTATATATTCAGAACTATATATGCTGTGCAGAGAACCGCACCTCCTTCTTTTGACAAACACTGACACTGAGCTCCTCACAGTGCCATTCTAACAGATCAGTCATAAGCGGCCAGTCAGTTATCGTCAAGGGGGCTTAGACCCTGATTCTCTGTAAAGCTGCTTTGTGACTACATCTTTTGTAATATAATTACACTTGACTTATAATTTGTAACCCTTTGTGCACTGATAACCCTAAACATAACGTATGGTTGTGTGTTAAAATATCATGGGAAATGATCTGACAAAGGTTTTATTTGTGCCGTAAACAGTTTAGCTGAACACAGGATATGTATTATTGAAGTAAGAGAGAGTTACATTGCTCCAAATGGCTTTTATCTTTTTCAGTGACCATCGCAGCCATTGCAATCTACAGCTATGCATGGTTGGTTCCACTGGCTCTGTGGGGATTCCTGACGTGGAGGAACAGTAAAATCTCTCGCCTGGTTTCCTACACATTCCTGGAGATCGTGTGTGTGTATGGTTACTCGCTCTCCATCTACATTCCTGCTGTGGTGAGTCCTAAACTACTCACACACTGCATTAACATATACATATAAATACACGTGTCCATGTGTTTCCATCATATTAAGTATGCAGGTGTATGTTTTCTATAGAGGATGTGTAAACTTATTTTATGGAATTTGACCAAGAGATGCCCACCTTTTGCTTATGACATGTATAAATGCAGCGATTGCCCACTTTTTAGGTCCACCTCTTTGTATTTACACTTATTGTCCACTTTATCTGCTCCACCTACCCACATAATACCACAGGGTGGTCCTGTGGGGGTCCTAACTATTGAAGAACAGGGTAGTCAAGTATTATTATTTAATCTTTTGGGTGTTTTTGCCCAATAATTTCAGCCTTGGCCAAAAACTGAGAGAGCCAATTATATAATCATTCCAAGTAAATAATAAATACGTTATGGTTTTGTCTGTATTGTGTTTATTGCAGGTTTTGTGGATCATACCAGTTGACTGGCTGAGATGGTGCTCCATCATTTTGGCTCTTTGCCTGTCTGGATCTGTGCTGGTTCTGACGTTTTGGCCGGCAATTCAGGATGACCACCCACGTATCGTTTTAGTGGTTGCATCAACTATTGCCGTGCTTCATGTCTTGCTTGCTGTCGGTTGCAAGGTATGCTTTAGTAGCAGTCCCAGACATTAAAACACCACTAACATACAGCATTCAAAGAGCTTTCTTAAGCTTAAACACGGTGTATGTTTGACGTGGTTTCATTAAAAGCACTTTGGTAGGTATCATCTGATACACAGATATGGCTTGTGTGTGGTAGATCATGTGATGTAAAGAGCCTGTAGACTTTTTTTGGAGAGTTGTAAATAGTGTTACATTATTAAAATGTATTCTTCAGTTCATGGAGACCGTAAAAGAATAGTTTCATTTACATGTCTTAAAGACACAGTAACAGATACTGCCTGTTCGATTGTAAAGGATAAAGAGAGCCTGGAAATGGTCTAATTAACAGTCTGAATAGCTGTATTTTGTAGTCTTAATGGTGTCAATTAGTCTGAACAGCTGCATTTTACAGGCAGACTATCTAACAGTGTATTTAAGAGTCTAACTGTATCTAACAGTCTGAATAGCTGTATTTGTGCTGTCTAACTGTGTCTAACAGTCTAAATAGCTGTATTTTACACTCTAACTGTATCTAACAGTCTGAATAGCTGTATTTGTGCTGTCTAACTGTATCTAACAGTCTAAATAGCTGTATTTTACAGTCTAACTGTATCTAACAGTCTGAATCGCTGCATTTTACAGTCTAACTCTATCTACCAGTTTTAAAAGGCTGTATTTTACAGTCTAACTGTATCTATCAGTCTGAATAGCTGTATTTTACAGGCTAAATGTATCTACCAGTTTTAAAAGTCTGTATTTGTACTGTCTAACTGTATCTAACAGTCTGAATCGCTGTATTTTACAGGCTAAATGTATCTAACAGTCTAAATAGCTGTATTTTACACTCTAACTGTATCTAGCAGTCTGAATCGCTGTATTTTACAGTCTAACTGTATCTAACAGTCTAAATAGCTGTATTTTACACTCTAACTGTATCTAACAGTCTGAATAGCGGTATTTGTACTGTCTAACTGTATCTAACAGTCTGAATAGCTGTATTTTACACTCTAACTGTATCTAACAGTCTGAATAGCTGTATTTGTACTGTCTAACTGTATCTAACAGTCTAAATAGCTGTATTTTACACTCTAACTGTATCTAACAGTCTGATTAGCTGTATTTTACACTCTAACTGTATCTAACAGTCTGAACAGCTGTATTTGTACTGTCTAACTGTATCTAACAGTCTGAATAGCTGTATTTTACACTCTAACTGTATCTAACAGTCTGAATAGCTGTATTTGTACTGTCTAACTGTATCTAACAGTCTGAATAGCTGTATTTTACAGTCTAACTGTATCTAACAGTCTAAATAGCTGTATTTTACAGTCTAACTGTATCTAACAGTCTAAATAGCTGTATTTTACAATCTAACTGTATCTAACAGTCTAAATAGCTGTATTTTACAGGCTAAATGTATCTAACAGTCTGAATAGCTATATTTTACAGTCTAACTGTATCTAACAGTCTGAATAGCTGTATTTTACACTCTAACTATATCCAACAGTCTGAATAGCTGTATTTTACACTCTAACTGTATCTAACGGTCTGATTAGCTGTATTTTACACTCTAACTGTATCTAACAGTCTAAATAGCTGTATTTGTACTGTCTAACTGTATCTAACAGTCTGAACAGCTGTATTTGTACTGTCTAACTGTATCTAACAGTCTGAACAGCTGTATTTTACACTCTAACTGTATCTAACAGTCTGAATAGCTGTATTTTACACTCTAACTGTATCTAACAGTCTAAATAGCTGTATTTTACAGTCTAACTGTATCTAACAGTCTAAATAGCTGTATTTTACAGTCTAACTGTATCTAACAGTCTAAATAGCTGTATTTTACAATCTAACTGTATCTAACAGTCTGAATCGCTGTATTTTACAGGCTAAATGTATCTAACAGTCTGAATAGCTGTATTTTACAGTCTAACTGTATCTAACAGTCTGAATAGCTGTATTTTACAGTCTAACTATATCTAACAGTCTGAATAGCTGTATTTTACACTCTAACTGTATCTAACAGTCTGATTAGCTGTATTTTACACTCTAACTGTATCTAACAGTCTAAATAGCTGTATTTTACACTCTAACTGTATCTAACAGTCTGAACAGCTGTATTTGTACTGTCTAACTGTATCTAACAGTCTGAACAGCTGTATTTTACACTCTAACTGTATCTAACAGTCTGAATAGCTGTATTTGTACTGTCTAACTGTATCTAACAGTCTGAATAGCTGTATTTTACACTCTAACTGTATCTAACAGTCTGAATAGCTGTATTTTACACTCTAACTGTATCTAACAGTCTGAATAGCTGTATTTTACACTCTAACTGTATCTAACAGTCTGAATAGCTGTATTTTACACTCTAACTGTATCTAACAGTCTGAATAGCTGTATTTGTACTGTCTAACTGTATCTAACAGTCTGAATAGCTGTATTTTACACTCTAACTGTATCTAACAGTCTGAATAGCTGTATTTGTACTGTCTAACTGTATCTAACAGTCTGAATAGCTGTATTTGTACTGTCTAACTGTATCTAACAGTCTGAACAGCTGTATTTTACACTCTAACTGTATCTAACAGTCTAAATAGCTGTATTTGTACTGTCTAACTATATCTAACAGTCTGAATAGCTGTATTTTACACTCTAACTGTATCTAACAGTCTGATTAGCTGTATTTTACACTCTAACTGTATCTAACAGTCTGAATAGCTGTATTTTACACTCTAACTGTATCTAACAGTCTGAATAGCTGTATTTGTACTGTCTAACTGTATCTAACAGTCTGAATAGCTGTATTTTACACTCTAACTGTATCTAACAGTCTGAATCGCTGTATTTGTACTGTCTAACTGTATCTAACAGTCTGAACAGCTGTATTTGTACTGTCTAACTGTATCTAACAGTCTGAACAGCTGTATTTTACACTCTAACTGTATCTAACAGTCTAAATAGCTGTATTTGTACTGTCTAACTATATCTAACAGTCTGAATAGCTGTATTTTACACTCTAACTGTATCTAACAGTCTGATTAGCTGTATTTTACACTCTAACTGTATCTAACAGTCTGAATAGCTGTATTTTACACTCTAACTGTATCTAACAGTCTAAATAGCTGTATTTGTACTAACTGTATCTAACAGTCTGAACAGCTGTATTTTACACTCTAACTGTATCTAACAGTCTGAATAGCTGTATTTTACACTCTAACTGTATCTAACAGTCTAAATAGCTGGATTTTACACTCTAACTGTATCTAACAGTCTGAATAGCTGTATTTTACACTCTAACTGTATCTAACAGTCTGAAGAGCTGTATTTTACACTCTAACTGTATCTAACAGTCTGAAGAGCTGTATTTTACAGACTAACTGTATCTACCAGTTTTAAAAGGCTGTATTGTACAGGCTAACTGTATCTAACAGTCTGAATAGCTGTATTTTACACTCTAACTGTATCTAACAGTCTAAATAGCTGTATTTGTACTGTCTAACTGTATCTAACAGTCTGAACAGCTGTATTTTACACTCTAACTGTATCTAACAGTCTGAATAGCTGTATTTTACACTCTAACTGTATCTAACAGTCTAAATAGCTGGATTTTACACTCTAACTGTATCTAACAGTCTGAATAGCTGTATTTTACACTCTAACTGTATCTAACAGTCTGAAGAGCTGTATTTTACACTCTAACTGTATCTAACAGTCTGAATAGCTGTATTTTACACTCTAACTGTATCTAACAGTCTGAATAGCTGTATTTTACACTCTAACTGTATCTAACAGTCTGAAGAGCTGTATTTTACAGACTAACTGTATCTACCAGTTTTAAAAGGCTGTATTGTACAGGCTAACTGTATCTAACAGTCTGAATAGCTGTATTTTGCACTCTAACTGTATCTAACAGTCTGAATCGCTGCATTTTACAGTCTAACTCTATCTACCAGTTTTAAAAGGCTGTACTTTACACTCTAACTGTATCTAACAGTCTAAATAGCTGTATTTTACACTCTAACTGTATCTAACAGTCTGAATAGCTGTATTTGTACTGTCTAACTGTATCTAACAGTCTGAACAGCTGTATTTTACACTCTAACTGTATCTAACAGTCTGAATAGCTGTATTTGTACTGTCTAACTGTATCTAACAGTCTGAACAGCTGTATTTGTACTGTCTAACTGTATCTAACAGTCTGAACAGCTGTATTTTACACTCTAACTGTATCTAACAGTCTAAATAGCTGTATTTGTACTGTCTAACTATATCTAACAGTCTGAATAGCTGTATTTTACACTCTAACTGTATCTAACAGTCTGAATAGCTGTATTTTACACTCTAACTGTATCTAACAGTCTGAATAGCTGTATTTTACACTCTAACTGTATCTAACAGTCTAAATAGCTGTATTTGTACTGTCTTACTGTATCTAACAGTCTGAACAGCTGTATTTTACACTCTAACTGTATCTAACAGTCTGAATAGCTGTATTTGTACTGTCTAACTGTATCTGACAGTCTGAACAGCTGTATTTGTACTGTCTAACTGTATCTAACAGTCTGAACAGCTGTATTTTACACTCTAACTGTATCTAACAGTCTAAATAGCTGTATTTGTACTGTCTAACTATATCTAACAGTCTGAATAGCTGTATTTTACACTCTAACTGTATCTAACAGTCTGATTAGCTGTATTTTACACTCTAACTGTATCTAACAGTCTGAATAGCTGTATTTTACACTCTAACTGTATCTAACAGTCTAAATAGCTGTATTTGTACTGTCTAACTGTATCTAACAGTCTGAACAGCTGTATTTTACACTCTAACTGTATCTAACAGTCTGAATAGCTGTATTTTACACTCTAACTGTATCTAACAGTCTAAATAGCTAACTGTATCTAACAGTCTGAATAGCTGTATTTTACAATCTAACTGTATCTAACAGTTTGAATCACTGTATTTTACACTCTAACTGTATCTAACAGTCTGAAGAGCTGTATTTTACAGACTAACTGTATCTACCAGTTTTAAAAGGCTGTATTTTACAGGCTAACTGTATCTAACAGTCTGAATAGCTGTATTTTACACTCTAACTGTATCTAACAGTCTGAATAGCTGTATTTGTACTGTCTAACTGTATCTAACAGTCTGAATAGCTGTATTTTACACTCTAACTGTATCTAACAGTCTGAATAGCTGTATTTTACACTCTAACTGTATCTAACAGTCTGAATAGCTGTATTTTACACTCTAACTGTATCTAACAGTCTGAATCACTGTATTTTACACTCTAACTGTATCTAACAGTCTGAATAGCTGTATTTTACACTCTAACTGTATCTAACAGTCTGAATAGCTGTATTTTACAATCTAACTGTATCTAACAGTCTGAATAGCTTCTTATTACTGTAGCGAATCATTAAGTACTTTTGGTGCACTGTGTCACTGTGTGAAAGGATTATACGGATTGGTGTCGAGTTTGTTTTTCCAGGGGACGCACGCCTTTCTTGGAAATAGTGACAATAGTTGTCCATGGACTTGGACACAAGCCAGTTTGGTGTCCTCCCAGTGTGCATACAAGCATGTTCTTATGGCTCTCAGATATCATCAATTACATTGATTTAATTAGCTCATGTGGTGTTGGAACAGCTGACGGATGAAAAGGGCTGTCAAGCTGTAATAAATCTGCTCTTTCTCTTTTTCTTTTCTTAGGCGTATTTTTTCAGCACCTACGACACTAAAAACGATACCGGACCGACGGCCAAGGCCACAGCCTTAGTAACCAGCAAGACATAATGAGCTCCAGCTTTAGGTAAGGATAGACAGAGGGGTATAAGTAGAGCTGTAAAGATTTGATGTGATGTCTTAAGCCAGTATACATTTTGACACATTTGCATTTACTGTTTATTAGAGATATCAACATTAAAAATAAAGAACCATACTTGATTCTTTAGAAAGGAGAAGTGGAGTTTTGCAACATCCAAGTTTTCTAACATTGAATAAAAGCTGCACACGCTATGTGCCATATACGATGTACTATTGTACTCTATACATACTTATATGTATATATACAGTGAGGAATATAAGTATTTGAACACCCTGCGACTTTGCAAGGTCTCCCACTTAGAAATCATGGGGGGGTCTGAAATTTTCATCTTAGGTGCATGTCCACTGTGAGAGACATAATCTAAAAAAAAAATCCAGAAATCTTAATGTATGATTTTTTAAATAATTTATTTGTGTGTTGCTGCTGTAAAACAAGATCTCACCTCATGGCGTATCAATGAGCCTAAGAAAGGTGAGGAATCAGCCCAGAACTACACAGGGGCGTATCATAAAGTCTAATATTTTTGGTCCTTTTGGTCCTATTCAAACCTTTTTCAGATCTTTTTCCTAAAACCACACTACAGCCATGCTAATGCGTCAGCCTGTAATTACTTGTTAGCGACATTAGCCCCCTAGCTCCACTGCTAAAACTACAGGATCATACCTCAGACACCACACGTCTTGGGTGATGGACTACATTTGAGGAAAGTGGAGAAAGGGGACAAACCTGTTTTCCTGAACTACCGCCTTAATAAGGCCTGACCGCAATGAGTTCCCAGGTTGCTTTTTAATGGAATAGTGGACGTAGGTCTCTCTCCTGCTCTCTTTTGCTTGAAGTGGCTCTTGTAGGGGGGCAATCATGTCAACACTTGAGACATTGCTTCCTGTACATGATTTCTCCTTGCTAAAGCATGTGTTATTCTTCTTTAATTGCAGGTTCTCTTGTTTCCTTATTGGTCAGAATCAAGTTTCCTCCTCATGAGATCACGGGTCGTCTGGATTTCACCAGATTAGCGGCCCGTGTGTTCAGCTGTGAAGTCACTGCCCCGAGTTTATCACTGGCACCCTTATGGTTCGTGCATGGCGTCTTTCTCTACCTGACCTATGGAATGTAGAATATGCTTTTGATCTTGCTTTTAAAAAGTAATACATTGCAGGTGTACTGTTACTGAGTAGACTCTGGTGAGGGATATATAACACTGTATATGGTGGCTTTGAAATATTTATGGTATGATTGAACTTGAGATGTCCACCAAAAGGGCCATACTTCTGTTTCAGCCAATTGTGCACACCTGTACATACACTAAAGGGCATTGTAATTCAGTTTCTGACCAACATGCAGTACATAGCACGTGTCCCAAAAATGCAGAAGTTTGGCTTTTATTATATTCGTACTAAATTGAATTGCTGTTTTATAATTTTCTATTCTGGGAGACTGTTGGAGCCAACAATATGTGCCTTTACTGATGCATGTACATGCTAACAAAATTGTTAATTAAACGTTTTAAAAGTTGTTAAAAGGACTTTGTAATAAACAATTACAAAATGTATTTCTTTCTAAATTCCTTGGATTTGTGTACTTATTTCATTTTCACAGTCAGATGAAAGTGAAGCCTCAACAGTTAAACATACTATCTAGTATATATATAAACTAGTGTTTGGTGTGTCCAGCTTTCATTCTTTTTTTTTAGGAGACTCGCTTTCGGTTCCTCAAAGAAATCTGCAACCACACCACCAAGGTTCAGTCTTAGAGGTTGGTTTAGCCAACCAAATAACCCCAAACACATTCAGTGATGTGGAGGGTCTGGTCTGTCCATTGTTCTGAGAATGCCAGCAGCTTCTTTGTTGGATGTGTGAGTCTCCTTTTCTCAGTGAGGAGCTTTCTGAACAGCTACACATCCTTTCAGACCTCCGTAGGGTTGAGGTGTCTTCTTACAGTGGAGGGATGGACAGAGATACCTGTGGATGTTCTCAGAACCCTAACCCCTACATTTACACTAAACCCTAACCCCTACATTTACACTAAACCCCTAACCCCTACATCTACACTAAAACCCTAACCTCTACATTTACACTAAACCCCTAACCCCTACATCTACACTAAACCCCTAACCCCTACATTTACACTAAACCCTAACCCCTACATTTACACTAAACCCTAACCCCTACATCTACACTAAACCCCTAACCCCTACATTTACACTAAACCCCTAACCCCTACATCTACACTAAACCCCTAACCCCTACATTTACACTAAAACCCTAACCCCTACATTTACACTAAACACCTAACCCCTACATTTACACTAAACCCCTAACCCCTACATCTACACTAAACCCCTAACCCCTACATTTACACTAAAACCCTAACTCCTACATTTACACTAAACCCCCTAACCCCTACATTTACACTAAACCCCTAACCCCTACATTTACACTAAACCCCTAACCTCTACATTTACACTAAAACCCTAACCTCTACATTTACACTAAACCCTAACCCCTACATTTACACTAAACCCTAACCTCTACATTTACACTAAACCCCTAACCCCTACATTTACACTAAACCCTAACCCCTACATTTACACTAAAACCCTAACCCCTACATTTACACTAAAACCCTAACCTCTACACTAAACCCTAACCCCTACATTTGCACTAAACCCCCTAACCCCTACAGTTACACTAAACCCTAACCCCTACATTTACACTAAACCCTAACCCCTACATTTACACTAAACCCTAACCCCTACATTTACACTAAACCCTAACCCCTACATTTACACTAAAACCCTAACCCCTACATTTACACTAAAACCCTAACCCCTACATTTACACTAAACCCCTAACCCCTACATTTACACTAAAACCCTAACCTCTACATTTACACTAAACCCTAACCTCTACATTTACACCAAACCCTAACCTCTACATTTACACTAAACCCCTAACCCCTACATTTACACTAAACCCTAACCCCTACATTTACACTAAACCCTAACCTCTACATTTACACTAAACCCTAACCTCTACATTTACACTAAACCCCCTAACCCCTACATTTACACTAAACCCCTAACCCCTACATTTACACTAAACCCTAAGCCCTACATTTACACTAAACCCCTAACCCCTACATTTACACTAAGCACTAACCCTACATTTACACTAAACCCTAACCCTACATTTACACTAAACCCCTAACTCCTACATTTACACTAAACCCTAACCCTACATTTACACTAAACCCCTAACCTCTACATTTACACGAAACCCTAACCTCTACATTTACACTAAACCCTAACCCCTACATTTACACTAAACCCCTGACCCCTATATTTACACTAAACCCCTGACCCCTACATTTACACTAAACCCTAACCTCTACATTTACACTAAACCCTAACCCCTACATTTACACTAAACCCTAACCTCTACATTTACACTAAACCCCTAACCTCTACATTTACACTAACCCTAACCCCAACATTTACACTGAACCCTAAACCCTACATTTACACTAAACCCTAACCTCTACATTTACACTAAACTCTAACCTCTACATTTACACTAAACCCCTAACCTCCACATTTACACTAAACCCTAACCTCTACATTTACACTTTTCGATTCGATTCACGATTTGATTTTTTTTGCAAAATTAAAAAGATCTAGAAAGATTTTTATTTGTCATGAGTCTAAAAATCGATGTATACCATTAACATCTGACGCTATTGAAACATTTATATCTGTTTTTGTGGTTTTTTTTTATTTTTATGTTTTACTCAAATATGATGATTTTATGTGTGCATGGCTTTGGCTAGTCATGTACTGGCTTGCCTGGTGCTGCTCAAAATGAGCTAGAATTGTCATTACCATAACAGTCAACACTGAAACGTTTGGTCAAGTTGTGGGAAGGTAATGACTGGTTTATTAATGATGTGACAGCATGTTCAATCTTTAGTCTTAATAAAGTAATCATATTTAAAGGTACACAGTCAGTCGGGTCTCTAGTCAGTAAGAAGGTGGAACTCTCACTTCGAGCCAGTCTGGCGTGTATGATCACCCGTATAGACACAGTTCATTTTTATGAGCTGGCCGAAGCCATAGAGTAATCATATCTGGTGGCTTTGTTGGCTTTAATCTTACCAGCCACATGAATTAATGAAGAAATAAATCTTTTCATAGACTGACAGTGTGAGCGACAGAGGTGCACTCCGCTAATTACAATAATAGAAAAATCCTGACACTTGAAACTGTGTCAGGCTGAGGTGTGTCCTAATTAATGGTCATTCTAGCCTTGGCCTAGAGTTACACTGCAGTTCTTTCCAAAGCCATAAACCCCGCAGGCTAATGGTACCTGTTCGGCAGGTGAGCCGTGCGGCAGATTAAGACCAAAACTCTGTTTTGTGGATTATCGTACGCATGACTGGATTTCTCCTGGCATTTTCCTGCTTGGCTACACATGGAAGACCAATTTATCGAGACCTTAACCCCGAGGCGTGCTCTGACCAAAGCCATGGACTGTCGGATCTGACACTGGGCATGTGACGATGGCTGGGAAAGCAGAAAAGGTGTCCAAATATGAGACCTTAAAGATGCTGGAGAAGTGCCGCAGGGAGAGGGACGATGCCGTGCAGCGAGAGGGAGCCCTGAGGGAGAAGCTGAGGCAGCATGAGTCCAGGATGAGGTCCACCGAGGCGCTTAAGCAGAAGGTGAAAACTCTCACCCTGGACAACAAGGAGCTGCGCAAGCAGGTGAAAACTCTGCGTGCCGAGCTGGGACTGGAGTCCAGCCCCAAATTCCACGGCAAAACCACCAAGGACATCATAAACGAGCTGCACGAGAAGGACAGGCAGTGCAGCTCTCTGGTGGAGAAGGCGGGCAAGCTCAGCGTGACCATAGACGAGCTGACCTCCGAGCTGGCCAACACGGTGACCTCCAAAACCCTGCTGGAGGACCAAGTGCAGTCCCTGCAGCAGAACCTCAAGGATATGACCAACAACCAGAGGCGGCTGCTGAAGCTGTGGGAGGACAGGAAGTCCCAGCAGCGCGAGCCACTGTCCCTGCCGGCCCTTCCGCAGCGACCGGGCCAGAAGGCTGGCTCCCACAAGGCCGTCCAGACCGAAATGTCCATCAGCTCTGCTCACATCCTGCCTGCAAACGCCTTCGAGACCAAACCCAGAAGAGACGGCGAGAAGAACCGAAGCCTGGAGAGGCGGAACATCTCCCTGACAAACGGCAGCCATCGGGAAAAAACTGCTCTAATGCAAAATGAGAGCAAAGCACTGCACAACTGACCATGACTGCATGAGGGGCTCTACGTCTGGTTTTGTACTGAAGACCCCTGGAGAGCGTTTAGCTTCTGTTGAGCTGATATTAAAGGGGAACTCCACCAGGAATCAAACTGGGCTTAATTAAATAGCTAAGATGTAAACAAAGTCATTCAGAGTGGTTTGGTGTGAAATGCTGCGTTCAAGAGAAACTTACCAGGAGTCAAAACTGTTAACAAAGTGGAGGTGATGGGAACCAGGCGTCCACCTCTAAACACTCCCTCACAGATACAGTAAATGAATACGCTGCCTGAGGTATGAGGTAATGTTTCAAGCTAGTTTTAGGAAGCTTTTAGCTTAAAATATATTTGTATGGGCGAGAAACATCATTCGTGTTTTCTGGGTGTTCACTATTTTACCATCATCAACATCCCACAAAAACAATTCTCGTCTAGGTTCACTGGTAGCTCTGGATGCTAAAAAAAATGACTGTATTTGTGTTGTAAACATGGTGATCACTGGTTCCCATCACCACCACCACTATTGTGAAGAACGTCTGAGTGTCTACAATCAACCATTTCACACCAAGCCCACTCTGGATGACTCATCTTAAATACTGATATTATAGAAAATTGTGAATATCTGGTGGAATTCCCCTTTAATGACATTTAACCTGGGTAGAGCTGTGGACAGAATGGCAGCACATGAATGTATTAGCATTAATATTAATAATTAATATGATTCACTGTTTTGTTTTTGTACTTGTGACCACGTGAAAGAGTTTGTTTGGGCTAACTATGTGGACATTAATGACTTATGAGGTTTGGACAGCTGCTGAGAGCCATCAGAGGAATTAGCATTAATGACATTCTGCTTTTGTACCTGTGATCTAGTTTACTTTGTGTTCATTCTGCTGATATATGAATTTTTAAATAAATTTATTAGGATTAATGAGATTACAGCCTGTGTTTTTGAATGTTGATTAGTATCAATGATACCGTTTGCATATGGAAGAAAGAAAATATGTATATTTGGTAGTATTTTTAAAAAGGTGTGCTAAATATATATATACTACACACACACACAGATTTTTTTATAAGTATAACCACGTATATATATATATATATATATATATATATATATATATATATATATATATATATATATATATATATATATATATATATATATCACACACGTATAGTTGTATATTGTGGATTATTTTTGCACGTGGTTACACACACACACATATATGTTTGGAAAAATGGGTTTTAAATAGAACTAAGGATTTTTGCACATGCATATATTACAAACAGCAGCTAAGAAGTTGATTCCTTAATTTATTTAAACTTTGCTTTAACATGCATTGTTTTACATTATCACCCACATAATAGGAGTTACATTTTTTTCTTATATACACGCGATTAAACAAAATTTAAAAAATCATTAAAAAATAATAAAATAAAATAAAGTAAGTGCTAATTAAAAACAGCGCCTCTAATTTTACTCAGGCGATCGTTTTAGACACCCCTTAGCTCTCAGGCTGGGTCCTCGCGGGGTCCTTCGCATGTGTGGCGCGGTATTTTTCTTTACCGAGTTTGAAACTCAGAAGCGAAAATAAAGTATATATATTTATTATTGTGATGAAATGAGCGTCTGGTGAGATGTTTTCCTTCAGTGAGAGCTGCTGGTTCATACGGAGGGTAAGACTCGTCATTTACTGGGCGGTAAAACAGCGTTAGAGTTTAGAAGAGCTGGTTTAGTTTAAGCTTCCCTGCATGGGAAAGCACAGAGAAGACAAACCGGGCTACTGCTAATTCAGGAGTTTATCTTTAGTAATGCTACATTATTATCGTTCTTATCTTCTATTTTATCTGTATTATCTTCTCTATATTACCTTCAGTATTTAAAGTATAGTCGATAGTAGATTTGTGTCCCATTTACAAGTTTGTGTGTAGAGTAAGGTGAAGCAGGCAGGTGAAGCCTCTCACAGCATCATGTGAATGTTTCAGAGAACCAGCTGAAAGGATGAATAACTTGGATAAGCACCTTTATGGCATGTCCACTAGTAATACACTTCACTTTGAATACTTGCTCCTCAGTTATATACCCCAGTTATATTGTTTTTGGATTCATGTGTGAGTTAATTCAACTTTTTTATGTTTTGAGACATCTTTTTTAATGGCTCATCCTTTATAGGTTTGAGAAATTTAACATTGTTCGTCCCACAATTGCGCATCCCTGTCTCCTGAACAGTTTTATCCATATGGGATGTTTAAAATGTCAAATTTGCAAAATTTACAAAAATGCAAAATGTATCATTTATTTGTTAAGGATTTTGTGATCTTGCTAAACCTTGTCAAGTCAATTTGTTACCCAAATATTAGCCTTAAACTATTTTTTCACTTAAGCATATATCCTACAGTAGTCTTACGAACTTAAAGGGGAAATAAAGCTGAATGTCACATTTGACATGAGTAGTTCAGTGGCTCAGATCTAAACAGAGTGGGTTTGGTGTGCAATGGTTGATTGTAAAGACTGATTTCTTTACAGTGGGGGTGATGGGAACCAGAGGTCACCATATCTACAACACAAACATAGCCATTTTATATACTATCCAAAACCACCAGTGGGCCTATGTGTGTGCTGAGTATTTTAAGCTGTGTAGGTGATGGCCAAAGCTGAAACCAGTGTTTCCTTTGGTGATTATTTTGCCTCGCGTGTGTCCCTCCACCATGAATGGACCAGAGTAAATTGATTAACATGCATTTTAAACCACAGTCTTCTCAAAACTGTGTGTCACAGACATCAGGCTGCAAATTCTGAACCATTTATTGTAATAGATCTCTGTTAGGGAGCTTTCAGGGGTGGCCGTCCGGTTCCTATCAGCCAGTTTGCATCGTAGGCATTTATTCTAGTAGTGTCTGGTTTTGAGTGAACATGTTTGTCTGCAGCCGTCGTTAGAACCTGTCCGACCTCACTGTGAAGGTACTGGAATGCCTCCGAGCTTTTCAGGCTATTCGTAGCCTCTCTGTCGCTTGCAGGAATACTTCCATAAGTCACTTTTAGGCTTTACACTACTCAGTAATGTCCTCTCGCCCTTCAGTGGTAGAGGTACGATCTAGAACATTACAGTCTTGCTTTAATGATGTGTTGGGATGCTCCCACTTTTTGCTGTTAGTGGGCCCAGTAATGAGTTTACCTGTTTAGAGCTCAGCTGGAGGTTTTGCACATGTTATGTACAAGGTACGATGAAGGTCATTGATTCTGAAGTGCTAAACTTGGCTTTAATGATTGGCACATCCTGGCTGCCCAGCAGACATGCTCTAGACTATTCTTAATTACAGCTGCACTGTGAGGCTCCTAGGTAATAATCCAGAGTGATCAGAAGCATAGCAGGACTGAACCTGGAAAACTGACATGCGAGTGTGCAAGCTATATACAAAAACCTTCTCAATTTGCACATGTTTTATTTATTTATTTACATACGCAGGTCATAATACTATTTGAACTTTCTTGCAGCTGTCAAATGCAAATTCAGATGCACAGGGTATAAGTACATAGTCTCTCCATGTGCAGGACATTCCCAGGGTTACTAAAGCCACTCCTGGAATTTGCGCACCTTTGAATCACAAATGTGAGCACAGCGGGTATTCGGGCTCTGGTCGGGGCTCTGGTCGGGGCTCTGGTCGGGGCTCTGGTCGGGGCTCTGGTCGGGGCTCTGGTCGGGGCTCTGGTCGGGGCTCTGGGTGAAGGACCGAAGCATTGATCCTGACCTGGAGCCTTCAGCATTGTTTGCAACACAGCCACATGAATGAATGCTGAAGTGGGAGAATGGTCTGTAGCAGATCGTTCAATCAGGTCCTCCGGAAGACACGCCCTTCACCCAAATTTGACTGTGTTCTCTTTGGATGTTTTTTTTAATCATCTGCTGGGAGAGGAGGAACATAGCACAGCATTCACACTCCTGTACATGTGTAGTAGCTGATTTAATGTGTCTGTAGATATATAGATGTATTTACTCCTGTGTTTCGTCTTTCCTTCAGGTGATTCGATGGAGAGCCCTTGCCAGCGTTGCATGGTCAGTGCTGCTGCTGCCGGCCACGACGACACTTTTTATTTTCCTCATTAGGTTCAGTTTATTTCACCCGATCCAGTGGATTGCAGGTAAGCAGGGTTCAGCAGTGATGGTGTCAGAGGATAGAGATGTACTTGCTGCTAACTGGGCGTTGGTGTAAGCTTGATCGCTGCCTTGTGTATCATGCAACTGTCTGGGGCATCAGGAATTAACTCTGTGTGTATGCAAAGTGCAGCCGTAGGGGCAGTGCAGGCACTCAGTAGGCATCAAATCAGCGTAGGGCACTGACGAAAGGCCATGTGACTGCGAAAATGTGTGCCTCTACACAGTTGCTAATATGCTTGTCTGAACAGCTGGCGAGAGTTGTTTTGTCTTTTGTCTCTTGTCTTTTGTGCGCTGTGGGACAAGCTGGACAAAATTAGGGTCTGCCTCTAGAGGAAGCCTCTAGTAATACATGTCAGTAAGTTTGTGAACAGTTCCTTTTATGACTCAGCCAGCTGTCTATGCGAACGCATGACCAAATAGCAAGTACATCTCTACCCTTAGACTTGGAGGAGGAGTTCCACTGACTTTTCCACATTCCTCTCCACTTTTCCATATTTCTGCGTTCATATATCTGAGTTATAACTAAAGTCATTCCCAGTGGATTGGTGGAGAAACCTGTACAGAATATTTATCTTTATTACAGAATGTTTCAGACTTTTGACTGCAGCCAGTACCATCTTCTCTCTTCTCCTGCTGTGTGGAGTAGTGCTGGTGATCGGCTTTTTCAACCTGGAGTACTACACAGGTCAGTAGAATTTAAAATTCTCGGTGAATTAATTTTTTATGTCATAGTGTGCCTAATTCATCATGTTTAGAGTTTGTGCAGCACAGTATGTAAACTGTAATAGAGTTATAGTTACAGTCAGAACAGCTTTCACATTTGACTCTACTGTATATGGATCTTTCTGCTGAATTGGTTGAAAGTCAGAGTTACCAAAGACGTTACATGACATCAACGGTGTTATGCAGACTCTCTTATCCGCAGTGACCTACATTATGGGCAGTTCCTAAACAGAAAGGCAAAGGCAGTGTAAGGAATCTTGCCTGGAGGCTTCTATTGGTATAGTGTAGGCTGCTTGCCCAGGAAGGGGGTCAAACCCCAGTCTACAGCGTATGAGGCGGAGGGGTTATCAACTATGCCATATCAACCAACCAACCCATTGGAGCTAATTTTGAGCAGGACTAGCTATTACATGGTCTAGCTTAACCCAGATTTAAACAGTTGCACATGCACATAGGGTCATCTTATTTTTCCATGAATTGCTTATTTGCATATGTATATTGCATATAATATTTCGATAGTGATCATTGTTAATGTTGCACACTGGGATGTCTTTGGGACGTGTTTATTTAAAATAAAGGATGAAACTGTGAGCTGTTTTTGAATCAGTTTCAAATGAATTTCTGAATTTCCCCTTTTCAAATTAAACTTAACAGAAATTTAATTAAACTTAAATTAAAAAGGCTTAAAGACTTCAAAGAAATCAATATGTAAGTATTTATATATATATATATATATATATATATATATATATCGTTTATTATAATCTCTGTTAGGTCAGAACCTGATCTTTGTAAATCTACTAGATCTACATACTGCACAGTAGCCGTCTGGACTTATTCAGTTTGGCTACACCTTTTGTTTTTTTTTTTTGTTTTTTTAATCCACCTCTTCCTTCTCCCGCTATAATGGTGTTTTTCCTCTGTTGTGTTGCAGTCGTTGCCTCCATCCCGTGCTCCCGAGTGGCTCTCCTGGCTAAAGTGCTCCACCCACGGCAGTGCATCCACTCTCTGGTGCACTGCACTGTGGGCATGTTGGTGATGTGGTGTGCCTCCGTTATCGCCGGTGGCCGATATCGCACTCTCGGCTCTCCCTGCACGCACAGCGAGAGGTGAGCCGCCTGCCTCGGTCTGAGGCCTGACCTGATTCTGCTTGCTGTGTGCACTAAAACTTTCCACCAACCGTGCGGCTCAGGTTGCACTGATTACATCAATCGTTCTCAGTGGCTAATAAATGAGCGAGGGTCAGAGCACGAGCGCTGATAAAGATTGTTCAATTAAAGCAATCTTCGGCTATCTTATCCCTAATGGGGCTGTTTCTGTTTGAAAGAGGAGACTCTACTGAAGGCAGCGTGTGCTGACCCCGTTTCAGATCAAATTCACTCTCGGTTAAAGGGCTCGTATGGGACGTTGTCCTTGTGTTGTACATTAAAGGTCCTCTTATGGTGGTTTGTGGTTATTATTGACCAAAAGCAGACAAAATTCATCACCATATGATCATTTTATCCCTTAGAACCAAACAGGGTGGCTGTGCTACTGTGCCTTTAAGACTGATCTATGTAAATGAGCTCTCTTCTGATTGGCTACTTGGAATTTCCCTGTCATTTGTGGTTATTTCATGTTGGCAGACCCCTTTATGGTTGACAGGCGGGGCTAAACTGCTGTAGTTTGAATAGGGAGCTGTGCATAGTTGTGCTGTTTGGTTATGGCTTTACAAAAGACGGTGTATTGGATTTGGCTGGTTTCGCAGCCCAGTTTCCATATGTGGCCTGACTGGACTGTAATCCAGCAAACATGAGCTGCTTTACAAAGATATCTGTTCTTTAGGCGGTTTTAAACATGACCATGCTTACATGGCTGGGTTGAAACTACTGAGCTTACCCTTGTTTAGTTAGGATTCTTTAGGGAATGATTCAGTGGAGCATAATCTCACATTTCCCTGCAGTTTGATTTGGAATCATAACATTTTTAACCCTCCATTGAGTCCATAAATGTAATTATGGTGGAAAATTGGCAATAAAAATCATACACGAGCTTTGTGGAGGAACTTTTCCATTTTCCAAATTTTTTTAGTGATATAGAATCTGTTAAGATGTTAACATGTATCTTCATATTGATGAATCAGTGCTTTTTATAACTGAATTAGATGTAACTGTATAATTATTACAGTACAAGGTTGTATGGTGTAACAAAACCCTGTTAGGCTACCCCTCCAGTGTGGTGATTAAAAATAGATCAATAGTGAGTAACAGTGCAAAGACAAAGAGACAGACACAATACAGCGTGTGCATAAACAGTAAACACACAGATCAGCAAGAGCAGTAACTGTGTGTGAGAACTAGGGGTGCACCGATTCAGCTTTTTTAGTTGTGATACCAGCACCGATACAAACTTCGCACATCTGTCGATACCCGATATCGATCCGATAACACGTTTAAATTAATAAATTGTATACCTCCCCATGCTGGAGCGACGTATGGCACCAGGACCAACATCAGCACGGCAGTTTTTCCTCCTGGAAGCCTTTGTCTCTTCCCCATTTGTAAATTCCGACTCTGTCCACTCTGCTGGGGAACTATTAGCTCACCTCGTAGCGCTGGTCTGTCACCACAGTGGCCACGGTTCGAGCCTCACTGAGGTGCAGCAATTCATCTACAGGCACCCCGAAGACATGCTATTGACGGCATAGCACACACCGCAAACTAATTAGACTGGGGATCGGCCTAGTTATCTGATACCTGATCCAGCAAAATGAATATCGGAACCGATATCCGATACTAATATCGGATCAGTGCATCCCTAGTCAGAATGGAACTAGAACTGAGGTGCAGAAAGCAGTTAGCATGTTGTCGCTGTCTGAAGGAAAACATGAAGCCCCATTTTTGTGGATTTGACTTTTTTTACTTGAAAAGACGTCTGGTTCCATTGATTTCCATTTTAATTAACATAGGTCTTCGTTCTGTGATGTATTAAAGGTTTTCTGAAAGGGGTAAGTGATACACGTATCTTTATATTATTGAGATCGTATTTCTTTTCTGTGTTGCAGTGGCGGAGCTCCTGATGACTGTGTAAATGAGTATCACCTGTTTTTCCTGCTTGCTGGAGCCTTCATGGGATACAGCCACAGTTTCTTGGGAGTCGTCCAGAACATGAATTATGTGTCCTTCCAGATTGCACAGGTACAGTTAAAAACTGGTTCACACCTGCAGGGTAACTGTAATTGAAGTTTGATCGAACTGAACCCTGGCATGTGGAAGGTGTGCAGGTGTATAGATAGACAGTTTGTATACATAGATAAGTGTTCATACATCCCTCCTAATTTATACATTTTCTTACCTTAAAGGGAAATATTCACCTTCAGATAAAACAAACAACCAGCAATAGTTGATTGTAGACACTCTTATGATCTTTACAGTGGTGGTGCTGGTGATGGGACCCAGGGGTCTTCATGTCTACAACACAGATATAGCCATTTTATTTACCATCCAAAACCACAAGTAGACCTACACGCGTGCCGTATGGAATTTTGATGATGGTGGAAATAGTGGAATGGTGATTTGAAATTAACAGCATCCTATAGCATCCTGCATGTTGTCGCTGTCCAATGAAAAACATGTATCTCCACTTTTGTCCATTTTTACTTTAATGCATCATTTAAACACACCAGCTGCTGTTTACACTGAGTGAGAATCTCATGATGAATGGACTGAACAGAAATGGCCCAAAACTTGGAAGGACGTCTGGTTCCATTGACTTCTATTAAAGTTAAATGAGGTTTTTGGTCTCTCCTCTAAAGTTGCCATTTTGGAGATACCTGTTTTTCTTTGGACAGTGACGATGTATCTCTGCTATTAATGGATTGGGGGGGCGGGTGGTGCATTCATAACAGTTTCACGCCATGACTGTAAGATGGCCGTGACGCGAGCCTAAGGTCACCGTGCCTCATGGCATGTGTTGGCTATAGGGGCTTTAAGCCTCCAGTATTGGGCTGTGAAGCAGCTGTAGTACCTGACCTCACTAATCCTTCTGTGACTGAACGCAACAAATCCTCACAACAGTGTCCCAACTCGTAGTCCTAATCATTCCAGAAGACTAGAGCGGTTACTGCAGCAAAGAAGAATCGATTCTCTATTAATATCCTCCATTTCAGAAGCACTTAAACACTGCTGCCGGTTTCACAGACCCAGATTAAGCCTAGTCCTAGACTAAAAGCCTTTCCAGTGATAAATCACCATTGGAATTACAGTCCAGTCCTAGACCACGCTTAGTCCACACACATAAAACACACCCAGTGTGTATAAGCCATGTAGCACCATGACTGCGCACCTGTTATCCTCATTGTGTGTCTCTTGTGTTTTCGTCCCACAGCAGTATAAGTACATGCGCTTTAAAGGCTCTCTGCCGTGGGTGGTGAAGTGCAGCGCTGTTCAGTCTCTGTATTCCGTCCGGAATTATGTGGCTCTCTATTTCTTTTTCGGTAAGATCCAATTTTGATCAAGTTGGTTCAAGTTCACTTCAAAGGAGAGCAGATTTAAATGGTTTAATTCAATATTAATCTGTTTGCTCCCTAGGTCATATTCCCAGAGCATGGATCTCCAACACACTGAATCTGCAGATTGACAGGTATGAGTAATAAGGATGCACCATATTATTTTTTATTTATTTATTTTTGGCCAAAACCAAACAAAAATAAAACATTTGGCCAAAACATTCTGCTCTTCTTTTCCACCATTACATTAATGAAATAGACTGAATCTCAGATAGCAGGTAGATGTGGGCCACATCTGGTAAAAAGATATGGCACTGCTGGCCCACTGTCTGCGGTGGCAATATGCTGTGAGCCAAAGGTGGCCCAAATATTTACAACATGCCTTTGGCCCACCTGTTCCAAAACAGTTCTGATCCGTTTCTGGCACAGATACAACAGAGTTGTCTGCTTTTGGCCCTAATGTAACTTGCTCAGCAGGGGTCCATCCCAGTGCTGTCAACCCATCTGGCAAGTGAACCAGATAAAAATGGGGAATGTGGGCCAGATTTGGGCCAGAACGATTTTGCTGGCTGGGATGTATTTTTCTCTTTTGATTTAAAAAACAAAAAAAACAAAAAAAAACTAAACTGCAGATTAAACACCCTGAACAACAATAAAATTGTGAAATTGGGGTAGGTGGGGTACGTGAAAGGGGGAGAGAGAGAGAGAAACAGAAGCTGCCATCTGTCTGCCAGGATGTAGCGACTTTGTTCTTTACTCCGGCTGGAGCTCTGTTTGTCTTGAGTGCTTGAAGCTGAGTAAAAGTTGGGAGACTTCAGCATATATATATATATATATATATATATATATATATATATATATATATATATATATATATATATATATATATATATATATATATATATATATATATATATATAAATATAAAATCTCTCGAGAGGCTTACTGGGGAATGACAAATGAACAGCTGGATGGACGTAGTGAGGAATAAAGTGCAGAGGGAAGTCTGTGAACAGTGGCTGCTGGGCTGTGAGACTCCAGTCTCCCAGTTTGAAAGGGGCTGTGTCCGACAGTGTTAATGAGAAATGATCAGTTGGGTCACATCAGATTCAAATATCATACTGGCTCTCGTTCCAGCTCTCTTCACTCTCTGGACTCGCTGGCTGGACTGCTGGACTTCTCCCTGCTGTATCACCTGTGGATCAGCGGCACCTTCCTGCTGTTCACCTGGTACATCACCGTGCTCCTATTCAGGATCTACGTCACAGAGGTACAGACCCGGAGCTGAGTTTTGGAAAGCTCCACCCACACTAAAGGGTCTGCGCTGTACCCATCATTAGGTCATGGGGCTCGGGGCCAATTCTCAGTAGGACTACAGATTAGTGTAGAAGTCCTGCAGATGAGTCAGCAGCCAAACTAAAATCACATCAGTCATAAGATAACAAGATGCCTTTACAGTCATTGCACAGTGTACAACGAAATTGAGCAGCAATCCAACAGCACTGTACACACAAAATAATAAAACATATGGCTACAATATATAAAGTGCAAAACTGAGAGAGAGACAGAAGGAAAAAATAAAACAATAATATACAGGGGTTGGACAATGAAACTGAAACACCTGGTTTTGGACCACAGTCATTTATTAGTATGGTGTAGGGCCTCCTTTTGCGGCCAATACAGCGTCAGTTGGTCTTGGGAATGACATATACTGCGTCCTGCACAGTGGTCAGAGGGAGTTTAAGCCATTCTTCTTGCAGGATAGTGGCCAGGTCACTAGGTGATGCTGGTGGAGGTTCGTCCTTCTTGGTGGTATGCTGACATTACCCTGGATACCGTGGCTCTTGATACATCACAAAGACTTGCTGTCTTGGTCACAGATGCGCCAGCAAGACGTGCACCAACAGTTTGTCCTCTTTTGAACTCTGGTATGTCACCCATAATGCTGTGTGCATTGCAGTATTTTGAGCAGAACTGTGCTCTTACCTGCTAACTGAACCTTCACACTCTGCTCTTACTGGTGCAATGTGCAGTTAATGAAGATTGGCCACCAGGCTGGTCCAATTTAGACCTCCATGAGACCTCCCACACTAAAATGACAGGTGTTTCAGTTTCATTGTCCAACCCCTCTATATATATATATATATATATATATAGCCTAAAAAATATTTAAATATATAATAATAATAATAAATGACTATAAAAACTGTATATTCTAAACAGGCAATAGGCAGGTGAGGTAGCAGTTAGTTATTGCACATTCTTTGGATAGCTTATAGAGATTTTTATAATTGCTGCATGGTCATGGGATCATGTAAAAGACTTGTTTGCTATATGACGGTCACTGCTGCAGAAAGCTGTGGCTCCTAATAAAGGCGAACACACAACAATAAAGCCGAATGAGGGTCTGTCTAGCATATGCCAGCCACTTTCAGTCACGACTAACGCCGGAACCAGTGATGCAGAAGTTCTGCAGGAGCCGGATGAAATCTTAATGGAGCTGGGAGTACAACATGGATGGCTGTTTGTCTCTTTTCAGGCGTACAGCTTCCCGGTGCAGTCCACCTTCACTGAGGACGCGGAGCAGTGTCTTCCTAAAGTCCTGACTGAAAAGGACACCCTGATTTTGAAGGTACTGTTCGTCTTCACCTCACGATTAAGGTCGGCAGTACTTCTGTCCTCTCTATAACCCTTTCTGCTTGTTATTTCAGTTTCTGGCCCTGCAGGACCTGGCTTTGCTGTCCCAGCACTCACCTGCTCGCAGACAGGAGGTTTTCAGCCTGAGCCAGCCAGGTACTGCACATGTCTGTCCATGCCTGTCACTCAGTGGAATCGAACTTTATACAGCTTGAGGCTTTTTTTGTCCAGCAGGTAACGCTGGTGCTGTGGTGTGTCTGGAGAGGCTGGGTTTTAGAGCTATGTGCTAGAGGTTCACATGTGGGAGAGCGTGATGATAACTTTTCACTTGTGAAAGACAAACCGAGTGGGGAAGTGTGTTTTTTTTTTTTTTTTTTTTTTTTTTTTTTAATTATTATTATTATTATTATTATTATTATTATCATTTTTATATATATATATATATATATATATATATATATATATATATATATATATATATATATATATTTTTTTTTTTTTTTTTTTTTTGTTTGTTTTTTTGTATTAATCCTGTGTATAAGACTTTGATGTAGTGTGTAAACATTATTCAAAATGTGATGTTTACACCACAGTCTGTACAGTTCGTTTACACACAGTTGAGTCACATAACCATGACCACTTACTTTGGTTGATGGTCGTGTGTAGCTCATGAAGGAAGTCAAATTCACGTGGCCCTCACTGGGCCCACTCATCCGTGTTGAAGGCAGCTTCAACCGATTTGGGTTTGAGTCAGAGAGTGAGCTTAGTGAAGTATTGTCTCTCAGTCCTGGTGCCTTGCGTCGCTCCAGTGTGGTAAAGTAAACGGTTTGTTCATTCAGAAATGGTATCGGCTCAGTGTCGGGTTTTGACAGATGTACAAAGTTTATGTATTGGTGCTGGTATCGGAACTGGTAAAGCTGGATCGGTGCATCCCTAGTGGAAGCAGGGTGTGCAGTGGCAGTTACATTATTTGACATGGACATGGACTCTCTCTCTCTGTCTCTTTGTCTGTCTGCCTCTCTCTCTTTCTCTCTGCCTCTCTCTGTGTCTGCCTCTCTCTGTGTCTGCCTCTCTCTCTCTCTCTCTCTCTCTCTCTCTCTCTCTCTGTCTGTCTGTGTCTGCCTCTCTCTCTCTCTCTCTCTCTCTCTCTCTCTCTCTCTCTCTCTCTCTCTCTCTCTCTCTCTCTCTGTCTGCCTCTCTCTCTCTCTCTCTCTCTCTCTCTCTCTCTCTCTCTCTCTCTCTCTCTCTCTCTCTCTCTCTCTCTCTCTCTCTCTCTCTCTCTCTCTCTCTCTCTCTCTCTCTCTCTCTCTCTCTCTCTGCAGGTGGTCATCCTCATAACTGGAACGCCATCAGTAGGGAGTGTCTGTCTCTGCTGAGTGAGCTAATGCAGCGTCTAGTGGCTCACCATGATGCTGTGGCCTCTAACGGCAGAGCGAAACCTCTTTCTGCCAGCAGTGACGGCAGATCCTCCACAGAGAGCTCAGGTACAGCTGAGCTTCACAGAAGTGCTAATGAAGCTAATGGTCAACAGCTTCTACATCCCATGTTTCCTTGTTTGTAAATTCGGCTTGGGAGCACAGATTTCCCCCTGAATAGCCTACCCCTTTATTATGCAGATGTGGCGTGACTGGAGAATTAGCCTGTCCTGCTAAATTATTTATTAATTTGATCAAATAATTCAGTTATTAATTCAAAGATTTAATATAGAAGTCTCCGCCTCTGACTCGGCTGTGCGTTTTTCAGTTTCCTCTGCAGTGATGTCGGGGACGGAGGATTTGCCTCAGACTCCGCGCCCCAGTGCTGTGCTGCGGACCCCCGGCTCTGTCTTCCTGAAGTCATCTGGGAGAGGTGTAGGCAGCCCCCTGACTGCCCCCTTCACCCCAGACCTGGACAGTCCCTTCTCCACACCCGCCCTGCGTCGGCTGGCCCCCCAGCCAGGCCCTCAGCAGAGCCCCTGGTCCGGCACAGTTCAGAGCCCGCACGTCATGAGGAGAGGCCCCAAGCTCTGGAGCACTTCCACAGGTCAGGTTTGTTCAGATGGCCTGTAGAAAGTCAGCTTCGTTTCTGAAATGTAACACGAACACGCTGTATTGTTTTCTGCTGGTGTCAGACTCTCAGGCCAATGGCAGCGCTGCAGCATCTCCTGCTCCCGCCCCCAGCTCTCCACCTCCAGAGCAGAAATCCAGCTTCATCGCCCAGTGGCTCCAGAACAGGAAGGAACAGGTACAGAATACAGAACCCTCTTTTAGCACTGCACAGCAGGATCAGTCATTTTACCGTCCGTGTTCTGGCTTTATATAGAGATGTTGTTTTTTTATTTTTTATTTTTTTCTGAAACATCTCGTCTTCTGTAAACATCTCGTTCAGCTGATTATTAGGTGGTAGATAGTAATAGATAGATAGTGGTAGATGTAGATAGATAGATACTTTATTGATCCCGAAGGAAATTTAGCAGCCAGTAGCGGTTTCACAAAAAGAACAGCACAGATACACATAATAATACAAAAATAGAAATAATTATATCCTAATATATTAGGATCTTTGGCTTTAACATTGACGTGAAGCCTTATTAAAGCAGGATTAGTTTCACTGGGGATGTTTGTAAATTGTGATTTTTATCCAGTATGAATCTGCAGTGTGCATCATATTATTTATTATTATCAATAATAATAATAATTATATAAATAATAATAAAGACAATTTGATGACAGTAATAATCTTGGAGTAATTTTAATCTGGTATGAGTCTGCAGTGTGTTTAGCTTTTATAACATGACAGTAATATTTGAGAAGTGATTTTAAACCAGTATGAATCTTCAGCGTGTTTACCTTTTACAGCCTGAAGGTAATGATTGGACATTATGAATATCCAGTACGAATCAGCGGCATGTCCAATTGTTACAGCCTAACGGTAATGATGGACTGACATCGTTCCGGTCTGAATCAGCAGTTTGTAGTTTTTAGTCTGTCAGTAATAAGTGCGGATTGATTCTGAATCCAGTATAAGCCTCCTCTTCGAGAACTAAAGGAACAGCCGCAGCGTTTATAGGGGGAAGACTGTAGAGGGTAATGGAACTCCGAGGCTGAGTTTGTGAAACACTGCTGTAATTAATGCAGATCTAAATCCATTAACACTCACAGGCACTGTATCCACTGCAGTGTCTCATTATGTCATTTAGACTGTCATGATATGAGCTGTCTCCTCCTGAATGAACTGTTGGCTCTTGTTTACCTGCTCTGACCTGTTGTGCTCAGGTGAAAGGTTACTTGGCGAAGCGGGTGCTGGTAGTGTATTTGTTTAATAAGGTAAGCAGGCCGGGCATGGTCGGATTAAAGCAGCATGCTGCATGTGGGAACAGGAGATGAATGGTGGAGGATTCTTTAGTGCCCGAGTTGATAGTGTGTAGTACCTTAACCTCTTCCTTTTCCTTACATGTCTTTATTGGAGTCACACGTAGGGGGGCTTTTTCTTCGGGGGGTTCCAAATAACTGTGTTCATGCATCAAACACACTTCTGCAGTCTAACCATTTCTTCTATTTTCTTTCCTTTCATTTTTCTATTATAGAAGTCCTAAAATATTTAGAGCTTGTTGTTTTGTGTGTTAAACTCTTTTTATTTATTTATTTATTTATTTATTTATTTATTTATTATTGTCCCAATAATGCTGATATTTTTACCTTACCAGTAAATTCTGTTTCTGCCAGTGAGGCAGGACAAAACCAAAGTCCGGGCTGGACTGCAGTACACTCACTTATGGGCGGGGGGGAAAGGAGGTCTGGGAGAACGATAAATTCCACCTATCGATTTGGCGGATCACTGCTGATTGTTAGGTGCATGAGTGTGCTCAGTACTTGTATGTACGTAGTTATTTGGGACTCTGTATTGTGACGTGAAATCCTCTTTCGTTCTTCTCCTCTCTGTACTTCTACTGTAGTTACCGTTCTGTGGGTGTATTCTTCCAGAGGGTGCATGCGTAGGGTTCCTGTAGCTCATTCTGATAGCGATTCACGACTGTCTTTTTTTCCTCCGGACCGTGTTAGAAATATCGGAGAACATGGATTCAAATGAAATAGCCGTGTGACCACTGCCTGTCACTCGTCTGTGGAGAGTTAGATCTTATCTGATGACTGTATCCACAGAGAGGCTGTGGTTTAACGGTAGTATCACCTTATCACTGTTCAGGTCAGAGGTCCTCAGCCCTGTTACTGGGTCAGATGGTCTTGTGCTGCCTTTTATTTGGATCCATGGTTTTCCTGTCACTGCTCACTGATGGTGATCAGCATGGTGTTTGTTTTCTCTGTGTTTTTATTTGTTTATATTTTTGTGTGTGCCTGTTTTAAACAGCTCCCGGAAGCTTCCAGTCAGGCCCTGTTTGCTGATGGCCAAGCACATATTTGGGCTCTGGAAGGTATGAACAGCTGACATTGTATGTTTCACTTTTTGCATCTACAGCATTTAGCTGACGCTCTTATCCAGAGCGACTTACAAGGGTAATCATATTACAGGGAGGCCAGTGTGATGTTAGGAGTCTTGCCCAAGGACTCTTATTGGTGTAGCACAGTATAGTGTATCACCCAGACCGGGATTCGAACCCCAGTCTCCCACGTGGTGGTGGCTTCCTGGTGGGTAGCAGTGTTATCTGCTGAGCTACACCAACCATTTTCTGTGAATGTCTCACTGGTACAGGATTACAGTCGCTGTTGTCCAGTTCTCCTAACTGATGCTAAAGGAGAAATGCGTTCAGTTAATGACATCCCAGATTCCTCCTTTTCAGTCTGAATTGCTGAACCTGATTTTCTAAATGTTTTTGTGGAAGGACTGTCTCATCTGGTGGCGGCTTCCTTCTCTGAGGACAAGTATGGAGTGGTCCAGACTACGTTACCCAGCATCCTTGGCTGCATGTTGTCACTGCAAGAGGTAAACTGATAAAACTGTATATGCATCTTTCCAATAGTGCCTTGATTTTGAATGTTGTAACGGATACTGTCCTGTTAGTGCAGCCTGTGCAGTCTGGTTGGCTGATAAGCGAAAGAGAACTTACTGGGGTTTTTGTGTTTTGGTTTTTTAAAATAAATTTTCAACCCACAATAATAATTAACCCATCAGGAACATGGTTAATGCACTTGTGAACATTACTTATTTATTTATTTATTTATTTTTGCCAGCTTTTAAGTGAATGAGTGATGCAGCAGTTACCCTAATGATATGCGGGGCTCAGACTGGAACTGGAGCGCTATTTAAGGTGGAACAGAAATCTGAATAGGGAGCATATCTTACCTTCATCCTCTTTTTCATGACTCTTTCTGAGAAACTTTTTATTTATTTATTTTATTTTTATTTTTCCGTTCCAGGCACCATTTCTAATGTTTGACCATTGCATCCTAAATCATGAAAATAGAGTTGTGGATATGTTTTAGTGAGCCGGGCTTGTGATACAGCAGCTGGTGTGCAGCACTGGTGGTGTTTAAAGCTGGGTAATAAACTCAAACTAGCCCGCTCCCCTCCATCAGAGTGTCCTTTGAGACCATCACTGTGATTTGGGAGCTGACTGAGTCAGAGTCAAACTCCCATAGTTTCGATGAGAGTCAGCCTTAACTCTCTTGGAATCTATTTTGGAATCCACTCCCCATCACTACTCAACACAGAAAAACCATATACATAAAAAAAAGAGAGATTCTGAGGAAGAGGGTTGCCACAGGACTACATCAAATTCAGAAACTGTCGTTGAGCAAGCAAGCTTTTTGTTCAGCTGTGAACAGACTGCAGTTAGTTCAACACAGAACCAAGCTGGGCTGTGGCTTGCTTTATAGCTCCGTTTGGGAAAACACTGAAAAGGCTGAACTCAGCTCGACACAAACACTTCAGTGGTCCTATCTGTAGCGAATACAGTGTGCAGAAGAACATTCCGTAGCATTGGTGTGCTTCGGACGTCTTCCCGAACAGGCGAATGTGACGATTAAAGGAGAATCCAAAGACAGCTTGGTCCAAACGTGGTGCAGCTCGTGTTTTCTGAGGATGTGAGGGAATTATCCGCTGTTGTCATCACATCTTTATCAGTATGAGGTTCATTCTGAGCTCAGTCCAGACCAAAACGCTGAGCCGTGCATTCATTCCCGAGTCAGTGTGCGAGACATTAATAGGTTAAGATGTACGATGTGGTGTGAAAAACCAACCCAGTGCCTCTGGATTGTTTCAGGCTTTACTGGGTGACTCACAGCGGCACATTGTAGCCGTTGTTTTATGCTTTATTTATTTATTTATTTATTTATTTTTCTAATCACATTTATACGATGCCCTCCGTCATATCTCTGCTTCTGGACTCTGTGTCTTGTTAAGGCTGTGGACAGGCACTTCAAGCTCCCTCATGCCTCCAGTAAGCCGGTGAAGGCGAGCTGCAGTATGGGAGACTCCACGTATAAAACTCTCCGCTTCGCCCTGAGGGCTGCGCTGAAGACTGCCATCTACAGGATAACCTCTACGTTTGGAGAACACTTAAAGTAAGCCCTGTTTTCTTCCCTGCCTTCTGCGTCTCTGCGCTCTACATCTAGAACTCGTTATCTAGAACATCTAGAAAACCGTGACTCACTGGAACCCTGGGGTCCAGCGACAGCGCTGTTATTCAGGTTTATGTCTGAGGTGGTGTTTGCTGTGAAGTCAGGGTAGCAGCAGCCGAGCTGGTGGAGGTCAGGCTGGTGGGTGCGGTTCTTCTAGTGGTCAGGCACTATTATACTGTCATGTAGAAATGAGGAGAGCATCCCACACATCTACACCGAACCAGCTGAGACCTCACACTTCAGTATGCGCCAGAGGAAAGCAGTTTACCAACAACAGCGAGAAACTAGACCACCTGGCCACTTTATCAGAAACCCTTTCCAGAAATGGCTCCACACTGCTGGTGGTAGAGTTAGAGACCGAGGCTCATCTGTTGAGGCACAGCTTGATTCTGATATCTGGCACAACAAAGCCTGTTGGTTTTTTGGAGGGTAAGAATCCAGTGATTGATGTGTCTTCTGCTTTGCCATAGAGTGTGAACATCTGAGCTGCTTCTTAATGTGCTCGGAAGGTTTCCGCTCCTCTGTGCTTTTGTGAAATAGAGAGTAGCCCACCCCTGTCACTGCTTTCTCCGTTTAGTGAGTGAGGAATAGTTTGTACTTGAAGACATTTCGCTCTGTGAGCAACACGGAGAATTTCACTGAACTGCAATGTAGCCAGGGTGTTTGGGTTCAATGCGAATGCACACTACCAGTCAAAGTTTAGACACGGCTACTTCTAGAACATTCTCCCTATGTTTAACTTAAAGCTTCACTGTAGAATAAAAGTAAAGACGTGAATGAAATAATATAGCACTTATGGTGTCATACAGTCCACCTTAAAACCCTCCTAATGGACCATTACAGGAGGATAAACCAGCTTTCTTAACCTGCAGTGGAGCTGATATAAACAAGCAATTACACTGTACAATGAAATTCGTACTCTGCACCAGCTTCTCGCCCAGAAGTGCGAAAAATTACCATATAAATCTGATATTCAAGGACTTAAGGAGACTTTATTGTCATTCGCATCACATGTGGTACATGGGGTGGAACGAAATTGTTGTACCCAAGGACCCAGTTTCACCCAGACAGCAGAGCTTAAACTAATAAAATATACATAAACATATAAAGATATATTTAAAAAAGAAAATACAGAGCAGCAGAGAAAGAGCAGAGAGAAAGAGCAGCAGGAAATTGAAAAGGTAGCAGCAGAGTGTATTTAAAGTGACTTGAGTGTCCTCAAAGTGTCGGTGCAGTGGTTTTGACTAAGTGGCATTTAGAAGTCTTACAGCTTCTGGAATGACACTAGTCACTTTAAATACACTCTGCTGCTACCTTCTCCTTTTCCTGCTGCTCTTCTCTCTGTGTTTTATTTTCATTTTTACATATATTTTTATATATTTATGTTTCTTTTATTTATTTAAGCTCTGCTGTCTGGGTAAAACTGGGTCCTTGGGTACCACAATTTCGTTCCACCCCATGTACCACATGTGATGCGAATGACAAAGTCTCCTTGAATCCTCAGTCTCAATCTATCTATATATAAATATATAGATAGATACAGTTACATATATGTAGATATTAAGAGTATATGTGGTATATCAGGATGTGCACTGTTCCAGACTCTCGTCAGTTGAACTGTTAAGTGTAAGCCTGTAGAGTCTTTAAGATCAGATCACCAACGACATCCATTTAGATGGGTGTGTCTAAACTTTTGACTGGCAGTGTATATATATATATATATATATATATATATATATATATATATATATATATATATATATATATTATTATTATTATTATTATTATTATTATTATTATTATAATTATAATATATATATATATATTATTATTATTATTTATTTTTTTTTAATTACATGTGTTTCAAATAAAGTGGCCAGTGAGAATAGGCACATTCTATGAGAGGACTCATATCAGCCTTCACCAGTCGCAATGGTGTGATAGCTAGAGGAGTCTTGGTTGAATTTTGGCTACAAGGTAAAAGTGGCTCGTTCCTATGTACCATTTTGCTAATTATCCCTGAATTTAACAGTCTGTTTTTGTTTCAGTATCTGTAACATGCCATGTAAATGAGCTCTCCTCAGATTGGTTGCCCTGTACTGTGGCTATAAGACAGTGCAAGCTGAGCCATGCCATATATCATTAAAAAAACATGCTGTAAATACACTGATCATGTGACCTCACCAGAGCAGCGAGTTTAAAAAGATCTGATTGGTCCGCTGGGTTTAATATGTGGACTCATTTTGAATCCTTAATAACAATAAACAATCTATACCGAACTCCTCGTTAGGTTTTCAGTTATGTATGGCCTTTTAATGTAACTTTGTATCGGTACATTCATGTTCACACGATGTAGAGAGTCTAATAGGTCGTGTCCGAACTGTCCCCTAATCATTCGACCCTACACTGGAAAATCTAGATCACTATATCGAACCGTATTACAGGGAACAGAATAGATGCTGGTAGTCAGCAATGTCGGGCACAGGTGCTCATTACTGATGCAGAGGAACGTCATGCCTGCAGTGCACTACAACGTCCACTATGACCTGAGGTTGACCCCAGACATGAGTAGGGCTTGTTTAGATCAGTGACCAGTCTGAAGAGAGATCGGTGGCGATGCTGCCTGGGTAGCTGGGCTTGCTAATCCTCCTCGGAGAGCTTGACTCTTCAAACCCAGCTGCACAGTGGTTGATGGGAGTATCTTAGGGTACCTCTGTTTTACACTACGTATCGTAGTGCATTGTGGGATTGGACAGCGTTTTCAGACACCATTACAAAATGGGGGATCATACAAAGACGGGGGCGAGGGATCATACAAAGACGGGGGAGGGGATCATACAAAGACGGGGGCGAGGGATCATACAAAGACGGGGGAGGGGATCATACAAAGACGGGGGAGGGGATCATACAAAGACTGGGGGGAGGGGATCATACAAAGACTGGGGGGAGGGGATCATACAAAGACTGGGGGGAGGGGATCATACAAAGACTGGGGGGAGGGGATCATACAAAGACTGGGGGGAGGGGATCATACAAAGACTGGGGGGAGGGGATCATACAAAGACTGGGGGGAGGGGATCATACAAAGACTGGGGGGAGGGGATCATACAAAGACTGGGGGGAGGGGGTCATACAAAGACTGGGGGGAGGGATCATACAAAGACTGGGGGGAGGGGATCATACATAGACGGGGGAAGGGGATCATACATAGACGGGGGGAGGGGATCATACAAAGACGGGTGGAGGGGATCATACAAAGACTGGGGGGAGGGGATCATACAAAGACGGGTGGAGGGGAAAAAACAAAGACGGGGGGAGGGGATCATACAAAGACTGGGGGGAGGGGATCATACAAAGACTGGGGGGAGGGGATCATACAAAGACTGGGGGGAGGGGATCATACAAAGACTGGGGGGAGGGGATCATACAAAGACTGGGGGGAGGGGATCATACAAAGACTGGGGGGAGGGGATCATACAAAGACTGGGGTGATGGGATCATACAAAGTCTGGGGGGAGGGGATCATACACAGACGGGGGGAGGGGATCATACAAAGACGGGGGGGGGAGGGGATCATACAAAGACGGGGCGCAGGGGATCATACAAAGACGGGGGGAGGGGATCATACAAAGACTGGGGGGAGGGGATCATACAAAGACTGGGGGGAGGGGATCATACAAAGACGGGGGGAGGGGATCATACAAAGACTGGGGGGAGGGGATCATACAAAGACTGGGGGGAGGGGATCATACAAAGACTGGGGGGAGGGGATCATACAAAGACTGGGGGGAGGGGATCATACAAAGACGGGGGGGAGGGGATCATACAAAGACGGGGGGGAGGGATCATACATAGACGGGGGGATCTAAGATGGATGCTGAGGGTATTCTTATAACAGTAACTAACTCGCTGTATGTTCTTTCTGTTTTCAGTGCTGTCTGTATATCAGCGGAGCATCAGAAAAGACTTCAGCAGTTCATGGAATTCAAGGAGTAACTGATCCTCTTATACGGATGCACTTTGGGTGGATGGGGATGTTTGTATGTGTGTATGAGACCCCTGGGGAGAAGACCATCCCTCTAAGCAAACTGAGTTTTTCAGGGTTCACAAAAACAGGGCTTGGCACTTGATGGCTCACTCACAGCCTTCCGGTATCTGTAATATCTGGTGCTGCACTGTGCTTCTGTTGATTGGCTGTGATAATCTTATTCAGCTCCACCTTTCGGGTCACTGCCAGGTTAGTATTTCCTTTCTGAAGTTTTCATTCCCCCTTTGGTGATGTAAGATCCAGAGATGGACCTGAAGATGCGCCCCATGATGGAAAAGTGTGAAGACTGTTCACAGAGCTTAAGAAGGATTCCACTGACTTGTCTAAATGTCCAAATAATGAAATGGTCTAGCAGTAAACAATTTAATTCAGGGTGGTTTGGTGTGAAATGCTCTGATTAGTCACAGATGTTTACAGTGGTGGTGATGGGAACCAGACGTCCACCACTAAAAGCTCCCACACAGTCATTCCAAGAAAGGGTTATTGAATACACTGCCCTATACCTGGGCCTGGTGCCTGCTGGGTTTGATGGTAAGTCTCTGTATCTGTGTTGTAGACATGGTGACCTCTGGTTCCCACCACGACCACGGTAAAGAACATCCGGCTCCCTACAATCAACCATTTCACACCAAACCCACATCTCTATCTATTAGAGAACGTCTTGTCCTTATTCCCAGGACAGTAAAGTGAACAGTAGTGAAATCCCTGAAGCGTCCGGAATGATTAGTAGTAGCTGCAGTTTCACTGCACCCGGTTTTCCTTCTGGTTGAGCACAGAGATGGAGACTTCTGAAAGCTGTGTGGCCCTCAGTTATGACTGGCTTGACTGTCACATGTGGTTTACTCTTGTCACACAGGAACCTGGTGAAATGTGTCATGTTTAAACAGTTGCTTTAATCAAAGATAATAATAAACGTTTCTACATGTCTCTATAAGAACCTCCTGTAGTCTGCTGCTCCTGCTGTCTCCTCTCTGTTCGCAGTAACATCATCTAAAAAGTTAAAATGCAGTTTCCCAAAATGAACAGCAGGTGTCAGTGTTGCTTCACAGCCGTATTTATATTTAATGTTGTCACATTTAAATTGTGTGTTCAGTATTACGTAGATAAACACTAATCAAATTTCTCCAACAAATGAAAGTTATGGTCATGTGAATGAGAGCATTAGATACATAATGCAGACAGAACATAAAAAATAGGAGAAAATAAATAAATACATAAACATACATTAATATTGCTGTACTGTATTAAGAGATTGGTGAGAGGGCCGTACGGCTTAGTAAGTGTGGGGTTTTGAAGCTCTACTAAATGGTATTTGCTCCGTTTGGTAAACGACCCATAACTTTTGCAGCCAGAAGTTGGATGTAGGGATTTCTGGCTTTGTCAGTTTAGTAATAGTACACCTCAGGGCTGCTTAGGTGAGAGAATTACTACACCCTCCCTAGTATTACTCCTAGTCTTGCCACTTTAGTGATATTCTTCTGAAATATTTCCTTACAAGGATTAAATATTTCTTCCTAAAAGGCCTGTAACTTTCAGCACAGCCAGAATATACATATCAGGTTTCCTATTTGTGCTCTGCAGTTTCTCCAGTTGAGGTTTTCTCCAGTTGCTATATGGATCCATCTAGGACACCATCTCCAGTGATTCCTTTCCAGTAGAATTCCCTACATGTGGTTCTGGTTGTCAGTGTTATACCCATGGTTATCTCTGATTCCTGTCGATGCTTATTTGTAAGGTGCTGGGGTTTTAGCCAAAGATATTTGGTATAATGATTTTTTTATAATCACGTGTGCCGTGTGGAATTCAGTGGTTATATTTTTCTGTTTATGTAGGTTTTATAAGTTTTGCCAGTCTTTGTGGAGTCAGTGTCACGTTTAATTCAAACGTATACATGGTGCATGTGCGAAAGGAGTCAGGCCTGATTTCACTACTGCATAGCGTAAACTGCAGAAGCTGTAAATAGAAAATTGGGTTCTTGTTCATGGTAAGGGCATTTTAATTTTATTATTTGTGTTTTTAAAGCTTATTTTGAAAGTTGCAAATAAGATTTTCTAAAAAAATCTAGTTTTGAATGTTGGAACAATAGAGTTCTAACTCTCAAGACAAAAAATATTTAATAAAATAAAACCTGAATTATGTTATGTTTATCTTTTACAGCCTATTTTATAGTAAATAATATAGAATGTATAAGGAGATACAGTAACAACCTCCAGAATGGAATTTTTTGGTTGTGAATGTAGAGAAAAACTGATTTAAAAAAATGTTTTAGGGAGATGATTAGGTTTAGGTAATACTATGACCATTAAAAGCAGCAACATCTGGAAAAACGGTGAGATTGTTGTAGATGCATATGGAGTTTTCTGTTGGTTTGAACATGTTTATGGTCCCAACTGTCATTTTTAGCTTGCCTTGAAAGCTGCAGTGCTCAGACGCAGACTTTTTTAATATCGTCTGTTTTTGTAAATAATGATTTCATTAATTAGCACATTGTGCTTTACTAAAATTCACACATCCGTCATTTGAGCTATGCCTCATCAGTCTGTGGTTTGGATCTCACTGCACAATAGCAAATTATAAACAGTGGCCCAGCATTCCCATTCTACTACCATAACGATGTTTGGACACCGAATGAAAATCCACAAACGTGTTATGTTGGAACTACAGATCTCCCTCACTCCTAGTGACCTCCTAGAAACTTACCTGACTAGTTTAATCATGAACACTCTGAAAGATATTGTTTTAGATAATGTCAATATTGAGTCATATTAATCTGTCAAAATAATATTCCATCTTTGTAAGATTGCAGATACACTACACAACAAATACAGGCCTGAAGAATATGCAAAGTGCTCATTGGTTTTGGTATGTTGATAGTATGCACTATAAATGAGTGAACCTAGTTATTGTTCCTGGTTATTATAACATTTACATTTAAGGTATTTAGCAGACGCTCTTATCCAGAGCGGCTTACAACAGTGCTTAGAGTTCCGTTGGATAATATTCCAGCTAGTAGGAAGGTTAGAGCCTAGAACTAGCTATGAGCTCAGACACTGCCCGAACAGGGGGCCAGTGCTGGTACCTAGAGATTTATACACAGACATAGAGTAAGTAAACCATTACCTGGCAACCCCAGCCCAGTGCTCATTACTGAGCACTATATAACTGGTAAATTATGCTGAAATAGTAAGACATCATAATAGTGTTCAGTCTAACAAGACTACTTTTGAGCACTGTGTCAAAATAGTTCACAGTGGTGAACAAGACATCCACTCCTGAAAGCTCCCTCACAGAAGCTTATTGCCTGAAATGGTTATTAATAGGCCGCCCGATGTGAGACATTAATCTATCATAGTTCTGAGAAGGTTTCAGTCTTTAAACACTTTTATGGTGATGGGATACATGCACGATGTTGGACCAAAAAATGTTTTTACTTTCATTACATATGGTGATGGTAACTCAGAAGACACTTGTAGCTTCATTGATGGGTTAATGGTAAGTAAAATGACTCTCTATGCTGCTTAAATTTACACTTACTGTATAACACCTACTGTGAATCCTTTATTTATAATGCCATATAAATGCATTTATGAAGCATTATGTAAGAAAGTCAGCATGCTATAGTACATGCCGTAACCTTGTTTATTGTCACTTAGTTATTTATAAAGATCCATGATACTTAATAATGCAGGAGTATGCAACTTTTATAATGTGAGGTTTCATAACCCCTTATATCTTTAGAGCGCTACTGCTGCTGGAGTTATATGCCAGGCCTTTACAGGCTCTAAATGGGTTGAATGTGTTTTTTTTTTTTTTATTATTATTATTATTAAATGTAGTTAAATATATAACTTTCATGTCAGTACATTATCTCATAGAGCACTGTAAGTACTCTTTACAGACTGTAAGTAAAGTTAATTTGTGTAACAGGTAATACAGGACCTGCAATGTATGTTGCTCTGCTCATTTAAATATGTAAAGTTTTTAATCTACTGAAGTTTTTATTAACAAATATAGAATATATCAGATGAAGATCAGAAGTTTATAAAGAAAAGAATTTGTATATTACAGTTTCTTTTAAAGGTGCTTAAAAATAATATTTGAAATTTCATTTGCTCTTTGGAGTGTGTTATATACCCAGAGAATGACCATGTCTGCATGACCATGCTTCTTTGATTACCAGGCACTGTTCATGTTTTATCATTAGCACTTTTACCCAGTGTGTTGGTCCAGATTCGCCGGCCCCGCCCCCTGCGGCCGGATTGGCTACTACTCTCCCGCCTCCTGCGCTGTGATTGGCGGGCGCAGTTCATGCTCGGAGGAGCTCGCGGTTCTAGAACACTTCTTCGGCCACCTAAAAAAGGCGGACCTCTGTCTGCGCGAGCTGTCGAGCGCGAGGCGAGTGCGTTCTAGAACGGAGGATACGGACCGTAAAGCCAATCCCAGGGCGGGGGCGAGTGCCAGCAGCCTATCGTTGGGCTTGGGGCGAGGCTGCACTGGCCAATCCGCGAGCGGGAGGGGCGGGGTTTAATCATCCACCGTTCTCCCAGCGTTTGGACGAAGCAGCGCCGGAGCGGAGCAACGGGGTGAGTACCGTTGCCATGGCAACCACCGTCTGGTTAAGGTTCATTTTTTAGCGCTACGGCGGATTTAAAGGGGGAACTTTACGCGGATTTTGAAGACTGAAGCGCTTTAAACGCCGTAAGGCACCCCCGCTCACTTTGGCATCCTCTGAGCTGGAGGTTGTCTGTAGTCCTGCAGCCTTAAAACTCTTAGAAACTTTGTAATTCTGATTAAAGTGGGTTGTTTTTCATTTAAGCCAGAGGGTTTATGCTACGCTATGCTAAGGTTTTGGTTTCCCAGGCCTGGTTCAGGTCTCAGTGTCCAAAGCAGACCAAGCCATGATAGTAAGGGTCCTATGGGTGGTCCTCAGATTTCTCTAAGTTTGTGCATTATTACCTGGCTGCAGTGTAAACAGAGGTGTTAACAGAGTGACCACAGATCTGTAGATACTGACCATCTGCAAAATACAGAAAACGTGGAGAGACCTCTTAAGCTTCTCGACTTCCAGCTTCTATCAGACTCCGGACTTCTAATATACATCCTAGTGTCTCTCTTTAAACTTCATTCCTGCTGTTTATATATAGTTGGGCTTTGTGCATGTGACTCATTAGTCGTCTGATGTCTGCTAGGGCTGAACGGATTGGGACGAATATCTAATTAGATTTTTCTGATCGGTGTTGTGACTGCGGCTTGACTGGGTCTTGGTTTGGTTTCCTGGGTGCTGAGATCCAGGCCAGTTATTTGGTCAGTAAGACCAGAGCATCCCCCTTTTTTAGGTAGCTGTGGTCGTGGTGTCACAGCATGTAGTAGTTTGACTGTCTCTGATTGGTCTAACTCATCGACCGCTGGTTTATAAGCTCTGATATTAGTTCCCCATCATATTTAAATATTGCGATTTCCACATACAATCAACTATTCTTTCAGCCTTTATGTTATTGCTGATGTCAACAGTCTGTAAAGCACTTTAGTGCTCAATAATAATAATTGCATTATTATTATTATTATTATTATTATTATTATTATTACTAATAATAATAAGAATGTTTGGTGTAAAATAATCTGTTCTAGAGAAACTTACTGAGTAAGAGTTGTTCACAGTGGTGGTGATTGGAATCAGATGTCCATCTCTAAAAGCTTCCTCAAGTTATTACATGAAATGATTATAAACAAGATGCCTGAAATCTGAGACATTGATTTGGTATTTTGACGTACAAAATGTCGTTAGATAATAAAAAAATGAAAAAAAAAACAACAGATGTTAACTTTTTCATCTTTACATTACATAAACTCAGTAGACACTTGTAGAACTGTAGAACTTGGACATAATAAAAGTCCAAAAAAAAAAAAAAAATGCCAGGTGGACATAATAAAACCACCTGGCATTTTCAGTTCCAGTTTTCTTTAGTTTTTATTCCAACTGGCACTCAGCTATCCTGCAACAGGCATTATCTAAAATACACCTAACACCTTACAATACTAAGCATAAGCTTGTTTAATGTCTCTCTGGTGGTTATAGTGGCTTTTATAGTGCTCAGTAATGCTAAAGGGTTATAAAGGTTTTATAAAGTGTTATGCATGTAACTATAACTAGATGTACGTAATTATATACGCTTCTGCATGTAGATAGCTTTATGGATACAGGGCTCATAGGAGGTGTAAATGAATTTGGTTCTGTGTTTACAGCATTGTGTGTATTTGCTGATGGCATCTGGGTTTTATATTGAATCTGATGTTTGTCTGTCAGGCTGTATTTGTCTGCATGAATTAGATTATTAAGGAATCACAGAGGAGTGTATTCATGTGTAGTTGGTGTGCATTGTGAGAGGGACCCCTTCTAGAAACCCTGTACAAAACTGGAAAGCTTTTTGATTAGTAGTATAAGGTGGAGATGGGCGATAAGTCAAAAATATGATATTACGAGACTAAATCTGGTCATGATATAAGAGAGGTCACAGTATACATTTTTTCTGACATCTGGACCAGAGAAATATGTGCTGTATTTTGAACGAATACTACCAAACGCTGTGATGGTACGGCTGTGCACTCATCGTCAAAAGAATAGTTGGACAAATAGCTGCACCCACGAATGAAACTTGTTGGTTAGGTTTGACATTGTGAGACATACGAATGATTCATGTATCATGCTTGGCTGGCGTAAGCAAGGACGTGCCTTATCGCTGTACCTGACTGATCCAACAGTCGCAGCTGCGGACATTCAGTGAGTAGTGATGCCGATAGCGAGACGTCTGGCATGTTGGGTTAGCCATACTGAGAGACAGACTTCTGCATGTGTAGCTCAATAAATATTGATCATATCAGTCTAAATGCATCATACTTTTGACGATGAGTGTTTTGTTTTAAACTGGAAATATGTTTTAGGTTATTTTAAATAATTCATCTGAAGGCCTGGATCAATTTTAAAGTGTGTATGATATCTGTGTCAACTGTATTTATATGATATAAATTGCTGTTTACACTTTAAAAGCATCCCAAGGCAGCTGAAATGTTTAAAACCAGCTTCTTTATTTGCCAGGTATGTATAAGGAATGTACCAGGAATTTGCCTTCATGCAGGTGTTAACATATTACCATACATAAGATATCTGAGAACCAAAGATCATGTATACAACATTCACAGTGAAGGATATGCACAGTGGAGAAATATAAGCTCACTGGAGTCCCCTGTAACTGAAACCTACCTCATAGCGTACCACCACCAGCACCAATAACAGCTGGGACTGGATTTGGCATGGACTGGACAAGTTTGGGGGTGATTGTTCGGGGGACTGCGTGACACACGTGTTTATCGGACATTTACAGTAGTACGAAACAAAGCGCTGTGCGTATTTGAACTGAGTCCGGGGGTTTGGGGGCGGGGCTGGTTGAGAGAGATTGTGATCGTTCATATGTGTGAATATTGTATATTGGAAATTTACGGAAATGCGAAACAAATCACGTCCCGTATTAGTTTAATACGGGACACAACATTTAATTGCCAGTTAAAGGATGATTCCGTATTTTATCGGGACGGGTGGCAACCCTAGCTACTTCCTTCACACTATGGTCTTTGGCCACGCCCAAATGCTCAGTCACTCCTTTTAGCCAATCATTAGTCGTGGGCAGTCGTGGGCTGGAGGTTAGGGAACCAGCCTTGTGACCGGAGGGTGGCCGGTTCGATTCCCTGAACTGACAGTAACGACTGAGGTGCCCTTGAGCAAGGCACCTAACCCCCAACTGCTCCCCCGGGCGCCGTGGATAGGGCTGCTCACTGCCCCCTAGTGTGTTCACTAGTGAGTGTGTTTGTGGTGTTTCACTTCACGGATGGGTTAAATGCAGAGACTAAATTTCCCCACTGTGGGATCAACAAGGGATTTAAATCTTAAATTAACATCTGCTGTCTGGAGCTGTTTGCCACACATGGAACGAGATACGCACTGCACCACCTCCTCTCAATCTATGGATCCCGTCACTCACATCCCACAGGTATTTATAACCCCATCATCCCCGCTCAGCGCCATCTGCAGGAGCCTGAAGTGACTATTTGTCTATTGAGCTTGTTAATTAGATTTGCCACATTCAGTAAACAATGTGATATTGAAATCCTCCAGTTGATCTGTGAAGGTTTTCATTATGAAGCAACGTTCCTGCAATTAAAGAATCATTTTCCCTGGTGGGAGATCTTGGTTGTGAGATCGTATGGAAAGTCATCAGTCGCCTGATCCACAGCTCGCAGACAGCTGGGGTCATTTTTATGAACGCTATGAAATGCCAGTTATTTGTGTAAGTGCTCCAGGCTGTTGTTCACGGCCTGGGTTTGATTTGAGATGTTTGTCCCAGTAGAGAGGGGTTAGTGGTGCTGGGACAGAGGCTCATCTTTCTCATGGCTTTTTGACAGGGCGACTGAGAATAAACATGTATGAATATGGAACTTATTAAGAGGTCCTCCTGAAGCAGTGGAAGGAATGGTCATCCATGTTACAGTGCTGTTTAGAAGCAGTGATGCGTTTGGAATGGTGTCCATGCGTTCCACTGTTCCAGTGTTGGTCCAGAGCTGGTTATCTTCAGCAGGTGAAAGTCTGGGCCTTGCCCGGGAGCAGCTGTGAGTGGATGTATTGTTGTTGTTTATGGAAGTTTGTGTCAGTTCACTCCCTTACTGGGATTTTCAGCTCCCAGCTGGTTGTAGTTATGGGGCACACTTTGAGATAAGCAAGTAAGATACACTCACCATCAGAAGAATAGCTGCACCCTGAAGGAAGCGTGGGGTTGCAGTGCTATTGGGAAGGAAGATAAAGATTCCCAGGAAAAAGAAATGATGATGCATTTGGACTGATATGGGCGTGTCGTATAGGGATTCCAATGTAAGGAGTGAGTCCAGTGTAAGTGAGTCAACACCAAACATGACAACACTGAGAAACATTCTGCATGTGTTAACAGCATGGCTTGCTTATTCAGAGTGTGAGTGCTAGACTGACCTGTCTGCTGCCCCGGACGGTCTCCCACATGTCTTGATACTTTTTTTTTTAAGCTTGTGGTTGTGTGTTTGTGTCTGTGTGTGTCTGTCTGTCTGTCTGTCTGTCTGTCTGTCTGTCTGTCTGCCTCCATGTATATGTGTCTGTGTGTGTATGCGTGTGTGTGCATGTGTGTCTATGCGTGTGTGTGTGTGTGTCTATGCGTGTGTGTGTGTCTATGCGTGTGTGTGTGTGTGTGGGTGTGTGTGTCTATGCGGGTGTCTGTGTGTGTCTATGCTTGCGTGTGTGTCTATGCGTGTGTGTGTGTGTGTGTGTGTGTGTGTGTGGGTGTGTGTGTCTATGCGGGTGTCTGTGTGTCTATGCTTGCGTGTGTGTCTATGCGTGTGTGTGTGTGTGTGTGTGTGTGTGTGTGTGGGTGTGTGTGTCTATGCGGGTGTCTGTGTGTCTATGCTTGCGTGTGTGTCTATGCTTGCGTGTGTGTCTATGCTTGCGTGTGTGTCTATGCTTGCGTGTGTGTCTATGCGGGTGTGTGTGTCTATGCGGGTGTGTCTGTGTGTGTCTATGCGTGCGTGTGTGTCTATGCGTTTGTGTGTCTGTGTGTGTGTCTGTGTGTGTGTTTGTGTGCGTGTGTGTCTATGCTTTGGGTGTGTGTCTGTGTGTGTCTATGCGTGGGTGTGTATCTATGCGTGGGTGTGTATCTATGCGTGGGTGTGTGTGTCTGTGTGTGTGTCTGTGTGTCTATGCGTGTGTGTGTGTGTCTATGCGTGTGTGTGTCTGTGTCTATGCGCGTGTGTGTATGCACGTGTCTGTGCGTGTGTGTGTGTCTGTGCGTGTGTGTGTGTCTGTGCGTGTGTGTGTCTGTGCGTGTGTGTGTCTGCGCGTGTGTGTGTGTATGCACGTGTGTGTGTCTGTGCGTGTGTGTGTCTATGCCCGTGTGTCTATGCATGTGTGTCTGTGTATGTTTTCTGGTACCTGTGAAAATTCCATTACATCTGATACCAAGTAAATCCAAGGAGAATATCCTGATACCGGTATTTTGGTTTTTCAGAAAAGGTAAACGTGAATAATAACTGAAAGTCTGGCATTAATATAAAACACACTTGAATTCTAATTTCCCTCTCTGCTTAATAAAATAATTTGATTGCATTGAATTTCAATTCATCTTCAAATTATATCGTCACTGACCAAAGAAAAACACGTATCTCCGTTTGTGTAGATCTGAAAACAGCATGATGAATGGACCAACAGAAACGGTCCCAAGTACTTGTTAAAAGTCTGGTTCTATTGACTTCCATTATAATTAAAGTAGGTTTTTGCCCTCTACTGTAAGTTACCGTTTAGGAGATACTTACCCTTTACATACTAAAAATGTACAACTAAATATGTATATGATTAGATTAAAATAATAACTGAAATTAACTTAAATTATTTAAATATCAAATGTAAATCAAACCTTTATTAAAATTAAAGCATAAGTAGATCTAATATTCATCTGTGTGTTCAGGTGGTAGTGTAAAGCACATGTACTGCGCTATTGACAAGAGCCATGTTAAGTTGCTTCATATAAAAAGTTTGCTCGTGAGTCGTTTGATAACTCTACCAATTGAAAATGCACATTTCAGTGTCACCTCTGTACATCCTGTCTAAGGAGGCTGTTTATTCGGGATCAGAGGAAGAAAGCAGGAGACGAACTAGCTCCGATTCTGCTCCATCATGTAGGACAGCCTTTGCCTTTGAGAGACGAGACTTTACCCGTCCATCCTAGTGAATTAATAAACTAATGAAAATATTTTTGCACTACAATCCATTCCTAAAAGTCGCCATCTTTGGATGGATCATATTTAGGCTGATCTGTCCATCCCTACTGTGAAGGCTGTGCCACCCAGCCAGGGAACGAAAGGATCTATGGGAAAGGCTGTGTTCTGATTTAATATGGATGTGGCGTTTGATATGTGGCTTCTTTAGGTTATGTGTAACTTCATGCACACCAGCTTTTCGGTAAAGTGCGCACGGCCTGCTCTCTGTATTGATATGACCCTGTTTGATTTGCTCTTAGGCTGTAAATGAATTGCCAGTGTACAGGGACGTTCCTGCCGGCTGATTGTGGACGCACTGTAACAGATGGCTGGGTAGTTTTGTGTGATGGTATGCCAGGTTAAGCTGGTGGTTATTGTGTGTGTGTGTGTGGGGTGGAGGGGGGGGGGGGGGTTTCTACATGTGTTGTTTTATTTGGGCTCAGTCGTCCCTTTTTACAGTTTGTAAAGTCCAGATATTTAATATGGGCCAGCCACTCACTGGCTTTATCTCCATCCAACATTCCTTGAATGTTCATGGAACAGATCACAGCGAGGCTGTGGGGGATCCTCAAATATTTTTCCTACAGAAGGCCCAAGAGCAGCAGCGGCTAAGCCTGAAACAGGCACGCCGGGGGTTTAGTTTGTGTGAATGGATCGTTTGCAGGATTCAGGTTTGTTCTGCTTCCTAGCTCTGTGGCTAGTGTGGGCAGAGGCTAGTGGCCAAGGTAGGGAACGCTTGTTGGAGGGTCCCCAACAGACTCTGGAATCTCCGCTGCTAGTGTGTCCCATTTATCATTAGTGTGGGGTTGCAGAGCTATTGGGAAGGAAGATGGAGGTTACCAGGAACACTAGTATCTCTCGGTTTGGTGTTGGGCCACCATGTATGCTGACGCAGCATGCCAGACGTCTCGGCATGGAGGTTCCTAATTGCGTCCTGTGATAGTCCATCCCATGCAGCTTGAATATCCTCACACAGTTCCTGCAGATGGTGCGGTAGGGGTGGAGGTGGAGTAACACCATGCGTGAGAAGAACACATTCATCTCGATGCTGACCACGGTGCCTCCACAAACGAATTCGTTGGTCGTCTCCACCAAGACAAAAGTGGGACTCCTCAGTGAAGATGAACCGGTGACATTCTGAGTCACTCCATGACAGTCTGGGACGACACCATTGCGGTCTTTGGTGACGTTGCCGTGGTGTTAAGGACAGTCGTTGTACTGGTCTATGTGCATGTAGTCCTGCGTCGTCATGCAGTCGTCTGCCAATGGTGCTGGCACTAACAGGATGACTCGTGTAGGACGTCACTGCTCGCTGAATGTGTTTCACGCTTGACGTCTCATGATGTCAAACCTACCCACCAAGTTTCGCTCCTGTCGGTTGTTTTGGTATGGTTTAAGAGACATTCCAGCTTTTTTCCGAGGAATTTAATCTCCGGACGGACATGCGAATACTTCATTAGAGGCGTAATCTGAGCTCATTTTTATTTTTCCTGCCGCACGTCCTAGCCCTGAAAACGTGTCCACGCTTTCATCCCTCCTTTAAGCTGCGCCGAACACGTCACTGGGAGTGTTTTACACAGGCCTCGTAAATGCGCGCGTTTGCCAGCGTGTTGGCAGATGTGATGGGTGCGTAAACACTGAGTGTGTGAGTATGTTCTGTCCACTCAGTGTATTTATAAGACGAGCTCGGTCCGTGTCTGGTGGTTTTGGACTGAACCGCTGTAATTTCCCTGGAATTTCCTGCCATCTGCGTTCATTCGAGTTTTCTCACAGATTCGCACTCGCTGCTTAGTCTTCCTATCTGGCTGCAGTTTCACTGATTCATCCTTTAAAGTGGTAGTTTGGCCAGAAGTCAGTTTTTCACCCCCACTCAAATTGTTGATCATCCAGGACGTGCTTGGTGTCTGAAGTTTGTTTCGTTAGTTTTAGCCCCGGAGCTACATGGCTAGTCCAGCTAACAGTCTAGTTTTGAAGCAACAATTAGCATGATGCTAACGGCACATCTGAATCATCAGTGATCTCTAGCTGACTTCATTATGTGGTTTCTGACACTGTTCCATATAAACATGGGCTAAAGTACCTTAGCATTGCTAAAAACGGTAGCAGCCTTCAGGACCAGCGTTGGACCAACTGTACTTAAGTTCAGTTAACATAATCATAATCATCATAACGGCAACAACAACTATTATTATTATTATTAATAGCAGTAATGCCAACCAAAGAGGACTCAATAGCAGTAATGCTATTTATTCAGCACTCAGTAGCAGCAGTGCCATCTATTCAGCACTCAGTAGCAGCAGTGCCATCTATTCAGCACTCAGTAGCAGCAGTGCCATCTACTCAGCACTGAGTAACAGCAGTACCGTCTATTCAGCACTCAGTAACAGCAGTACCGTCTGTTCAGCACTGAGTAACAGCAGTACCGTCTATTCAGCACTCAGTAGCAGCAGTGCCATCTATTCAGCACTGAGTAACAGCAGTACCGTCTGTTCAGCACTGAGTAACAGCAGTACCGTCTGTTCAGCACTGAGTAACAGCAGTACCGTCTGTTCAGCACTGAGTAACAGCAGTACCGTCTGTTCAGCACTGAGTAACAGCAGTACCGTCTGTTCAGCACTGAGTAACAGCAGTGCTGTCTATTCAGCACTCGGTAGCAGCAGTGCCGTCTATTCAGCACTCGGTAGCAGCAGTGCCGTCTATTCAGCACTCGGTAGCAGCAGTGCCGTCTATTCAGCACTCGGTAGCAGCAGTACCGTCTGTTCAGCACTTAGTAGCAGCAGTACCGTCTGTTCAGCACTCAGTAGCAGCAGTGCCATCTATTCAGCACTCGGTAGCAGCAGTGCCATCTATTCAGCACTCGGTAGCAGCAGTGCCATCTATTCAGCACTCGGTAGCAGCAGTGCCGTCTATTCAGCAATCGGTAGCAGCAGTGCCGTCTATTCAGCACTCGGTAGCAGCAGTGCCGTCTATTCAGCACTCAGTAGCAGCAGTGCCGTCTATTCAGCACTCAGTAGCAGCAGTGCCATCTACTCAGCACTCAGTAGCAGCAGTGCCATCTATTCAGCACTTAGTAGCAGCAGTGCTAACTTTTTAGTACTCAGTAGCAGCAGTGCCGTCTATTCAGCACTCAGTAGCAGCAGTGCCATCTACTCAGCACTCAGTAGCAGCAGTGCCATCTATTCAGCACTTAGTAGCAGCAGTGCTAACTTTTTAGTACTCAGTAGCAGCAGTACTAACCATTCAGCACTCAGTAGCAGCAATGCTAACCATTCAGCACTCAGTAGCAGTAATGCTAACCATTCATTACATAGTAGGAGCAGGCCTGGTATGTACATTTATTAGTCTGAGGGGGAGCAGAGGTATAAATTTTCTCTCTCTCTCTCTGTCTTTCTCTGTCTCTCTCTCTCTCTGTCTTTCTCTGTCTCTCTGTCTTTCTCTGTCTCTCTGTCTTTCTCTCTCTCTGTCTCTCTGTCTCTCTGTCTCTCTGTCTCTCTCTCTCTCTCTCTCTCTCTCTCTCTCTCTCTCTCTCTCTCTCTCTCTGTCTCTCTGTCTCTCTCTCTCTCTCTCTCTCTCTCTCTCTCTCTCTCTCTCTCTCTCTCTCTCTCTCTCTCTCTCTCTCTCCCTCTGTCCCCCCACCCTCTCTCTCTGTCTCTGTCTCTGTCTCATTTATATATGTATGTGTGTGTGTGTGTAGTTTAAAGTGACCCTCTTCTACTAAGAGCTTAAATGTTCACACAAACTGTTAGCGACTTTTAATGCTCAAGTTTCAGCCTTTTAGTTCCTTTAGCCTCATTCATTAAGAACTTTCAGAGTTTTGTCCTGCTGTGATGGAAGAAGGTAGGAGTTAGTTGTTAGCTTCATTAGCTTGATAGCAGTGCTACCGCTTAAGAAGCAAACCTCCGGTTGCTCGCCTCTGTGAGGTAAGAGTGCGGGAAAGACGGTTCCTTTCAGTTTTTTGCTGAACTATCAAAAGTGAAATGAAATAGTCGTCTCTCTGTTTTCTCCAGTTCAGACCAGTTCCTGTAACTGAGTCAGTCACCGTAATGGGAATTCAATAAAGCCCTGCTCTAAGCCCGGGTTCAATAAACCAGGAAAAAGCCTCGGCGAATCCTGTTTGTGGTGTTATATTTGTTTCATCTGTCAGAGTCAACATTTCAAACCGACGTTTTTACTGGGCCAGAGGAGTGTGCGTAAGAGCTATTAATGAACCTGCAGCGTAATAACTTAGCAGTGTATGATCAGTTATTAGCAGGTGCTTGGCAGCTGCGCGCTGGGCCAAAACTCGGCGGAAAATAAAACTCTAATTAACTGAGGCATTAACGTCTGTTTGCTTTTATGAGGCTGTTTGGTCATATTCAGCTCAGCATCCAGAACATTCATCTCCTCAAATACTCCGAAAGCTGCACAAAACATCCCGTCTGTGTGCGAAAGCTTCGAATGGAAAACAGCTGTGTTCATAATTCTCTGTATCGAGTTTCCCATCAAATCGAACACGATTTATTTATTTAACATTTCATTTTATCCAGCATAATTTACTTCACAGGGCAAAATAAACCCAGGAGTAGAGACGGGTCATATGCTTCAGGATTTAGAAGCAGCGGAAAGTCTCAAGACGTTCGTTTAAGGGCCTTCTAGTTTATTGAACGCTCATCATCAAAGGAATAGCTGCACATATAGCTGCAGCCAGAAGGACTCGACCGACAGGGACGAAACTTGGTGGGTGGGTTTGACATTGTGAGACATGCTAATGATTCAAGTTTCACGCTCGGCTGTGCATGTGACGTAGGGAAGGACGGGTCTTATCCCCTGTACCTGACTGACCCAACGGCCACAATGGTGGACATTCAGTGAGCAGTGGTGAGTCATCCTGTTGGTGCCAGCAGCATTGGCAGACGGCTGCACCACGCAGGACTACATGAGCCCAGACCGTCATTAACACCACCTCAGTGTCACCAAAGATGGCGATGTCTTCAATTGTGGCTTGTCAGGTACGGCAATAAGGGACGTCCTCGCCTGAGTCACACAGCTTAGTCACTGGCATGTACCCACCAAGTTTCATTCCTGTCGGTTGATTGGTTCTTGGTTTTTCTGTGTACAATACATACATCAAACATGATTTTTTTTTTTTTCTTCCCTCCATTTACTTTTACTGTTGGCGCTTACAGATCTTCAGTGCTTTGATACTTTAGCTGAAGTGGATTTTGGACGCTGAACTTTTAACCATCAACCATTTATTTTATTCAGCGTTTTACTGCTGATTCTCCCCTGCAGGATCTGGCTGCTGATGGAAGTCTATATTAGAGTCTTTAATGGGCTCGGATGTAGCGAGAGGTTTACTGAAGTCACTGTACGTGAATCACTGACCGGTCCCATCTGTGCGGAAGCGTGTGCAGTAGGCTGATTATCAAAGACTTCTGAAAAGCCACTCTTAGTCCAGATGGGATTTTGCTGACAAGCTGTGTTACAGTAAACCACTTTACGAGCCTTCCAGTAAGGTGCTGCTTTCAGTCAACAGGCGTGCTAGCATACAGGTTAATTAGGAATGCTGTTCGGCATTCCGCTCGCCGAGCGCAAACACCTGCAGGTTTAATGACATAATGATGTAGCTCATTAATCAACGCACGTTTATAAGTGAGTACGAAATGTTTTTCAGACCGTTCTCTGCGATTATGCTCGGCACATGAACTCGCTCAGAACTGACCCATGATGAGGTCATTTAACATGCTGTAGGCCTTCTGTTAAAACGTTAGGAACCTTGACGGCCCACATGCCTCATTTATTAGCCAAGATCATAAACTGATCATTACCGAACACGCAGTGCATAAGCGAAGATCATAAAGAGAACATTATGATAAATGATATTCGGGGAGAAACGCCAGCATTTGGTGTTACAGGTCTATTAGACTGTATCATCCAGACTGTAGTCAGAAGAGTAGTTGAACAAATGGCTGCACCCGGAAGCAATCAACCGACAGGAACGAAACTTGGTGGGCAGGTTTGAGATTGTGAGGCATGCCAATGATTCAAGTTTCATGTGACGTAAGCAAAGATGGGCCTTATCGCTGGGCCTGAATGACCCACCAGCCAGACTGCGGATATCCAGCGGACAGTGATGGCCTCCATGAGTGCCACTGGCAGACGGCTGCACAGCTACATGCACGCAGACCGGTAAGACGACTGTCCTTAACACCAGATCAATGGTGCCATAGACTGCAGTGGTGTCGTCCCAGACTGTCATGGAGTGACTCAGAATGGCAGCGGGTCATCTTCAGTGACGAGTCCCGCTTTAGTCTTGGTGGAGATGACCAACGAATCCGTGTGCGGAGCAGCATGGACAGTGCCAAGATGACGGCTTGTTGTCATGCCTCACTCGTCCACAAGGCCTGGTGTCACTCCACCTCCACCCCTACCGCATCATCTGCAGGATCTGTGTGAGGATATTCAAGCTGCATGGAATGGATTACCACAGGACACCTCTACAGCTCCATACCGAGACGTCTGGCATGTTGGGTTAGCAAACATGGCAGCCCGACTCCATACTGAGAGACAGACTTCTGTATGTGTAGCTCAATAACTGTTGGTCATATCAGTCTAAATTTATCATCAGTTATTGATCCTGGTCACCTTTATCTTCCTTCACATCGCACTGCAAACTTTCAAAGCTTATTTGTTGTGAGATTGACCGACTGTCGGACTGTCTGGCATGAGAGGAATTTATTTCTTTGCATGCTCGTCTGAAATGGGACTGATGTTAGACTCCAAAGCTCTGTGGGATACGGCTAAGGTTACAGCCTGCATCGCAATCTTTCATAAATAACCCTGGCAGGGATGTGCAGGGATGCGTTGTTTTCCCATTAGCCGTCTTGCATCCTTTTGTCCCTCGCCAGCGGGTAAAAGCCAGCATAAGATTTACTCTTGTCTGGTCTGTTGCCCTGTTATTCTTTCTTTCCTCTTACAAAAACATCTTTTCCAGTCTTTTCGCAGCCTGTGCCGTAATGTCTGTGCAGGGATACCAAGCTAGCTGCTTCTTATTGACGATAAAACTACTTGACTTATTCACATCTTTAAAACAACAGCTGCACCCAGAAGGAATTGTGGGATTGCAGTGCCATTGGGAAGGAAGATAAAGGTTACCAGGATCAATAACTGATGATACATTTACACTGATATGATCAATATTTATTAAGATACACATACAGAAGTGTCTCTTAGCATGGCGTCATGCTAACAGCAGCATGGAGTTGTAGAGGTTCCTAATGGTGTCCTGTGATAATCCATCCCATGCTGCTTGAATATCCTCACACAGTTTATGCTGATGGTGCCGTAGGGATGGAGATGGAGTGGCACCAGGCCTTCTGGACCTTTCATCTTGCCGCTGACCGTGTCAGCACATGTTAACGTCACCAAAGACTGCAGTAGTGTCGTGCCAGACTGTCATGGAGTGACTCAGAATGGCAGCTGGTCATCTTCAGTGACGAGTCCCGCTTTAGTCTTGGTGGAGACGCCCAATGAGTGTCACGTGACACATGACCAGAAGGCCTGGTGTCACTTCACCTCCACCCCTACCGCACCATCTACAGGAACTGTATGAGGATCTTCACCTTTAGGAACCTCTACAGCTCCATACCGAGACGTCTGGCATGTTGGGTTGCCAACATGGCGGTCCAACACCATACTGAGAGACAGACTTCTGTATGTGTAGCTCAATAAATATTGATCATATCAGTCTACATGTATCATCAGTTATTGATCCTGGTCACCTTTATCTTCCTTCCCAACAGCACTGCAATCCCACACCTCCTTCTGGGTGCAGGTATTCTTTTGACGATGAAGGTAGATTGATTTTGAAGTGGCGTTGCCACTTTTGCCACGACGTAGACCGGTGTCCGCTATGTTTCACTGCATGGTGACCATTTTAGTCCTTCATAGACTTCATGTACCCCCACAGTGATGGGATATTCCAGCAGGATAATGCCCTGTACCTTCGGGCACAAGTTGTACAGAAGTGGTTTGAGGCGCATCCTGGAGAGCACAGACGAATGGTGTGGCCTGCATGTTCGCTCGACACGTACCCAGTTGAGGCATTTCATTATCAAGCCTCTTGTGAACTCTGATCATTCTTGTCTCTTTGCCATGAGCACGCTGACCAGTGTTCAACCTCATTCACAAGATAACACCACTCACGCAGGTGAGGGTGTTTCCAAGCCGTCCCCTGAGGTAA